>CM062827.1:18809401-19409401 GCA_031772345.1 Himalopsyche anomala | reverse complement strand
CATCATTTAACAATTCATCGTACCATTATGATATCACGGAAGTATTGGAATATTTTTGTCGAAATTCTAATACATTGTGTGGAAATTACTTAATAATAGACAAGTTTGACAGACTATTATAGTGACATTTAGTATTTTGTTTTACTACACCCTGACATTGAAAGTGCCGTGAAAATAATAAAGACATGTGTAAAGTGCTATAATGTCCGATTACGAATTACAGTTTCAAGCTGATCTTGAAAAAGCCCAGGCTCTCAGCTTGGAGAGTTTGGCATTAGAAAAATTCAGGCAACAAAGAAGATTTACTACAGGTACTTGATGCCTTTAGGGTCGGTTTCTTCTATTGCACGATCTCTAACATATTGATAAACATATTAATGCATTCCGAGTGTACTAATTCCTTATTTAATAGAGAAAATTAGACGTTACTTACGTATAAGTGACTCATATTTTCACCATTATATTTTGTAATATTCCTTTACAACTCATGGTGTAATGTGATTTTATATGTCTTATTATTTATAATTAAACGTATTATGTCGCCATATCCCGTACCCGTAGAAGTATGGACAAAACTTATTAATTGTAAATTGCTTATCATCAATGTCACTCAATTTGTATATATTCTCGAATTTCTAGATTTTTTGTAGAATAGTGGTCCTCTATTATTTTGGTAAATTTGTCATACTACATCGTACGGACTATTGCGGCGAAAAACTTCACAAACTGAGCTAAAAACCACTCCACGATTTAAAATTATTATCTGAGATCATGGGAATCGCGTTAAAACCACACATTATTAAGAAGAACACTGATAAATAAATTATATAAAGTATGACTTCATCGCACGGACTATTACGGCGAAAAACTTCACAAACTGAGCTAAAAACCACTCCACGATTTAAAATTATTATCTGAGATCATGGGAATCGCGTTAAAACCACAAATTATTACGAAGAACACTGATAAATTAAGCGAAATACGTAACATTTCGGAGGATTTCGCGTCAGCTTTGCAGAATTCCGGAAATACGTAACACGAAATGTTACGTATTTCGCTTAATTTATCAGTGTTCTTCGTAATAATTTGTGGTTTTAACGCGATTCCCATGATCTCAGATAATAATTTTAAATCGTGGAGTGGTTTTTAGCTCAGTTTGTGAAGTTTTTCGCCGCAATAGTCCGTACGATGTAGTATGACAAATTTACCATTATTTTTTATACAAATTACTTTTCACTATGTGTACATTTCGAAAACAAATTTATAATTTGTTCAGTTACCCCATGTATATTCAGTATGTCAGAATGAGTCTTAAAATTTAATTTTGCTCTCAAGAGTGGCGAGTTAAGTACTTATTACTAAATTAGGTTTATTGTTATATTTTGATTATTTGCACTATTGGTACTCAAAAAAATATTAAAAAAATGTTTTTTGGATACTGATCAATTTGAGAAAAATATTATTTATTATTTCAAAAAGTACTTAAATATTTTTTTTCAATTTTAAAACGCATAGTTCAAAGTGTTAAGTAAACTTATTCATTATTACTTTTAAATAATTTTCTAGAAGCTATTACTTAAAATTCGGGACTAGATATTTTTACATATATATATGGGCATGTGGCGCTTTACTGACGTTGATTCCACTAAGGTAATCAACCCAAAATATAATTTTATGGTGTGTAGTACACATATTGAAATAAATAACAATAATACAATGAAAAGAGTTAAACATTAGCCCAATATAAAAGATTGGAAATAAATTTGTCACTCTTAATATAATACATATTAAATTACACTATCTTTCAAAATTTCACTGCTGAACTTCACTGCTGAATCTCCATTTATATTCTGATAGTGTTATGTACTCCTTAATCAAACAAATTTTAGAATTTCATCAGTCTTTTGGCACTCTGTCTCTCTTCACACGTTGGATATACGACACAGATCAATTTGTCAATATGACTAATGAAGACACATCATGTTGATTACGAACATGAAAATTCCACCTTTTCTTTGATTCTGCGGTAGTTTAGTAGAAATTAATTTTTAATATAAAATTAAAATTGACCACTTCGTCATCCTAAAGGTCATGTCACACATAGTAAGTAACACAATCAGTGGAATGACGAATTCATTAAACTGTTTTCGAACTTGAAATCTTTTTTAACCAACAAAATATTTTACACACCTTAAACTAACTGTCACTTATCCGTAAACAAGTTATTTGACTGACATATCAAAGATTACAAAGCATTAGAAGTAATTAAAAAAAAATATCATTTTTTGCCAACGGAACTACTTTTCATCGTGGCACTAGCTTTAATATAATAAATATCTGAAATAATGCCATCTACCGTAGCTCGAGTATTCAGTTTACACTCATTACAATTCATATTTAGTAGAAAGATAAGTGCATTCCCAGTCTACTTACTACCCACTCACTAAATAAATATGATAACATGTCTTTTTCTGAGATACTAAATGCGGTTATTCTCGGTTTGTGCTCTAATATTACGCTACAATTTAATTCACGCCTTTTTTACGCAAAATCCGCTGAGTTGTGCTCATGAAATAAATTTATATTTTAACATGTTAGCTTAAAAATAAGGTTGTGCGTGTTGTATCAATAATTATTTAGAGAAGCTGACTACCCATTCAATGATAGGTGACCTGTTTTGAATTTGCTTATTATATTTATATCATCACTGTTCTGGCAGATTTTGGTAAGCATCAGATTAATAGTTCTGATTAAACAGCAAATGAAAAAATTCAGCATTTAGGATATAACCTCTAGCATCAATATTTGATGTTACATAGTTAATTACAATACCAAAATAAGGAACATTGATGCCAATCTGACACAAGTAAGAGTTTAAAATTAATAGACTGCCTTTAAATCAGTGTTAACAATATTGCCTATAAAAATTTATGTTTTTTACTGGTATTATTAATGATCCAACGAAGTTATTTCAGACAAAGAATTATCTCTTTATATACTTAACTTATCTTTGTCAGTTTTGTTAGTTATCAATTTCTGCCAGAGAGGTGACAAAATGTTAGTTTAGTGTGTTATTAGTACAATAATAATATCTTGATTTAAGTAAATGGGTGAAACATTTTTTAAAAAAAATACATTGACATCTACCTATTAGTCTAATCTTTAATATATATAGTAACAATTGAATTTTCTAAATATATTCAATAAATTTCATCGCTAATCTTTATACCTACACATATTTTTATAATAGTGATTTATGTTCAAAATGAATATACATATCTACATATCTACAATATACATTACATTATCTTTTTAATGATTTGGTGAAACAAAATCAATTAGTGCATAATTATATTAAATAATTCTTCACAATAAAAGTAAAACAGAACAAAATGAATCATTATTCGGTAGAACCCGGATTCATTGTTTTCGCATTCTTAGTTTTCCCATTTTTAAACTAAAAAACGAATATTCAGAGTTCCACTGTCACAGTTTAAGTGTCTGAAAAAAGCAAACTGTTCCGTCAGACTTCTCAGGACACAATTTCAAATGTCAATAGAATTGTGATAACACGGAAAAAAAAATTAGTCCCTTTTAGAGAAAGATCTGTTATTGATTGATTGAATCGTGTATTTCGAAAACATTATGAGTCACATTTTTTCCAAGAATGAGGGAAGTATGCAAACATCTTCAAAATACCTAAATACAAAAATATAATACGAAAACGTTTCATGTATGTTATTAACGCATTTTAGAACATTGCAAAAATGTATGTATTTCACATCAGAGAAAGTGGATTTAATCAAAATATATAACCTTGAAGAAGAAGAAATGTGTTTTCTATTGAATACAAGAGTTAATACCTACCATATTATATGAATAACATGAAAACTTTTCATTATAAATTTTACAGGAGACGTCTATATTTCACTCTCCTGAACAATTACAAAAGTGTGACTCGTAACGATTTCGAAATACACGATTCAATTGCAGAAATTGTGTATGAGTGTATCAAATAATTTACAATGATTTTCATTTGCTAGATAAAAATTAAACAAATAAGTCTCTGGTTGGTATTATAAAACTCCAATGTATTCAAGATCAGCCAGTACTCTTCCGGTACAGATAGAAATCAACATAATGTAATACCAAAACCAAGCAGGAAACCATGATTGCCATCTCTAATAATCCCACTGCTAAGAAATCACTTCTTAAATACACTTTGTTAAAAACGAGCTTATATTTTTATTTGTGACCCTAAACAACGCAGGATGCAGTGAACCGGTTTTATGAACTCAAATTTGTCAATCACACTGCTATAATTAATTGACAAAGCCAATTCATGCTCAATCATGACTATTGTGTTTGTTGGCACATTGAACTTATCAGTTTGTTTTTTACAAGCACCTGTTTCTTTTTATAACATGTACGAACTATCTTAAAATAAATGTATGCATAATCATCATCAACTAAATATTTAAATGGAGTCCATGTGCTTCACATTGGGAGTGCACATTGTGTATCCTCTTTTTATTGTCGTAAGATGTCATATTTAAACTTCTGTCATTAATAAAATAACAGCTTACTTAATGTATGTTTTAAGCCAGGAATTCCCAACCCTGTGCCTGTACACGCCATGGCACCCGCTGACCGATTTGTGTGCATCTGCCACTATTCAACCGTGACACAATTTTATGAACAAAAACAGATTAAAAATATAAATCAAATCATTTAATTTGTTATAATTTTAAAATTGTTTGGGTGGATATATTATATTCACTTGTATATTTGCGATCCTTGCCGACTACTTTCTTAGCTTCCCATATTTTTTTGATTGATATCTATACATCAAATTATGGGGCTGGTGGAGCCGAGCTCCAATTTCCCTTTCATCTGGTGTATTTTGATGTTGCTTTTCCCGCGTAGCGTCCTGGATTTACCTGGGCGTAGGCGGGTGCGTGGTCTTTGGTTTTTGTTTTGTTTTTGTGGTGGTATTAGTTCTCATTCGTAGGCATTACATGTGACACTAGTGATTGATTCAGTAACCTCGAGCTGCAATTAATTGGGGTTATGCTTATCTGATCAGTTAATATATATTTTTTTGATTTGTTTTTTTTTTTTTTAATATAATTATTATTTTTTTAATCTTTTACCCTCTTTTTTTTTGTTATTTATCCTCGAGAGGAGGTCAAACCTACAGTGTCTGCGGCAGTCATTCAGGTTTTGGAGATCGGGGTTTTAACAGATGTTGATAACCAAACATGTGAATGTGGGGGATCGGGGGGGGGGGCTAAGGAGGTTTCAGTAGGAGGACTCTTCGCAGTCGCGCTATGTTTGTGTGAGGGTAATCAATGTAGTCGTTAAGTAAATTTTTGATAGATTGGTTAGGATGATCCGCCATGTCACTATAGAACTTCTTCGACAGTTTTATGACGTGATCAAGGATCGGGTCTAAGTTCATGTCTTTGTGTAACGTGGAACTTCGCACGAACCAGGGTGCTCCCGTGACCATGCGAAGTGCTTTGTTTTGTATTGTCTGTAGTGTCCGTATACGATTCATGCCCGCGTGTGCCCATACTTGGCATGCGTAGGTCATGATCGGTCTTGTAATCGCGGTGTACAATAGTAATTTGCTTTTTACGGCAAGTTTACTCTTGTGGCCAATTATCAGATAGAGTCGACCAGTGATTTGCGACACCTGGCGTTTTTTCTCAGCAATATGTTTGCAGAAGGTTAATCGTGAGTCTAGCGTGAGCCCAAGGTATTTAACCGTGTGGGCCCACGGAATGTGGGTGTTATGCATCCGGATGCCTTTAATGTCCTTATTGTGTCTGTTAGGTCTACGACTGAAAGTTATCGCAGTGCTTTTCTCCGGGTGGATGTGGATCCTCCAGTCGGAGCACCAGGTGGATATGTCCGTGCTTGCTTTTTGTACAAGCGCGGTGGCTCTGTTCCTGTTTAGCGATCTGGCTAGGATGGCTGTGTCGTCGGCATATTGTGCAATGATTGTTTTGTTGCTTCCGGGTATGTAGTCTGGTAACGGAATATCGTGAGTGTAAAGGTTGTACAATAAGGGCGATAAGGCGGATCACTGTGGTACACCTGCTGTTGGCGTGCGCGTCGTCGATTTTACGCCATTGAATCTTACGCGGAACGTTCTGTTTGAAATGAATGAATTTATTAGTCCAAGCATCGGATTTTCGAGGCCGGCCTCGGAAAGTTTAACTATCATACCTTCGTACCAAACCTTATCAAAGGCTTTGGCTATATCTAGGAACAGGCCGGTAGTGAAACATCGGCGGTTAAAACTTTCCGTGATGAATTCCACTACTCTAAGTAGTTGATGGTTGGTGGAATGTTTGCTTCTGAAGCCGTGTTGCTCATCCGGTATGAGCTTTTTTTCCAGAGCAAATTCCTCCAATCGAGATTTAATTACGCGTTCCAGAAGCTTACCCATCGACGGGAGCAAGCTTATGGGTCTATGGTTTTCGGGGATCGCCGGTGATTTACCTGGTTTCGGTATAAGTATGACATCCGCTGCTTTCCAGGCGGTCGGAAAGTGGTGGACGTTAAGGCAGGCGTTTATTATCGATGTAAGCGCTTCTACACCATTCCCGAGAAGGTGTTTGAGCGTGTTATGCTTTATTTTATCGTTGCCTGCAGCTTTACGATTTAATAAGCGTTTGATTCTAGTCTCTATTTCACCCGTGGTAGCAGGTTTGATAGGTGTCGCGGGTGGAGATAGTTGTATCTCGTTAGTGGTTTGAATGTATTTAGCGGATATGTTTTCTATGCGGGTCTTAATCGCTTGATCGTTTGGATCGAAATCGTTCGGCGAGAATTGTTTCTCGAGTGAGTTTGCAAAAGTCTCAGCTTTTTCCACGGCTGTATACACCGGGCCATTCGGACCGTTAAGCGGTTGAATTGTACATTTTTGGGATCTGAGTATTTTATTAAGAGTCCAGTAAGGTTGTCCTCCTTTTTCTAACCCAGTGAGATATGCATTGAGTGAAGACATACGATGTTCCTTCAATGCAATTTTTATCTCCGCGATGAGTCGATTTTTGTGCGTTCTCGCTATCGGGTTGGCGTGGTGTCGCCATTCCTTTGTCGCACGGTTTTTATCCCTAATAAGGTTTTTAATCCTTGTTGGGATGTCAGGTCTATATTCGTTCGCGGGAACGCTGATCGTAGCGGACTCCGTCGCGACGCGTATCGAGTTCGTTAGATCGTTAACCGCCTTGTCAATGTCTGCCGCATTGGTAAGGTTAACAGGGCTTATGAGATTGTCGGTGATATGCTTGCTGAATTCTTCCCAGGACACTTTTGTTCTGGTGTTGTTAGGCACAATAGCGAGAGGGTCGCCAAGATATAAGAGGACCGGCCGGTGGTCTGAGTTTAATTCGTTGACAACTCTTATCTGCGGAGTGTGCGATGCCGCAATCAAGATAGCAAAGTCGAGAACATCCTCCTTTCTCGTTGCCGGGTGGTAGATTGTCGGCTCGAATGGGGCCGCTATGACAGAGTTATTATTTAATGCAAATTTGTGAATCATCTTCCCGCGGCTCGTTGTTATGCGGTTGTTCCAGGCTGCATGTTTTGCGTTGAAGTCTCCCGCTATTCTGGTAGCGGGGATATCATCGGACAGCAGATTTTCTAGATCTGCTGGTTCCAGTGGACCAACTGGGTGGCAATAAATTGATATTAATTTTAATTTGCCGGCATTTTTTGTATTAACGCATATCGCGGTTGATTCTATTTTCGATGTTGCCGGTCGCGATATTTGGGAGATGCCACAGTGATCTATGTGTGATTTTATAAAAATAGCGGTTCCGCCGCCACGCGCGTGCACCACTATTACACTTGTCCAATTATAAATATCCTTAGAAAAAAATAGAAGGTGAATACTAGTGATATTTTAGAATGCGCTCTATAACCATGAAACAAATGAATTGATTTCTCTGGTTTACGAAATCCAGGTGGATCAAAAAAAATGATAAAATTTTGTAAAATAAAAACTGATAAGATTTTGCCAGCTGCGTGATTCTTTGAAAATAAATTTTATCTAACTAAAATTTTATTATGCATCGTAAATTTATTTTTTCAAATGAAATAGAAACGCCTTATGTCTATAAGTACCTACTTAGATATAACTTTTTGTTTGATAATAACAATTATCATTTTATTTACTATTATTATTGTACTGTTGATGAAAGTATTTATTAAGTATGTCATTTATGTAATAATTGTGCCGTACTTGTTACAGATATGTGGAAGTTCCAAATATATTGTGAAATCGGTTGCCATTAATCTTTTATTACTTCCAAAAATATTAAACAATAATATGGAGGATATATATTACCAATGACGTTCCTAGGCTATGTGCCGCCTAGGCATAGTTTAAAATAGCGCCGTTAATATTGCAATTGGTAAAAGCCATATTTAAAGAAGATTTTTGTGATAATGTTAAGCATTGTTTACCAATCGGTCATAATACTATTACGATTAAAAATATATTTTTCAATATTTTTGTGACCATTTGCCGCTCCCTAGGATAGGACTTATCGCCCCTAGGCAACTGCTTACTCGCTTATGCCCACGGGACGTCCCTGTATATTACATAGATTAAATAAATCTTTTCAATTGGTTTATTTATTTGTATTTAAACTCATACATATCCAATATTTTCATATCTTCTCTTGTGATCTTGAAAATGTGGCCTAAAGAAAATTGCTTAGCCTGCTACTAGTCCTTTCCTAATATCGTTCTATGCTTTACTTCTCTAAAAGGAGTTAATTCCAATAGAACTTGACTTACAACCAGTTTCATTGAAATGCTCTATTATGTGTGCATACCTCGTTGTAAGCGAACACAGTTGCCATAACAATATAAAAATACGGTCCATCTCCCAGAAATCTAGCTTATATTCATGTTTTAATTTACACAGAGATACCTTCATCAGAAAATGAGTTTGATGGACCACCGCGTCCATCTCGCTCTCGTTCAGGATCAGGAGGATGTCCCCCGCCGCTTCCTCCTCCGCCGCGACGGCCTCTTCGCCGGCCGCGGACATCCGCTTCCGAGGGAACTCGCTCTACTTCCGGAAGTCCAATCCCGTGCGAGGCAGAGAGGGAGAAGGACGATAGCGATTTGATATCCTTCACTAGTCCATCTTCAGCTGGGCGAGCGCACATTGAATTGAAGGAATGTATCGAACACATTCACAGGTTTGTTGAAAAAAATATTTTCAAGTTATCTGTATACAACGCACCTTTAAAGTTATCATAAATATTTGATAGTTGGAAATGAATTCCGTTGAAGTCTACCATTATTATTGTTTCTATTCAGTTACTATTTAACACAGTGACCGCTAAGCCTGTACATGGTACAGACATAGTGTTTCTCTAGAGACGCCGTCACTGTTTACAGTACAAACACATCTTAAAAATGGTATAATTAAACTCCACAAAAACAATACTAGCAACCCCATTGGGTCAATACTGTTACAATATTTGTATGACTAGACCGTTTCGGGTGTATTAGTGTATATTAATGTTAAAAGTACAATAATATATCATAATTTGTTGTAATTATAAATCATTATTAACTGACCAGTATTCAAAACAATTATTTTATGACTATTAATCATTCCCTGCAAATACGCCAACTTACAAAAAATAAGGAAGGATGCCTATCCTTATCAGTTTACAAATTTTTATACTAACCATCTTCCCAAAATTATCATAAACAAAAAAGTAGTTGTTCCCATTGCCAACTTTACAGATCTAGAATTTATGAACCTTCACAATAGATTGTTTTGTTTATCTGATAATACTGCTTCTCCCAAAGTACTTGGCACTTGGCTATATTGAATAATAATCATTCGTATTGTCATATTTACAATAAAACATCAAACATAGATTGCTTCATATTTAATTTGGGAGATTGAAAATAAATCTGTCAACCTTCACCGTAAACCTAGCTCATCTACCTTGGATGCTTGAGAATACTTCATTGACTAACATTATTGTGTGTCAGATATAAATCAAAAGTTGTTTATTTGCATATGTGTTGATTACCTACCCTCATTATGTATCAAGATAGTATCAAAATGAAATAATCTTGTTTCTTATAGAGTGGCAGTAGTAATAATTTTATTGTGTTTATCTATAACATTCTATTGTGAAAAGTGCATAAATTTTGAAGCAAATTTACTAATATGCAACTATGTATTGGCGTGTTTTGGCAATGATGCCATAAATGTGATAAAAATCATTTCAACGCATTGTTTTGTTTTGCAGACTGAATCAACAAACGGACCAATTTGCATTGGTGCCCGCCTTCAAGGGATCTGCGAAATTAGCGCGTAGTAATTCGAGTGCCTCATCGTACTCCACCAATTCTAATAACATTATTCCTTACATTGGCATCGCGTCGACGAACAACTATGTGAATCCTTTGATAGCTTTACCTAATAATTCCCCTTACGCACAATACAACAATTACGGCCCAAACACCCCTATGACCTACCATAACCTCAGCAATTCTTCCAGCGGGACTAATATCCCTACAATAAATAGCAAAACTATCGGGTTTTCCGTCAATTCTCCAAACACTCCTACCCATAATTCAAAGTATTCCTATCCTATTACCACCAATATTTATCCTACTCTGCCGAACATCACTAAGACCGCTGGGCAAGTGCAATATCAGTATCCGTTCAATAGAGGAGAAAATAATAACACAATACCACCGCAAATAAGAAATATTCAGAACAACTCACAATGTGTTGACAACACTACTCGGACGATTAACTTAAACAAATCTCACCAAATAAATAATAGTTCAAATTCGTCTAATGTTTTATTCTCGACCCGCCAAGATGAAATGAGCGTTCTTCCGGTACGAAAAGTATCGAGCGGCTCCGAAAATCTTAATGTGTCCACAACTGACAATTTTTGCAGCAGTTCGTCGGATACAAATTTAATGAATATGTCTACATTGCAAAAACCAAACGCTATCACACCCAAGCTTAGCAAATCCCAGAGTAGCGAGATAACTAAAATGAATGACAGGAACTCTGCGCAAGCTTGGAGCGACGTCATTCCATCAGATACTAATCGGATTAACGCATTCTACGGAAGTATTCCAAAAGTTATGTCGGATTCTTCAATCAAGTCAGCCCAGGTAGCTAATAATCTTATTTTTCATCGTAACAGAACATTTGGATTATTAATCTTTGCTGATTCGTTTTTGTCTTTCTTTTAGGGGTACCACAATATTTCAAATGATAGAAATTCGATTGATCTTATTGACTTGGCAGCGAATGCAAGGTATAAATTCAAGAATACTCTTTTTTTCTCATCTTGTTAATAAAAATTTAATCATATTTATAATTGAATACCCATGTAATAATATAATATCATAATTATATAATACAAAACTGTCTCCTCACTGACACCTTTTTTCACTCACAAAGTAGCTTCTGAGATTCTCTATCAATATATAATACAGTTTTTTTAATAATATACTTTGTTCATATTCCAGTACATCTGGAATGGGCAGTGTCCGAGTGAGCGTGCTTGAGGCATTCGACCCTTTGATGGCTGATTCAAATATAAGTGGTAGGTGACATTATTATAAGAAGATTTACTTATTAAGAACTTTTACTTATTTTATGATAATTTGATATGATGGAAATATTTCTTGCTAACATGATTTATTTTGAAGTTAAATCAGCTAAGTAATAATCTGTTTTATAATATGAAGGGGACTTAATTTCGTTTTACAATATTAATTTTATATTATAATCATATATTTACGATTCCAATTATTCGCAGAATACATGCCGTGTAGTAGTGAATGCTCGAGCAGCGTCTACGATGCATATGACCCGTTAGACTTTCTGTACGGAAGTAACGAAAATGCTAAAGAGACGCCCGTGTACGCTGCCGTCAACCGAAAAGGTGTCTCGGAATCCGTTCCATCACCGTTGCCGTCACCTCAGCCTAAATCTTTCACTCCTCAGCCTCCAGTGTTAAAAAGAAGTAATACCATGAATGTAAGAACGCAATACAATTCATGCCACACCTCTATGCAACTTTTTACTTATGAACAGATTCAATATTTGCAGACTCGTGTTGCTACTGACAAATTTCTACTAAATTGAGAAACCAAGTGATGGCCAAATGCTTTGCTTTCGAGTCAAGCAGGTTGAACATGAATTTTCAATGTTTTTTTATTTGAGTTGAATAGATATGATGTTGTTTTTTTTAGTTATTTATTATTAGCTGACCCATTTGTTCCCATATAGAATAATCAAACTATACTTACCAGTTCTTTTATTATGAATCATTTTCAAAATTGAGTCTCAGTCGAAGTAAGCATTTTGTTCATGTTAGTAATGTGAGATATTCAATTCATCAAGAAATGATATTCTCGCGTAATGTAAATATTATATTATCAATTTTGTTACATAATAAAAAAAAAAAAATCCTTTTTTTACATGACACGTTTCTTACATTTCTTTTTCAGAGTAAACTATATGAGTGCGTAACCTTTGTAAAAAAACGTAAACATGACCCGGAACTCATCGCTTTTCTGGAAATGGTTAAATCTGTCCGAGGTTTGCAGTCATTTTATATTATACCATATCAACACTTTACAATGTTTCTAGTAATATGAACTATTAAATTTGTTTATAACAGTTGCCCTGTGGTGACAGACATAAATGGGTACTCCATATGCATATTACAACATAAAATATGGGCTATAATTGAATTCACTATCATTTTGAAAATATTCATGTAACTGTTATATTTTTGTATATGCAATAGTTTGTGCTCAACACGCCAGAGACGAGTTATTTCGTCAATACCTAATTAAATTAATAATTGCAAATTATAGCCAGCGTGCTAGGTACAGACGTACTTTTTCTATGGCAGCCGAAAGGTTAAAAAGAAAATTACTTTCAAAAGACCATCACCAATATTTGTGAATTCTTTTTGCATTCCAACTCACATTCATGATCATTTTCAGTTGGATATGTATTCTCGGACCCCAATACAAACCCTGGCTATGTTATAGCTTCAAAGACGGAAAGTCAATACCCTGCCGGGACCAGCATAAAGCTTTTGGTTTACCATCATAAACCGAGTAATCCGATAACATTTACGTGCGATGGTAATAAACGATTCTTAGTGATTTAAATTTTATTTTTACATCAATTAAATATTTTACACAAAAGTTTGCTATTCAAATATATAAATGTATATATTTTATTAACAACTGTAATTATTTGTTATTTTAGTGGAATCTACTGTTGAGCATGTGATATTACATGTGGTATGTGAGCTTGAAGGAGAAATTAGTGAAGACACATCAGTTTTCACACTGCGGGTAAAAATTTAAATTTATTTTGCAACTTCATTGTGCAATTTTTTTAAAACTTTTTTACTCTTATGGTACTTCACTCTTCAAAGTGTTACTAGGCATTTCGTTATTCTAAATAAAGCAAAAAAAAATACGACCAATTGGTATCTTGATACCAAATACATAAATCAAAATCAGTTTTCATGTAAAATATCGGGTGGTTTTTATCAATAACTTATGGTTTCTTAAAATAATTATATAGCATTAAAAAGTTTCATTAATTTTGGACACTGTCAAAATTGATACAACTCTTAACACATTGAAAATATTTCATTTCATCGCGAACAATTTTATGAAAATATTCGATGGTTTCTATACGTCAAAATTCAGCTTTGGTTAATTTTCAATTGAAAAACACCGTAAATACCCGGAACACGGTTTCTGTTATACCGGTATTGCAATCCCTAGCCTGATTATAACTGTGTATATTCCATAGGTAAGGGGAATGAGTGAGTATCTAACACCAGGTAGTTGCCTCAGTGAATACGATTATGTGCGGCAATGCGTCAGACTGGAAAAGGATATATTGTTATGTCTCCAATCCACGCGCAATACAAGCTTGGCCCGTACGGAGAGAGATGACACGAGAGACAATCTTCTCACTTTAGAAGAACTGTTGCCAAATCAAGGGGCCGTGCCGCCAATATCATATCACAACTTGTCAATATTATTAGGTAATCATTTTTACTATTTATTCTTTTGAGTCATCATTCATTTGCTCTAATTGATTTTGACACATGTCTGTATTATAACTCCAAAAATTCTATCACTGTTTCTTTATTCTTGTATATTAGCTGATTCAATATATTTTCTCTTCTAAACATATTGTTATGACATGTAATCCGAATATGGAAATTTGAATGCCGTTATTAACCAACAGAGCTCTCAAATAAAAAATATATTTTCAACTCGTTTCAACTTTGAAAAATCATACATTGTATATGAGGCAGTGGTGGTCGGTCAATGTGGTATTGGATCAATGCACCCCCTGTATATGCAGGGGCGGTTATATTTTACGAAATAATATTCATAAACATAACATTTATACCATTCACTCATTTTAAATTCTTCATGTATTTATTGTCTATAATAAATATGTACGCCTGTTTTACATAGAACGTATCCCCCGTGTATTGTAAAATTGGATGTATAAGCTTTTAAATTTTGTAAAATGTGTATTTCTAGTAGACATCATTTCCAGTTTTTAAACATTTTTTCACATTTTTAGAAATCCTCGAGAGTGAGCTGAGCCGGCTGTCATCATCAATAGCAGATGGTGGGGTGACGAGAGCAGGTTCCACAGCTCAATCCGTCAAAGCTATCTGTGCTCTTTTGGGCGGCGTTGAAACAGTTCATGTCGCCACCGCTTTGGCCACCTTGATGAATGCGTGCAGTCAGGTATTATTTTTCACTCAAAGCAGTTAAGCTTTGTCAATGACATGCTTTCACTATTCTTCACACTTTAAGACCTGAGTCACAGATGATTTTTGTAGCATGATCAAAGATTTCTTAAAATATTTTGCAGAATCATCGTAATAGACACTGTTTCAACACCATGGCATTGTAATAATTATTAACAATAACCTAAATATTGGTGAAACTACAGCATATGTTTTTAGGCTTAAAAGCATAGCCCCCTTCGACCACATTGCCCATCACGTGTTTATAGTATTCAATTTTCCGTAGAGGAAAATTCTATTTCGTTAAAATCAGTCACACTGTGAATAAACAGACTCTGAATGTCTAGAATTTTTTTACTCTTCAAGGAAGTTTTGCAAAAGGTTCATTAATTATCTTTTTGGAACCACACCATTAAATAGCCCAAAAAAATCATTTCTCGAACTAAATCTGTCACCTGTACAGTTACTGCGGTACCGTATTGGTTTTCAAACAAATTTACTATGAAAATACATTCGGATTGGTGTGCACAGTATGTTGTCTTTCTACTCTAGACAAGCCGGCTACTGTTCTTTGCTGCCTAAAATTATTCCATTTCCAACTGTCGAACGAAATAAACAATTTCAGTCATTACAATAATGAACATATAAACTTACAGTCATTAATGTTCCCCTCACCTATTGTTTTACTTTGAACTTCTGCATCCCAAACTTGAAATATGTAAATTAATACAAAACAACAACAAATATTTCCGCAAGATTTTTTAATACTAAGTTCATCTTATACGTCACTCTTTACCAATTTATATTGTTTTTTTCTCATCATTGCTCCCTTTTTGGATCATATGGCCATCACAGGTTGCCGTCAATATCCTCCGTCTTCTTCCAGTCTTTTCGCTTCTTCCCAAATCATCCCAGCGCCCTGTAACTCTGCCGAGTGCATGAATTTAAATGTCATTCATTATTTCTTCATTCTTTTTCAGGCCCAGCCTGATAGCAATATAATGAAACCTGAAATAGTAGCTGACGAAGGGGAATATTGCAATGTAACTCTCAAAAAAGCTACCCTCAGAGACACCATTGGCCTGCACTGTCAGCGATTAAGAGAAGCCGTTAAAGGTTTCATCGTCATGTATTGCCGCTCGAACAGGGTTGATTTTCAAATTGACGAGAACCACTACAGTTTACCTGGTGAAAATGAACGTAAGCTTAACTAAATACTTCACCGATTATTAATGCAATATTTGACATTACATAAAATATCGTAAATCCATCAAGACTTCAATCAATCAATGTGCCTCATTTCAGAACTGACCCCTCTCTCGTCAATCAAAGAAACGGCATTATTCAACATTGAAGGTATACATAGGCCCCCTATCAATTGGAATCACGATGAATTCGTTATCCACGCTCAGATTTATCACGGTACAAACAAGATTAAGGGCAATCGTTCTACTCAACCTTTCCCCATTAATACAAGTGGATTTTATCCAAGGATTATGTTTGAAACGTGGTAAGTAAAAATTACTTTAGCTTGGTGTAGACAGTATATATTTTAATATCACTGACAAATTACATTTTATTTGAATTGTCTTATGTGACCTATTATGATTGTTGGGAGCAAAACTTTTAATTTAACACTACATTCTTATAGCAGCGTAAACCTGGTAAAAACTACGCTTCAGATTACACATTAGTCTTTGTAATTTTTGAAACATTGATATTATTTTTATATCTTCTTACTATGCTACTCGCTTTTTATCACCGCCAATAAATATTATTAAAATTGAATTCTCATCACACAATCATGGTGACAGTGACCAAAATATCCATTTATTCAAACAAATGCCTTGATTGCTAGTTTCATTAATAAAAATTAATATGCTGAACAAAAAAAGGCAATAAATTTTTTCTAATGTAAAAAAACTGCTTCAAAACAAGACTATACAAAACTGTAAAAAATTATGATGCTTATTTCACAAAAAAAACTTGAAACAACCCTCTTCAATTACTTAGATAAAATAATAAGCAATGCTTGGCCTTGTAATTCTTTACCACACTATAAAAACGGTAAAAATACCTTTCCCGTTAATGCAATTATTCAACCACTGGAATAACAAAGTTATAGTGGATATGGCAGGACACGGCTAACTGTTGGCTAATCACTGTCGCTACACCCTGTTATTTTAGGATTGGAATGGTGGGTGGGAATTTTATGACATCACAAACATTTAAAAGGCATGAGCCTTCTAACAGAAATCGAAAAATCAGTTAAAAAAATGCTGTTCGCACTGGGATTCGAACCCATGAGGTTCGGCATGGAAGCCAACAACTTTGACACTGTGCCGTGAACCCGATTATCTAATTGTTATTTCAATATTCCAAATTCAACACTTTTTTCTACCATAGTTACACAAATAATAGAATACCGCCAATATTGAAATGAGGAAGATTTGTATATTTTCAATTATTATATGCTTTTGATTTATTTATTGCTAAAATTATTTTCATTCAATATTATCTTGAATTTTTTTTTCTGAAGGTTAACTATCGATGAGGTCAGTATAGCAAATATACCTAAAGAAGCTCGCTTAGTTTTAACACTGAGTGGTCGAACGCTGGCAACACCGGACAGTCAGAATGGTACGCCTTCAGCAGAGAAAGATAAAGCTGCCGAAGCTAACCAAAGAGATTCATTCGAGAAAAGGGACAATGACAATGATGACAGTAAAAATCCTAACCTGGTACATGTCCAACAAGAAGAATTAGGGTGGACTTCTATTCAATTGTTTGATTATAATGGGTGAGTTTGTTCATAGTTCTTTTTCATTAGTCGTCTTCTGAAAATCTTCATTTATTTGTTATATTCAAAATTATTATATTCTCACCAAAACAAACAATGGCATTTATTCCATAGATCTATATTGTATCTGTGTATTTGATTAATATATTGACAACTCAGCATGAATCATGTATGCACTTTAGCTTCATTTAGCTTACAAATAATTAAATATACAGAAATATCAAACACTTTTCCACTTGTACTTGTCCAAAACAAATAATAAAACTTGCACTTGTACAAAACAATAAATAAAATTAAAACATTAATGTATCCTGGCTTATAAATATATTCACTCCATGCATGAATATTAAAACTACAGTAAATCCCCATTAGCACAGTAACTGTACGTTTCATTACTCTTTTACAAACTATTTGGTAATCAAAGTCTATAGAAAAAAATATTTATGAGGATAGAATAAATGAAATAGTATGAAAACCTACCATACAAAACACACAAGACATAACGTACAAGGAGGACCAAAATACTGCCATCTCTATTCAGCAACAAGCTCCAACTCAACGCTTGTCTTGCGGCACAAGTCTTAGACAAGTGATACACAAATTATTGAAACTTATCTTGGGATTTTCTGTTAATGTATAGTTTGTGGAAAATCTTCAATTGCATTTGATGCTTTGAAATTCAAGGAATCAATTTCAGCCACTTAATTATGATAAATGTTTCTGATCATTTTGACAACTAAATTTGACTTTTTATGTTTATATTTTCAGATTGTTGATATGCGGAAATTTCATCCTTCCCATTTGGCCAGTTTGTGCAGATAAAAGACTAGGACCGGCTCCTGATATTACCGATTATCCTCCTGTACCGCATCCTTTGATTCATATAGGTAAACCAGTTATAATAAAGGCTTACCCATGAGATCTTTCACACTCATCATTCATTATCTAGGATTCCAATGAATCATATTCTTTTTACAATATATCTTCATTTAGAAACTGTTATTTTTTCCAGAAATTCCCTCGTACTGTAATAGTGGAGTATGCTGGCAAGATGATGATGAATCTGAGATATATTCGACGACCCCCTCGCGGCATTCATTTGAGGCTTTAGACACACACACTCAGCAACAGCTGATGCACTTGGTAGATCAGGGACCTTATCAACCAATGCCATCGGAGTGCAGGGAAGTGAGTATTGTATTGATTTATTCAAGCATCATAGTAATAAAATGTCAAACACTAAGACCCTTGTTGAAAAAGGCAAATTCGATGAGTGTTTGTTTCGTTTATTCTAGGAATTGGTGCTTCAATATATGAGCAATTCAAGCGTTGTTTTTTTCTATCAGCTAACCAAAAGAGGACGATGATTCAGATCCGAGTAAAAAATAAATTATCAATCGCAATAGTCACACCATGGCACTGCCTCCTTTTGACACCTCTGCTGTACATCAACCACTCGGATGGAATATTTGTACCGATATTGAAAATTCATCTAAAGATTCTCAAAAACAGACTATTTACGTTGCTATATTTTAAAATGAAAAAAAAAATTTAACAATCAGAATAATGGACAAGAAGTGGTGAAGAGAATTTGTTTCTTTTCTTACAAATATAGATAAATCTTTATAAAATGGTATTAAATAAATTTGCTATTAATGTATAATATATTTTTTTACAGATTTTATGGGAGAAAAGACATTACCTGGTGGGTATTCCTGGAGCAGTACCTTTAGTTTTATTAGCAGCGGTCAGTTGGGATGCTTCGAGTCGACGGCAATTGATGTATTTGCTAGACCAATGGACGTCTCCGACTCCTTATGATGCACTACATTTACTACTACCATGGTAATCTTACCAAACAAACTTTACCATAAATATTTTTTATATTCAGATACTATCTCTACTCTGGATATATTTGTGGATCCGTTTACAGTTTTGATTAGCTCATTGACCGTTTATATTATATATATCTACAATCTTGTCGTGCCCATCGTTCCATAGCCGACTTGTGCCAATTTTTAATAAGATTGCAAACCTGCACTCCGATGTGCTCACATGCCGTGCACAGTAATACAATTTTCTGATCTTTTTTGCTGTAGCCCTTACTTTAATTCACATTTTCACTAAAAAAACCATTTTTTGTCATACTTGTTACATCTTGGCAGCAAGTCGCATCAGCCTTCTATTAAAAAATCCTTGCCGCATTTAAAAGGTCTTAAGTGGCTTCGGATGAAGTCTTTATTCCATCATATTGTGATTCAAACGAGAGAAATACCATGATAAAATTGATGTCTTAAAAGTTCCTAATGATCTTCAAATATTTTATTACCATCTGCCAGTTCAACATTTCTCGATGAGTTAAGAACTATTTGATATAAAATTTAAATCATTACTTCTTTTCAGTTTTCCTGATGAAGGTGTACGTGCAAGAGCTGTTCGATGGTTAAAAGAAGCTCACGACGACACTCTCACCACCTTGACGCCACAGCTTTGCTTAGGATTGCGGTACGAGCGCTTTGCATCTTCCCCGCTTGCTAAAATGCTTCTTTCAAGAGCATTAGTATCTCCCCGATTCGCCCACCGACTCTATTGGCAATTAGTTCATGACATTCCAGGAAATTCTCCACAGGTGATTAAATTGTCCTTATTTTCCCATAAATAATAGACACCTCCGTAGCAGAGTGGACAACAATGTCCTCTTCAGTTACGATGTCCATCAATATTAATGGAACATCTTTGGATTTGGGCTCGAAAGCATCAATACAATTATGTGTATTCTGAAGATTCTCCAACACATTACTACTACTAGTCCTGTCCTAGCCGCTTCCTTCTATCCCTACTCTCTGAGAGAGAGAAGTTAGGCGACTGAATAATATCAGTTTTTGTAGAACAACAATTTCTTTTGAAATAAGCTCCATTAGGAGTCCATATAATTCGCATTAGAGCAGACATAGTATAAAATATATATATATATAAATATTATAATATATACAGTAAAACCCCCGTTTACACTAAAATCGGGACAGTGTAATTAAGGAAATGAATCTCATATAAAATTAGGGATTTGGTTTTTCCGCAAAAAATGCAGAACTAAGATTTCCCTTAGTTTTGCAAAAAAAAAAATATTTACGAAATATTTTGTTACTAAGTGATAAAATGCAAGGCGCGCCAAAATCCAACACATAGTCAGTCGCCCGGCTATACGTATATAGCCTGGCACGAGTTGAATATACAGACGCTAGCCAACATTTGACTGTATGCGCCGCACAGACGACCGTCTCGTAGCAACGACGATAGAATGCAACAGTGAAATTGGGGGATTTGCGGCGAATATTTCAAGCCAGCGCATAATTCGGGGTAGTGTAATTGGGGGTTCCACTGTACAGTGGAATCTGAGTATCCCTAGAATACACATAATTTTTGTAGTCCTACTTCATTTAACATTTATTCCAGTAATATATACATTTTTTTTTATCTTGATCTTACATTGGAACCAATCAAAATACTTTTGAGAGGTTAACTGTCAATTCCTAGTGGAATGGCATGACATATTTAATGATTTTTTTTGTTCTTTTTTTATTCTTAGAATTCCAGTGATGAGTTCCTCGGTGTCTCTTTAGACGGTGAATCAATGACACCCGGAGGAGAACCTGACCCGAGTATTATTGCGTCATCCAGATGGGTGAGACGAAACCAAATGTTGCTTCGAGCTTTGCTGGCCATAGTCGGAGAAAACTTGTCTGAAAGATTACTGAAGCAGCAGCTTCTTGTAAAGGTAAAAGGTTTTTTTTATTTTCATTATTGAATGGCATATGAGTTGTATATATGCATCTAACTTTATCATAAGTTAATCATTTTCATTTGTATGTTGCTTGATCGATACTTCTTTTCTAGACCTTAACTGAAGTTGCCAGCTCTGTGAAGAATTGCAAAGAGAGCACTAGGAATAGAACCCTCCAATCGGGAGTGCAAAACCTCATACCTCTTATCAAATCGAACAATATTTGTCTTCCTTTATCTGTGTCCCAAGAAGTTTACGACATAGATGTAAAGTAAGTTGTTGGTTAGCAGATTTTTTAAGAATCATTAAATACAAATAAATTTTGGCTTGCATTTTGTCTCTTCATTCAATAATTTCATCGATAATATAATATTTTTACATTGTTTGTTTTTTAGGTCTTGTTCATATTTCCCATCAAATACTCTGCCATTAAAAATAAACTTCTTGAGCAGCGACAATGCAATAATTCCTGCAATTTTTAAAGTAAGTATTATATTGTCATCATTCTGGCAAAAAGCTTTGAATCGGAATAAGTTGTCTGTCACATACAATTAAAAACTGTTGATTAGCATTTTAGCTGCCGTAGATAATTAATAGTAATTACCTAGCACGCCGGCTATAATTTGCAACTATTAATTTAATTAGTTATTGGCAAGATAACTCGTCTCTTGAGCACGAAAAATTTTACGAGATATCTCGTCTGTAGCAGCCATCAAGTTAACTATGCATGTAAATCAATTGAAGTGCAGACTTCGATGTAACTTGGTATAAATGAACATGTTGGTATAAATTACTCAATTACACAAATTACTGTTTGCCAAAACTCTAATGATATTGTCTTTGACATAGTGATTAAAAATAAATATCTAGTGTATTTGTAAATCTTTTAATCAATATTTCTGTTCTATATTTTTTAGGTCGGTGACGATCTTCGGCAGGATTCTTTAGTGTTACAAGTTATGAATGTTATGGATCAATTGTGGTTGAAAGAAGGTCTCGACATGAGAATGGTGACTTTTGAAGCTGTGCCAACTCAATATAGAAAAGGTATTGCCTAAATCAACGGTTCTAAATAAAATACCCAAACGCACACAAATATTTTTTTGTTTACATATCAAATATTGAAATATTGATGACACAAATTCTATTTTCTTTGATGCATTTTTTTTGTTGTATTAATTAGGTATGATAGAAATGGTATGTTCGGCTGAAACTCTACGCGCCATTCAAGTGGAGTGGGGACTCACTGGCTCATTCAAAGACAAACCCATTGCGGAATGGCTTGCCAAACACAATCCTTCAGAATTGGAATACGAGCGTGCCGTCACCAACTTCACTGGTAAGTTTCTCTTCGGTCATTATAAACATAAGGTTTGTATTACATATTGAAACTGTATGCAGTTTCTCAAAAATTTATCTACAGTGCAAGTTTTCAATCATACATAATATAAATTTCCTCTTTTGAGATCTGCAATTGAATAAGCAATATATTCTTTCACAAATGCAGCTCTATCTCAAACAAAAATTATATCAAAATTCGTATAACTAATATATAAACATTATCATATTTTCAAACCATATCTACTCCATGTATGTAGCATACGACCACCACAAAGTGCTTCAAAGTTTCCCTGTCAATTGCTTTGCTTCCTCCCATGACATGCCAGCAGTATCCTTTGGATATTGGCCCATCAATTCAAGACCTATCAATTTTCTTAGTCCTTCTATCTATTCATATGCATTTTTTTTCATTGCAGCTTCGTGTGCAGGCTATAGTGTAGCGACATACCTTCTTGGTATATGTGACAGACACAATGACAACATTATGTTAAAGACGTCCGGTCATTTATTCCACATTGATTTCGGAAAATTCCTGGGGGACGCCCAAATGTTTGGTAATTTCAAAAGGTATCTAATCTGCGTTACGTATAGTTCAATATCAATATTTTATTTCTTTCCATTGGTCATTATACAAATATTTTTCTTTTCAGGGATAGGACACCTTTTGTACTCACCCCTGATATGGCGTACGTTATCAACGGTGGTGAACGACCATCTCAGAAGTTCCACCATTTTGTTGAACTGTGTTGCACCGCATTCAATATCGTCAGGAAACATCATAATCTCATTTTGCATCTGTTTACCCTTGTGAGTATAATACTCGTTCTAATAATTTCCACAAAATTTTACCTGAAAAAAAATATTGAAAACTATCTAAAAAAAATTGTGTATTCTGAGGATCAAAGAGTAAAAATCTCAAATTAAGTAGATCTTGTATTTAATTCTGTGAATTATTGCATTTAAAATTGCCATTCGTACATTTATTCAGTTCGCGTGAATTGCTTCATGGTATTTTGTACACCAAATTATGATGAATTTTTATATTAATGCATTGATTCCTATGCATAAAGTTCATGCTTACTAATGTTTTACAATTAGATGGTTTTGGGATAACATATAAAATATTGAATAGCCTCAGCTCCGATACAACCAGTGGCGCTCCGGTGTCCTGAACCACATTCGGGCACTATTTATAGGGTGGGCGGATGTGTGGTCTGTAGACCAGTACCAGACTGCAGAAAAAATCCTTTAAAATACATTCAATAGATGGTATTAAAAATAAATATTTTCAGTTACATTTACGCCCAATTTTGCCATTTATATGAGTCATCCACAAATGAATATTATTTTATAAAATATTTAATAATATATTTGGCAGATGATGGGAAAAAAAATTCACATATTCTAAATAGTCTTCATTAAAACTTCAATTTTCTGAAAACATTTAACCTCAATGAAAATCACAAATATTATTATGGTTGTGTTTTCAAGCTCACAACTATAAAACTCTTGACGCATTAGGACTGCTATGGTTAACTACGTCCAATTATCATTAATAATCTTTTTTTATTCCATGCTTAGATGGCATCATCAGGAATATCTGGAGTATCAACCACTACTATCGGTTATGTTAGAGCTGCCTTACTCCCTGGACAAACTCCTGCAGAGGCTGCTGCCGCTTTCGCCAGGCTTATTCATTCCGCTCTGAGGTAAACAAATACTTCTTGTTCATTTTTCAGCTCAACTCTAAATTCTAGTAATGTAGAGTTTCATTTTGTTTAAAAATTTCCCAAATTTTAATTGTGTTTATAATTGATACCATTTGCCGCTTACATTGATGATTTTTTAATTGTATGTTGTAGGTGTTAAGTATTTTAATTATAATGTAATTTGTGAATTCTTTTCATTGTTAGTAGTTGCTGACACCTTTTTATTTCAATTTAACTTGTATAAATAGCACTGTTTAATTTATTTTTCTTATCAGTTGATAATGCTCGCGAGGAGCGAAACCGGTCCTGATCAAATAAAGTGTAAAAAGTACTAAAAATCTTCTATTATTTTTATTCTAAATTCTAAGCTGAACTTTAAATGAGATTGTCTATTTCAGATCCCGGTTCACTCCGATCAATTTCTTTCTTCACAATCTCGCTCAGTTGAGGGCTGGTGATCAACCTGCATCATCAAATGAACTCTTATCGTTCATGCCGAAAGTCTACACGTAAGCTCATCTCATATTTTAGTTCCGAGTTGAGATTTCTGGTGAATATGTTATTTGACTCTTACTCCTTTTAATTATTTTGTATTATGAAAACAATGGAAACATAAAAATGATTTTTAAAATTTACTTATTTGTGACAGTAGTTGGTTAAAATACCCCTGAATTGTAGCTGACAAACAGATCACCTTTTGGAAAAGAATCTTTAAAACATTTTTAATCGCTTCTATGGCATTCACTCCCTACTCTTAACCTGATCCAGGCGGCAACATTTCATACAAATAAAATGCAGTCTGCTATACTATTTTTTAAATGTTTCCTTCCTATGTACCGTAATAAATAGAATACTTAAAAATAATTGGTTTGGTTTTTATTAAAGCCAAATGCATAATGAACATGTCAACGTATTAATAATGTCTGCCGGGTTAATAGGAAGGCATTATATTATATATATATATATATATATATATCTATAAAAATTAATATCAATTTCTTTTGTTCCCATTCTGCAATTTAAAAATCAATACCAGTTGAAAGAATAACAGTTTTGGATCAATTGAAATTGCTGGCAATGAGAAAAACACAAAAATAATCTGATATTTATTCATCATTCATATTTTCTTCCATTTTTTATAGGATGGCTCAAGAAGGACGTTTAACGAAGGTGGAAGTGCTCGGCTATGAGAAGCGATATGACCCAGAGAAATACTATGTCTATGCTCTGAGAATTTTTAGGCAGGGTCAAGCGACACCGTCTGTTTTATATCGCAGCTATAAACACTTCACAGAACTCTATCAGAAAATATGTTTACACTTTCCTTTGGCTAAAGTGCACAGGTAAACTATAAAAATAATTCTAACTGTTGAATATATATCATTCTGTTAAAGAAATATAAACTCATGAATTGACTCTGATGAAGATAGTATTTGATGATTTGTCGGTCCTATGTAAAACACTCCTATGCTTTCCTCGGTGTTTAGTTAACAGCTCGAATCCTCAAATGGAGACTTTCCCTTCGATTTAGGAAGACGCTATTAATTTGCTGTCTTGTCTAGATCTTATAGACTCAAAGCATCTGTTATAGTGTCAATATTAACTTCCCGACGATACATCTCAACTTTCTTCCGGTCAACAAAAGGCATATTTAACATCAAACTTCGAAATACCCAAAATCAGAGCAGAAACTTTTGGCTGTAACTCAACGATAAATTTAAAAATAAATAGTTTAGTAACTGTGATACAAACTCAATACCACTTGTAATCTTGTCACTTTGATTCCATTCCAATTTATTATGATTTCACATCTATTGTTAACTCATAAAATAATTTTATCATTAGAAAATTAAGCCTAAAATCAGGTACTTAGATTATTTTAAATTCTGACTTATCATTTTTACTATAGGAATGCTCGGTTTTTTTTATCAATGAACTAATTCATTTTAATCCTTATAATTTCTGATAACACTGTGCTCGATATACTGTTGCAAATGTCAATACTGAAAAAAATAAGTTGTTTAAATTAACTAGTTAATAGGATTCATTAAATGTATGATTTATAATATTATAGTCAACACATATCACCTTATTTAGAAATAGTGTGATGCAAGATAATAAGAATAAAAACAAAATATTAATTATAATGATAAATGGATATTTATTAATTGATTTAGCATTATGTTACAGTGATTTATTTAACAAATAACATCAGTCATTATCAGAGCTGCTCCAGCTTACCGTATCCTTAAAATGTATTTAGTCTTAATTACTTCTATGATAATAATAATATAGTAATAAATTAATATGATAACACTTCTTATTGTTCACCAAGTATAGATATTGTCAAAATCATGGATAATATTGCTGTTTATCCTTCAGAAACTTAAAAACTTTCTTTTGTAAATCAATGATGGCCCACACTGATGAGATATTGACTAACGCTTTCATCCTTTTTATCTTAGTTGATATTAACATTTTTTTTACACCGTAAGCTATTAAAAAATCTTTATAGATAGTGTGAAACAGTATTTCAACAAAATGGGATTCACAAGTTGTATTAGATTGTACTTTGTTTATACAATAAATTGATCAATAGTCAAAATACATTTCCATATTACTTCTGTACCAATCATCACAGGTTTGCTCCCTCTTCACTTAAATGAGTTATTTATCTTTTTCCATAATGGTGTACACAATGTGAACAGTATTACAATCAAGCATCAGTATTGCTCATATCTGAACCGTCGGAGTATCTCTGGGAAATATTTAACCCTCCGGATGCATTATTGCTTGCCATATTCACTTCCCTTTTGACATTTGTGTTTTGGCTGGCAATAGATCTCAGATTTTTGCCAGGATTAGTCGTTTGCAACTCCCTCTGCATATTCTGCCGATGCTCCGCAACGAGATCCCAGCTGCTCGTGAATGAATTATTTACTGCGGCAGGCTTCGCCGATAATTCTTGCAATGAACCGGTAGCAATTTTCGGTCCCTGTTTACTGACGTCTGATGTCATAGGTGTGGGCACATTTTTCGGGGCTGCAATAGTACTGTTTGCAGTTTTCACTGCTATCGCACCAGCCGCAGGTTTAATCGGTGCTTTCTCTTTCTTTCCCTTATTTTTTTCTTTTTCCTTAGCTTCTTTTTCCTTTCGTGATTTTTCTTCTTTGTCTCTCTTTTCTTTTAATTTTTTATCTTGCTTAAGCTGCGCTGCCTTTTCTTGTTTTAATTTCTCTTCAATTTTAGCATTTTCATCTTTCAAATTTTTATTTTTATCTTTTTCATTTGTCGGTTTCAGAGGCGCAGTACTTTTTGTTTTCTTCTGTTGAATGGTCGGAGGTGTGGAAGCTTTAGGTATTTCCGGAGCTGCCGTTTTCTTTTTTTCTTTTACTCCTTGAGCTATTGGTAATTTTGTTTTGGGAGCTGCACTTGAACCGCTCACAACGTTGTTACCTGTCGATCCGCTCGCTTTCACTTCTGTCTTAATAGATCCAGCACTTGACTGAGCCGGAACTGTAAATTAATTTTGGTTAACGTTTTGATTAAGGCATCGGTGACAATAATAGTGCAATAACTCTTCAGTGGTATCGAAAGTATTGAATTGCATTAACTAATTAAATCACATATATAGATATATTTAAATGAAATCAACATGACCTGTGCTCAAAATGGTTAAATAAATAAATTATTTCAAGACTCAGTCGATTCATATGATAACAACTGTGATCTTTTGTTTACAGCATTTAAAACGTTAAAGCACCAGTGTCCTTGCGTAGGCAATAACGTAAAAAAACTGTCAAATTCAAATGCTTCATTACTCACATTCTCTTTAAACATCAAAAATATTGATAATCACAGGCATTATTAGATGGATGAAGGTGTTATGTTACAATTCATGACGAAGTTTTTTGTTTGGATGAATGTATCATGAGGTGTTGGCGCTTTCGTCCATTATTAACATTGCAATGATAAATTTGAGAAATAAAATGACACATTTAAAGCTATTAGCAAATTAACTTTTAGTTTTTAAATTAAAATGATCGTTAGTTTCCACAATATACTCAAAACTTTGACTTTGTCGCATAACTCTTTCATCTAAACGTGTATTCAATCATTGACTGCTTGAATTTCTATAAAAAATATTATTTTTTTTACCTTCATTAATCTGTGAATAAGTTGTATATTCAAAATTTCTGTAGACCCCCATACGGGGCTGAACTGCTTCTGATTCATCATTGCCTCTGCTGCCCAAGCTGAAATTGGCTGAGAATCTTTTAAAAATCCCCAAAACCACACAGTATAAAGCTCCTAAAAAGGCTACTGTCGTCATCCATTCTACTCCCGAAAGTTTTCCTGCAATCAATACAACACATAATCACTTTTCATATGCTGAACCTCCAAATTATGCACCGGATTGTTGTTTCAGTTATAAATTGAATAAACCGATGAATATGAGACAAATTATAGAAAAAACATGCGCGAACTTAGCTTGGAGAGTTCTCACATTGTACAACTTTGAATAACTAACCAAAAAAATAATCAAATAATTAAAATACACACATTTTAATGATAACTGGAAAAGTATACATATTTGAAAACTGGATTATTCAATATGCTTTTATAGGTGATCGGTAGCCACATAAACACAATATGTTTTATGTAATAATAAAAGATCTCGCAAATCATTTTTAACATATATTTTTTATTCTGGAACAAATCGCATCAAATATTCTTAATAATATCAATGAGGCAAAACAATCTATTGAGAAATAAAGATAGGAAGAGTTGTTTTACACTTGTTTCGTCAATAATAAAAGTAAAAATGATTCTCTTCCACTCATTGTGACTTTTTATTCACCTTTGTCGTAAGTAATGGTTATTATTAAACTTTGTCACATTCAAGATACATCACTTAAATCATTACCTGCAGGTGTTTCTGTTATTTCAACCATTTCGCTATATGTTTTCAATTAGTTTCACTTTACTATGTTGTGTTCACCATTTCTATTCGAAAAATTCAACCGTGTCATTTGCCGACTGTCATACTTGATCGTAAAAATTATGTTCTGTGTTTTTTCATGACGGTACTATGAAATATGCTGTTAATTCTCTACCGACACTTCAAGGTGTGAATGTGATAAGATATCTTTGTTAATATGACTACCTGATTGTTTATCTATAATACCTTTTATTATAGATAACACGCATTATTCATTTATAAAATACGCATAAATACTTTAATAAATATTATATTATGGCATATTTCTTAAACGAAATTTCATGGTCATAATTTTTGCATCACTTTTAAGACATTGTATGATAAGATTTAAAAAAATGTCTCTAAAAATACTTGTCTTTTTCTACATGCAAAACTGAAATAAAAGAAAACTGGTACAAAGGTTTTACTTTAATTGTTATCCTTTTTCACAACTTCTGCTCTGCACTATTGTGCAAACCACACTGACAACGGATTTTGAATGACTATAAACAACCAGTAAACCTTGTAAAATATTTTCTACATAAATTTTCCATTTGAGAGCAGATGCTCTAAGAAAAAATGAAATTATTCATTTATTGCTGAGAATGAATGAATAAAATTATAAAACCAAAATCACTTATTTTCCTGCCGTCATTCAATTTTCATATGTTTACAATTAATTTTAGAAAATTTGTGTAAAACAATTTCGGATAGATTAGATAGTTAGGTATGTGCTTTTGATCTGTTTTTGGCTTCAGGTTAAATACAACCAATATTCATTATTTGAGTATTTTATCAAGTATTTTTTTGATAAAGGTATGCGTTGTCATAGACTCTCGTGAATAATGATAGTGATCATATACACGGTGATGATCTCATGCATTATGGCAGCTCAATAAATGGTTTTTTTCATCACAAATGTTCTTCAAATGTCTTTTATTGACATGATACATTTTTCTTTATTAAAATAAATAATAAATGCTTATCGACTTTATCGCTGGGCAAGGTGATTTTCATGCTAAGTTATATGAGCTTAAAATTAAAAAATGGTCCTTGCAGTGATAGAAATCGATATTCGGAGCATATTCTTTTAGATCGCCTAACTATTGCCCAGTGAAAAAAAGATCCCAATGGTCTTATCGGACATCCAGATTTAGTTTCGTCTGCAAAAAACACCCACCATTTAAAAAAAAATGGCATAAAGTTTATCCTCTCACTATTTAATTTGTAAAATTATTGAAATGTAATCAATTTTTTTTTAGATTTATAGATTATATCATCATTTTTTATGACTTCATTAGTTATTGTTGTATCCCTCATTGCTGCTTTTATGATACTTGTATTTATTACTCGACTTCGCCTGGGATAGAATCTAGACCAAATATAGTCCATCAATTTATAATAATGAACAAAGTAGAAAGTTGAAAATTTTATGTTCAATAATAGCAAAGTTGAATTAGAAATGACATGTGCAATTTTCACATCGTTTCTGTTCACTGTTTGGTTTGAACTCCTAATAACATCAATGAGGATTCAATCTTTCGTATATGTGATAAAAAAGGTTTTATTTTACATTACCCAATAGTAAAGATTTTTTTTTATATTACAACAATCTGTATGTGGGGTTCATTTTATCATGAGAATCGTTTATCATTTTCACTATAATATCCACTCAGTTGATGGAAATTTTTGAAAATTATTGGCTGATTCTTTAACGTCATAAATATGCACAACATTTGCCAATGGCTCAATGGAATAGTAAGAATTTACTGTAACTTTTTATCTATTTGTTTAACATACATCCACTTTTTATAATCAGCCATTGATCCTAAAATATCTTTATCTTTAATAATCACATTATATTTCTAATCTTTGTTTCATGGTTTACTCTATATTCATAACACTATTCTAAATATATTTTTTTCCTACTCTTGTGCTTTCTCATTCAAAATGTATCCTTTGCTTTTCTGCTTGTTATTAATAATCTTTGACTATTTGCCACCTTGAGGAGTGGTGCCAAATACCTGGAAGGGTATTACTCATGTGATGTTTTCATACTTTTCAGTCTACCCAATTAATCAGTGAAGGCAACTAATCCTATCCCAATCTCATCCTACCATCCCTAGCCTCTGAAAAGGGGGTTTGAGCGGTTAATCTTCCAACAAATTTCATTGAGAATTATGTTCAAATATTTCACCAGAAATCTTTGTTCTTTGTTTGTAGTAGTAGTGGCTGAATTGCATTTTATGTATGTTAGAATAAAAAGTGTAAATATTTTAAATGAATTATTCGGCACAAGAATTATAAAACTCATTAGCTTCCGGAAATGTTTACTAATGAATAATTACTGAGAAACTCGTTGATACTGCTTTCTGTCACAATAAGAACTATAACTTTAGTGTTGTTAAATAATCAAGCATTTCCAAAATTTAGCACTGTTATTCTTTCTATTTTTAGTCTCCCTGTTGGACTTCACATGGGGCGATCCAACACGAAACAAGCTGCAGAACGACGGTTCCACGATGTCCAGGGATTCTTAACGAGCCTCTTTTATTTAGCTGATGAAATCGCCCACTCCGATCTTGTTTACACCTTCTTCCATCCTCTGCTTAGAGATCAGCAAGATGTCGGCCCTCAGAGAATTAAAAATAAAAGTAATTCATTTGCCATCATTTATGTTACTTCTAGCAAACAAAGCTAACACAGCTTATCAAACATAGTAGAATTAGAAAATTTTAATGTGAATCTTGAATTGAAGATCTAAATAGCTCACGCATATATTGCTCCATATTTACAGATATTGAAATTAGGATTGAATTATTTAAACATATGTTATGAAGTCTTCTGTGAATAGTAATGTTTATTATGTCTCTATAACTTGCGGATCTAGAAAATGGTCAGAAAATCTAAGGATGACTATTTATTATAACTGCTGCTCTATAAAGTAGGGACTACCAATTCAGGACATAAGTTTACAACAACACTATTAGAGTTTGTGAAGTGTTTTAGAATGGCAAAATGTTTTCTTTGTGACTTAAACACTTTCAAATCCGCGTCCTCCACACGGCATCCTTTGTGGGCTGAACGTTACGGTCCGGCAACGTCTTTAGACATTTACAAATCTTGAAACATGAAATCAATGTTTTTTTTCAAGATTTATCGATAGATAGTTGAACAATATGTGTGAGATGGAAAATCGATGAATGGTTTTTTTTTTTACAGAGATGGCAGATGTAACACCGTTCGATTTTTTTTTGTCATTTGTTTGTTATTAGTTTAATAATTAGTAACAAACGCTTTTCCTGTGTTGAATCACACGACATTAACGAAAAAGGTCAATAACTCTCAATGGTACATTCCATATGCCTATACATCAACTTCAAAGTCGAATATTTGATGCTTTTCAGTAGTTGGCAACCATTTATGAACCTGTATACTATTTCTTTGTGGAAAGGCCAGAAGTTTAGAACTGGTGAATAAATGATACAATTTGATGATTGATATATTTAAAGAATTTTCTGAATATTTCATTGAAATATATCTATAGGTTCATTATAAAAGTTTACCACTTTTAATTTTGCGATTGAAATTTGTTGATTTTCATTGACATTTTATTTCAATCGACAGATTATAGCGTAGGTATTTTGCAAAATTGTGCGGACCGTATAGTGTTAATACTGTTAAATGGCCGAAACGGAATTGCATTATGAGGAAATTATTTAAAAAGAATATCGTTTGGCCATCTTCCCACTTTTTAAAGTAAAATTTTATACAAAATATCAGCATAATGATGTCTGGTAAAACTCAGGATTATATTAAAAAGAACTACATTAAATCTTATTTCTTATTCACAAAATTTATTATTTTTTCAAGGTGAAAGTCAACAGAATGTTTGCTCAGGAACTGGGGCATTAAAAATTTCAATTCAATATTCGGCGGGTGTTCTCTCTGTGCTGATTCTTCACGCACAATCTCTTCCCATGGCAGCTCAAGGTGTTCCTCCGTCACCATACGTCAAGGTATTCACATTTTTTTATATATCACATTGTATCTTCTAACACTTCTAGACTTCCGTCCTATGATTTTTCATTGAGTAGCATATCGTGTATATGAAATTGTTGCTTATCATCTCAATCATCTCACCTGTGTAATCCATTCTTTTTTTAATAATTTATCTATTACATACCAATCTGACATAAGCTTTGCGCACAGATTAAATAATATTGATATCAGAAATACCTGCCTAATATAAAGGTTTTATCGTAGATAACTTTCATATAAATACTATTATAGCAACATTTAGCTACCTATTTTTGATACAATACAATATGTCATTTTGAACTCTTTTTATATAATGTTGCCATAGAATTGTGTATTGAAGATGTGTAAAAAATATTTAGTCGCTATTGAGATGTAATTTTGGAATCCATTGAATCCTACCTTACAGCATCAAATCAATGGGTCTGCAAAATATGGCAAACACTAATATAGAGGAAAATAAACCACTATATTTATAATAGATTTAATGGAAACATTATAAAATTTCTTTTTTCATATATAATTCAAATTAATATCTTGGTTATTCCACTGTGACACAATATTTTTCGCCTTTTTGAGAAGACAGACTGTCTGAAGATGCTCCTCAAAGTAGCGAAACACGTGCAACCTTTAGTTACACAATTAATAAAATAATCAATTCAAAAAAAATCATGTCGCATTTTAATGGTTTTACTTATAGGACGCTTCTTCTGATGATTTGACTCTAGTATTTGATTTACAGGTGGTTTTTAATGTATCATCTGTTGGCAATTACAACCAGAAATAGTGATTTAACTTTAATGCTACCGTGTGCGCAAAAGCTCTGATTAGATTCAGCCAAAAAAAATATATACTCAAGAACATTTTAACAATTACTTGTTGTTTTTTTTTTAGGTTTATTTAGTTCCAGATCAATCAAAGGAAACCAAACGTAAAACAAGAGTATTGAAGAGAAATTGTCACCCTTCGTTCATGGAGATGGTAAGCAATCGGCTTAATTTCAATACAGACAACAAAAGTTTTACGCTTTTTTCATGTATAATGTTAATGTCACATGACTAGGCATCGACTCTGTATTGTTTAAATAATCCCTCACTTAAAGCAATTGAGAATACTACAAATTGAAATTCGATGAAGCATTTAAACCTTCCTATGGACTACGAAATGAAACTTTGACAGGGATATATTTGAGAAAAAAAATGCCGTTCCATCACACAGCATAATAGATGTTTATGTGCTTAGGCTGCCAATTACATGCTTACAGTAATCTTAAATTAATTGTATGAAAACATCTCTTTAATGCAAAATAATACTGAAAATAAAGTAGGCGAACCCAGATTATGACTGCTCATTAGTATCATTCTGCATTTTTCAGTTGGAGTACCGTCTACCGATGGAAGTGATAAGAGGAAGAATTCTACAGGCCACCGTCTGGCATCATGACCCTCTCCAGGAGAACCAATTCCTCGGCGGAGTGCAATTGCCTCTGGATTCCATTCCTCTTACGGCTGAAACCACAGAATGGTATCCATTACAATACATACCGAGATAAGCTAAATTTTCCGCTCAATTTAGATCACATCCTCCACCGCACGGTTGCATAGTCTTAAGTACCTACGGACAGAGTAGTTGTAAGTTATCTAGGCAGTTTTCCCAACACTATTCACCGTCACTCGTGTAACAATATTAAACGAAAATATTATATAATGCGTGCAATATCAATGCAGACTGCTAATTTTTTTAACAACGTCATTTTTTTGTTAATTTGTTTATATATTTGCAATCATCAGGCACAATATTTTTTTATTTTATTACCATCCCGATTATATCATACAATTATATTTCTAGAATTTTTATATTCCAATATCCGAACAAATTATTAGTTGAATTAGTAGACTATAATCAAAATATTATTTCTAGTAGTATTTTTACGATAATATAAATTTTGATAATTCAATTGTTCAATTAAAGACGAGTATACTTTTCACTTTTTAATCAGGCTTTAGAAGGATTTTTCATAATATTTGTACATAGCATAGGTGAAAACAATTAGTATATATATTTTATTTTAATTTATAGTATGTAACAGATATTTTTATACACTTTTAAAAATTTTGTATGATATTTGTTAGATGATACCGCACAGTGATGCTAAGCTACGCTTAAATATTTACGTCGGATCGCTTTTTTGTAATGTATTTATTCAACTAAATCAACATCAAAATATGTTCCTTCTTGTTGGATGAATTTTTAACAATATGTCGATTAGGATCTGATCGATCCGTATGCTTTCAAACATATCAAAAGCTTATGATATTTGAAAGAATATGAACATTTCATTCTTTTTTATACATTTTTCAAGTTTTATATTAGTATGCTAAATAGATTTTTTAACAAATATAATCGTAACGCTTGGGTAATATTCAAAATCATAACGAGGTGCTGGTAAGTAATAGAATTGATATGAATGAACTGTGCCAATTTCTAAAGACTTCAGGCAGTGTCATGGAAGGTTGTTATTTTTCACTTTTATTTTATAAATACTAATAATAAGTATTATACTATGGTGGTCGTTTTAACAAATTGTATGTAAAAATCTGTGTTCATCTTCAGAAAAAAGACAGCAAACAGCATATTCCTAGCAATGTTATTTCAACTGCAGTTTTTCTTTCATGAAACATTACTATTATGTTTCAAAAACACATTTACTCTGACTGATAATCACAGTGAATTTCATTAAAATAAAATTTCTTAAAATAATCCTCTCTTGTTAGTTGTATTTTTAGTTACAGCAGCGAAATATACCTCTACCTGAATCCACGTATGTGTAAACTTTCTTTTGCCTATGAACAATCCAAATACTATTCACAACAATTCCATGAAAAATTTAAACAATACAATGGACTCGGGAAAATAAAACTTATATTATTCATTATATGGAATGAAAATTTGAAAAGACATTGATTAAGAGTAATTAATTAACTATGTATCATATTGGTAATGATTAGTTATATGCCAAATTCCAAATTACCTCTTCTGCTGTCAAAGAAGTGTTTTGAAGTAAAATTATTATTTTTTTCCTGTATATACCTAATCTAACAAAGTATATTTACCAAAGGAATTATGTTTATCTAATAATATGTATTCATCTTAAACGGAAAGTATTATTTTCACAGATAGTAATCACAATTCTGGGGATCTTTTCCATATCTGACTTCTTCTAAATTGTCACATTTAAGGAAACAAAATTGCCCATGAGCAGTTTTTATATAATAACAATATATTAACAATGATTATCTTCATTATTGATAAATTGACCAAATATATCAATAAATACTTTTTTGATTTTGTGTATTGCTTAAAAAGTAATTTACTGGAAGATTGAGATACAGAGAATTAACGACCGGACTGGGGCCATTAAAGAGTCAAAGTAAATCAAAAAATCCTCATTCAATTGTAAGTCGGCATTTATGTAAAAGAACCCCACATTTTTTTGAGATTTCCGATGGGAATACAGTATTATAATGTGTGCTTGAAGCCAAAACAGCAGTTAATAAAAATAATTGATTATTTTCATAATGCCTATAAATTTTGAAGTCTTAATAAATCTCATTGTTTAGTTTTTGTCCACGTGCATGATTTATCTTTTTAATAACGGCAGGACAAACAAATCATTAAAAATGAAAATTTGGTTTGCTTTCAAATCATTCAAAAAACTGTTCAATAGAATTTAATAGAAAAAATATTCTACTTATGAACATATCGTTGCCTGAGAACTTTACTAAGAGACATCTAACAGAATAGGTTTTTTTATATAAAGATTTCTTTTCCTTCTATAATGTCAGTGCTGGGGCAATAAAAAAATATTTTTATTTTAGATAAACCACTTTAACACATCATAACAAGCTCTCAGGCGACAAAATTTACATTGGGAAATGCTTGCAATTTTACTCACAATCCAAAAGCTTCAAAGCATTTTGAGAATTATTAATAAAACTACACTGCTAAAGATTCCTCTTTATTTCAGGGACCATATTATTGTTTTGCCTTCAGTGGATAATGTTAATTATACTATTGTTTAAAGTTTGAGGTGGATGCGGCGAAGTCAATCATGTAATGATATGTTTTTAAAATGTATAATAAATCATTAAACACGTAAAATGTATTTTATTTACTCAACTACATCAAAATTATTCTATCAATGAATCTACATTTATCACCATTCAGATAACTTTTTTTAGATCTTGTTAAAACTTCCAATACTTTCTTGTTTTCCTGAGATTAATTAGGTTGGTTGCCACTTTAGTTAAAAGTTTTTATTACATTGTACAGCTTTCAAAAAGATTGGTGGACTTCTCCTTACTTTAATTAATGGAAAAGATAAAATTGACAACGATCTTGTAAACCTTATCAATAAGCGCACATCAAACACATTAATTTATAGATGTTGAATAAAGTAAAGCATGATAACAATATGGAGCACAATTTGTTGAAAAAGTTACACAAAATTTGTTAAATGTTAGGTATCTAAGAATCGATTCTTTAACAATTATTTTTTCACGGGAAATATTTCTAAATATTTAAGATTATTGGATGCAGTTAAAACAACAGCATATAATACTTTTTCACTTGATCATTTCTCTTCTTCAGATTCCTTGACTATAGATGTAATTTTCATTAAAAAAAAAATGAAATAAAACAGAAGTACAACAAATAAATGATTTTTAAAAATCTTCAGTTTTCACACAATACTTGAGTCATACATTATTTTTTTTTAAATAATTTTTATTAGCAATTTTTCACTTATTTCATTCAAATCAATTCAGCTCTACAAAGATCAGATTGAAGTTTCACTTATCAATATTTTTTTTAATTTTGTGTGTATTACATTTCGTCATGAAAAACAGCTTCAGGTACCTTGATGTATATATCCCGGAAGACAGAAGCACTATGAAAGAGCTCGCTATTCGCATAAGAGTAGCTGAAGCCACATTTAATCCAGACTGTTTGGGACACACAGTTATACACAGTTAAAACCAAATGTCATTTGTTCAACACTTGCATTCTACCAATTCTACTTTACTGTAGCGAATCATGGCACCTGACAAACACTTACAACTGTATAAAGATCTTCGATAATAAATGCTTGTGGCGGATATTGGGGGTAAGCTGATTTTTTTCATAAGGAACCCGGAGATTAAGGAATCTACAAGATATCGCCAGGAGAGACATTAGAACTGGCTGGGTCACATGCTGCAGAGAACCTCAATCTTTAATTTTAACTTTGGTGCACTGTCAGTCACTCACGAGTTTTTCCCATGGTAATTTATATTTGATTAGACAATTATTTACTTGTTCAAATATATCATTACCAGTAGTCTGCCTTTCATAGACTACATTGACAATAATTCTTCGATTATGCTGAAATCACACCTTCTCTGGATCTAAGATTAACCCTCCGAATAGTTATTAAATTTTCAAATGCTTTCCTGTGCCGCTTTTATTATAAAAGTATCTTTTTAAAGTCAAATTTAAATGTATTTCCAATAACATATTTTTATTTATACAATTTTTTAAATACTCCACGGGCCAGATGGAATAGCATTGCGGGCCGCCATTTGCCCAGGCCTAGTCTAATATCTAAATGTTGTCACCAAAAGAGGTGGTCAAACAAGCAGCTTTCAGTACAATAGTGATGGGATGTACAAAAACAACAACTGGGAGTGCGCTGGCTGAGAAGCTCGGAGGGTCAGCAGATAGCCTGGCCAGCAATTTGAGTAGTCCTTATGATAATAGAATCGAATATAGGAAATAAAAGTATATATGTATGAAAACTACAGGTGGAGACGAATTATGATATCATTAGTTGAATCACTGTTAGAGGTAACCTTATCCCCCAAAGAAAAGAATGAATATTATTTTAAGACTAAAAAATACTAAATTGGACACCTATATATAATCAATTTTAATATTATTTTTTTTACAAATGAAAGAATACCTTTAAAAGGTATATGCATCTGTTTTTACATTTAAAAACACATCAAACGAAACAAAGAAATCAATATATAATATGTATCATTCAAGGAACATTGAAACAATTAATTATTGTCATTGTGAATGACATGTTGTAAATAGTTTATTTTTATAATGGTAATGAATGAAACCAATCGTAATTGTGAAACAATCCATAATAAAGAATGTGAAATTATAATTTGCATATCAAAAAATCAACCTGATCATAATGATTGAGCACCTAATCATCTGAGGTAGGAATGGCTAAGTCCAATTTCCTTGAAGTAGGTCCAATTATGTTGTATTATATATTAAAAATCATGTAATTTTTTCATTGAATCAGACAAAATGTTATATTATAATCAAAGAATATTGGTGAAGGTTTTCTTTTTGATTACGATGAAATCCAATTTTAATATTCCTACTCTATATATTAAAACTCTCTCTTATAAATTTATATTTTATTTTATCAAATTGTAATTCCTTGAGTTCGACATTAATCCTTCTCTGTCGTCAACAAACTGTTGAATTCAAATGTATAGATTTAGAATATTTAGTTTTAGCAGTAGTCGCGAATTATTTTTTTTTCATTTTAATTTTGTGCACAAATAAATGACAATTATCTAATATACACCTTCAATGTTTATTTTATAGAGGGAGTTTCAAATAATATAATTCTATATTTCATCACATTTCGGTCAAGTCGACCCCGAATAAATCGGCATACCCCACGCAAAAGGAAAAGTGAAATACCGATAACAGTCACTCAACTTGTTTCGCTGGGTGCTGTGTTGTTTTTACCTCAGATCAGTTACGGTTCGTGCGTGACACAAAAAGGAATTATTTGCCGATCGCTGTAAATGCATGATCAATAAAACTCCGATAATATTTTATGGAGCACTAATATTTTTTTGTTGATATCAATAAACGTATAAGCAAAGTGTGTACACCGAGAATAAATAATACAGATAATATATAAATACGCAGAGAGAGGGAGTGAAACAAGTTACGCGAGGTTGTCGACTGCCGAAATATTTTCTTTCTGTATACCTATTTGAATTCGGAGCACCGGTCGCGCGCTTTTTCTATTGTTCCCGCGCAAATCGATCAGTGATACTTCAAAAATCAAATTTTTAATTGTAACAAGAAACTATGTGTTGATTTGATTCTTAGTTATACAGTTCCTGGTAAAAGTTTTTGCAATTACTGCTTATTTTAAATTCAATTTATAACAAAGGAAAACTAAGTAAGTACCGCATCACAACATCATATTATGCTTTTTAATATAATATATATTGCTACATAAACAGCCATAACTAATTAACTGCATTTTATTAGAGATGTAGTCTTCATTTTTCTTTTAATGTAAGATGTTGGAAATTATTTTAATCACTTTATACCATTTTCACTCAGTTCTATTTTTACATTCACGTCTTTTCGTGCATAAATTTGATGTTTACTGTTTCTCTGAAATATTACGTCTTTTCTGTCAGTATTTTTCCAAAAAGCCTTATCAACAAAATAAAATAAAACGAGCATTATCACTATGTAGAATCAGATAAGTTTCACTTGAAATCGGTTAATAATAATTATGATAAAACTTAATTACAAAACTTCGAGATAATTTAAAGATGCTATCAATAAATTTACATTTTATTCGCCATAATAACCGCTAAACAATAGTTATTATTCCATTTCTATTATGACACTTTACAGAAAAAAGTTTTTCTTTGTGTTTATATTTGCGTTTAATCTCAGTTGAAAAGTAAAATTATATCCCGAGGAACAATGGCGAAAAAACAAATTAATCGGTGTGATTGAAAACGGAGTACACTCGTTCCTACTTTTACACTATACTCTTTTTACGTGGACTCGCTTTAACACGATTCCTTATTTACCAAAAAGAAAAAAATGATTCATCAAAAACTTTGCCTGCAACAATGCCTTCTTGACTAACGCCCGACTGTGTGAATTTAAATTTAAAGTTTTGTTTATGCCACCCAACACGGCATCATTGATTCATCCACTATACCAATAATTATTCATACATTTACGACAATGTTAAAAATTCCTTCGAGTAAAACGGTTTGTGCACCACTGGCTTATGGGGTAATCATAGATAAAAGGGGGTAATCCGCTTCTGGTAAGCCTACTAAGCTGCGGAAGGATAATCTCAAAATTCTAGTTACGCCTCTGAGTCTATTGCTATGTTAAGTCTTCTACATCATTATTAAAATATATTTTTAGTTCATAAATTCAAAAGCGAAAAAATATACATGTATACTCGTTATAAAAAATACAATCGAACAAGAAGTTTTTTAATTTATTATCTAATCGAGAAGTTCACAGAACTACACATTTTTTATTTTTCTGTGCAAACATAATCTATAAATCTAGTGATTTTATATTCTCAAGCCTGGGTATTTATTATTTGTAAATAAAATCAAACCAGTGATCTCAGTATTGCAATCTCTAATGTTTGATATAATATAATATGTAAATGGTGACTTAGTAAAAACAATATTGTATGAAAGCAATAACAATTAACAATATTGGTGCAGTAAATAACTTTTATCGCAAAAAGTATTCCGGATTACGCTGTAAAAATGATAGGAAGATTGTTTTTCGTTTATGTGTACTAATTAATCTCCGTATCAATTCAAAAAAGTCGATTGCTGTCAGATACACATGGAAACAGCTACGCGACCTTTTTCTGCTATTTTTTTAAAACAATAAATACCTCTTTTATCTCACCTCAGCATAAAATTTATAGCCTGTAATATAATGGGTACTAGCATACATTCTTTCGGCCTGCATGCTAATTATGCACCTCTTGTTACACAGTTCTGACAGAGCGATAAATGTTGACAACTTGTTTTGTCAATGGAAAAAAAAGATATTCATTTTCAAAATCAAACTTTTTTACCATCCAGATACAGACAGGCTTTATGTACACTGTCGAGCTACTGCCGAAAGTTATTAACATTTAAAAAAAAAAAACATCTATCGCTGAGTAAACGCAGTTTTTATGTTTGATGAAAAATACACTTTTGACCAGGGCTGTGGAGTCGGAGTCGTGAAAAATGAGCGGCTCGAATTTTTTTTGAAAAATATATTTAATGATGTGTTTTCAAACAAAATAGTCCAAAGTGTTGAAATTGCATGCTTGGCTGACTAAAGATGAACTGATGGTATACATACATATATTATATATAAGTTGAAATGAAATTATTGAAAAAAATCCTTATAGTTGGAGTCGTTAATTATTTTAAATCTGGAGTCGGAGTCGTCTTTTTTTTACATGACTCCACAGCCGTGCTTTTGACTATTAAATAATATCCACTCTAAGGTGAAGAAAGAAAAAAATCACCCAATCTCGCTTTTTGAGAGATGTAAGGAAACTACTAGTAATTAAGGTATCACTATCTCTGCGTCTTGCTTAGAGGATCAGATAGGATAGGTTAGATGTAAGGATTCTGGAGTATCTGCTTTTTCAATTCCCGATAATCGAGACCAAACGGTCTAATTAATTCAACACAAGAAAGAAAAAAGATTTCTTAAGTATAATATTGAGGGTAAAAAGCGTTTATAGCAATTTATTACAATAAATAAAAGAATATTTTAAAATAAAAAGGTTTCCGGTAAAAAACAAACTAATAATACTTTTGTATCATGTATACTCCCCAAGTAGATACTTTTTATAGAGTTTATGTCAACATTTAAAAACCCTTGTATGAAAATACGAAAATTTGAAGTCTTGAACCCGCAACAAAAAGAGGTTGATTCTTATAAATTTAGGCTTTTCTACGAATCGTATGATTCATACATTATTTTTACATGAAGGTACTGTTTTGAACGTAGAATATAACATATAAAACAAAAATAAGTATTGTGTGTTTGATAAACAAAGGAGCTTTGCCTTGTATATTATAAAATTTAAATAAATATTTTTCGTTGTCGGGGGACATAGAACTTGCGCATTGACCTTCTTTAATGTCGGTAAAATAAACAACTAGCGATAGGTACCGCGGATCCTAAAAATGGCACATTTTGAATAAAATAAATATGTATTTTATTTATATTTTAACAATTCATTTTAACTTTAAATAAATCAAAACATTATAAACAGGTAAATGAAATTCACATGTTGTAAACCGTACCATAAGAACTAAATTATTCAGAAGGTATTTTCATTGATGTCATTGCCACGATATGAATTCAATTAGGTACCAAACAGGGTTGTCAAATTTTCAAATGTTAATATATAAACATAATATAATATTTTGGATATATGTGTTGGTCTTTCATTCCAATGCTTAATTTATTATTTTATAATCAAAATTAATATTTATTTTTTGAATATTTTAGAATGTATCGTTTTCATGGATTTACAATGGTATCGATTATAAATACTACAAAAAAATAAGATATTATTCAATATATGCAGTACCGGTGCTAGGTTATTTGGCGCCCTAGGCAACGGTTATTGGCGCGCCCCCTTTTCAACAAACTGTGGAATATTTTTTTTACATGCATGTCCGCTCTCAATGTGAATCATATGGCCTCCTAATGGAAGTGTCTCAAAAGAAGTTTTTTACGAGAACTGTTTGTTAGTCAGTCGCTCAACCTACCTTTTTCGAAGTATATAGAATACGATACATAATTATAACGAACAGATACAAGTACAAACAAATAAAAAATAATTTGATTACTCAATTTATGCGCCCCTTAATGATTTGCGCCCTAGGCGATTGCCTATTTCGCCTGTATGGTAGCGCCGGCCCTGAATATATGTACATACAATTCCCGGTCAACATTGTTGGTTTTGACTGCAGTACTCACGGGTTCAAACCCGCTACAGATAGTTTTGTTAATTGATTTCTGTTTAAATGCACAAATGCTTGTGATTTTTAAAATTCCCTCTCTCGTTTGCTCCTTAAAAGGCAGTAAAGCAAGAAAGATTAAACCACTAGTCCTGTATTATTCTATATATATTCTCTACGCTCTTCGTAAGAAAAGAGCTTAGAACTGAGTAACAAGCAGCTCTCATAATAAACTTATGTAGAAATAAACGCTATAATGTGTACATGATAGAAAATATCCATTACAGATGACTGAAATGTATTATTTTCGATGTAAGATCATTCCTTTAATTATTTTTTTCGTAAAACAAATTAATGAATCAGCAGGACTTCTATACGCCTTTGTTCCAGATTTTGGTAGGGTAACTTTCAATGGAATTCATATACTAATAGAAAAATCAATATAATCAAATGTCAATAGGGTTAGTAATTCACTGATCGTGAAATTACATCAGTACATGAATGTCAGCGAGGTGTTATTCGGCCTCGGCAATTCGCACTCAACCCTAATCGCAAATACGAATAACTAATGGCCACTCCTCCAAAGAAGGGTCTCTGCGTCTTTTATCGTTACCTGTATGCGAGGAGAGTATCAAACACCATTACAATATTATGTTCAGGTCTTAAATTCACTGCTTGGGTAGCATCATCAAAAAACACCATAACGAAATAATTTCACTAGCGATTGCTAAATGTGTTTCTCTTGGACCTCGAAAAATTATGTATTCAACACCCACGCTTTTGTTAACTATAATGAAATAAAATTAAAATGACCTACTTTTTTTATTTTACAATGCTCATTAGAGGCCATCTTTAAATATAAATGTAATTTTGCAATTTATTAATAAAAAATCAAGTTTAAATATAATATAAACATTATATAAGAGCAGTGACATTTCATTTCCATTGATTTCAAGAGCATTTATTTGTCCTCGGTTCATTTAATTTGTTATAAATGTCGCTTAAATTTTAATGGATATTGAGAAAGGTCATCATGGCCAAATTCGCCAACATATTGTTGATTGTAAATTAAAATTTAATTAAAGGATTTAGCAAATTTACAGTGGCGGATTAAGTTGGAGGCCCCAGGCACAATAAATTTTGGAGGCCCTGCTTTTCAAATAACATAAAAGTGTTGCAAACCTCTTCGTAGAATAATAATGAATATTGAAAACTGAAATTAAAATTTAAGGTTTTATATAATATATGCTATCTTTGAGGCCCCCAAGATTTGGAGGCCACAAGCGCGCGCCTCTTGCGCTTATGGGATAATCCGCCACTGATAATTTATTATAAAATAGATGTGATTTTTTTACAAATGGAAACTTGAAATTATAGGAATCTTCAGCGCAGTGGTTAATAGCTTGCTCACTTTTCAAAAGTGGTTACAGGCTGAAAGGGATGACGTGTTCAATTCATCTCATATGATCCCAAACATCCCAACGATCCTTATAATCTTGAGTTTTTTTTTTGTTTTATACGTATACTGCATAGTTTGAAATTCGTTAGTATCTACGACATGATTTTTTTTTAAATAGTTGATATATAGGTACTACACTTTAATAAGGGCGCAAAATTGTTACTTTGACCCCAAGCGCATTTCATCCACGGGGCGGCCCTGACTCTAGGTATCGTTCTCCATAATTAGAGGCACGTACTCTTGGCATCTATTTTATTCCAATTTTAGTATTTTAATGCTTAATTTTAGCGTTTTGTAGCATTTAAAATATTTAATTTTAAGATATATGCTTGTATCTATTTTTATTCGGTATTAATTTCAAATACTAACAATTTAAATACGTTTTAACATTATTTAAAATATAGTCTATTTTTGTGATTTTGGGAATGAAAATAGGTAATTGATTGGTTTCAACGGGAAAAACTGCATCAATATTATTTTTCAAGCCACGTTGTATGTCCTTAATTTCTTTATATAGTACATACATATGTATATACCTCAAAAACAATTTTAAGTCACATGAAATCAATTCGGACCGAGTGACACGTTGTGTGCGTTTAACGATGTAACCAGTATTGCAACAGCGTTGTATAAATTAGCCCAAGACAATATCTATTAGTATTTAGGTGTATTATAGTAACTTTAATAGAAATTTATTAGTTTTACGTTAAAATCTTGTTTTAGAATCTATTCGCATATTTTTCAATTTTAACTTAATTTTTATGAAAACCACTTGTTGCTCAGCTACTCAACCTCTTTTGGAGAGCAGGGGTAGAAGAATAGAGCTAGAACAGGTTTAGTTAATTTAAGACATCACACACAAATCGACTGCAAAATCAATCTTTAAGCCCTGTTCGTACTGAGGTTCGAACCTGTGGCCTCCGTGTTCTAACCCAACGTAGTTGACACTCGACCAAGCAGCCTACATGAATTATAATTCTTAATTAGTTCTTTCTTTCATTTTTAGAATCTATCACCATGTCTTGGATAGAAGATCCTGGTATTGAAATGTACAAAGGATTAAACCTTAGTAAACTACACATGGACGAAGCGTATGTCAATATCACTAGCTCGTTGCGAGATGCATGGCTTTACGTTGTATCGGACGAATGTCATAGGGTAAGTTATACCAATTAAGCAAAGATTGTAAATATTACTCATTGTTTTCATTACATATAAGTAGTATTAGGCATCTTAACTTATTGGCAATGCGTCATTAAAAAAATGAGAAAAACACACTTGAGATTAACTATAATTTGAATACAGTCATCCAAAATCATTATATGCAATTAAGAGAATCAAAAATTGCTAGCATTTTAGCCCTGAACCTTATTATGGATAAGCGTAGCTCGTACATCCAGAGGCTTTAGCTATGATAAAAATCAAAAACTCATTCTATTTCGAATACCGTCACTTCATTCCGATTGATTAACTGTATAACCTTTTTAGATATAAAACTATTTCAATTTCAAACATGAACAAAAAACTATTTTAAGTATAAAGGAATCCAATTATACCAATATGATGTTGATTTGAACAGATAAATAATACAGTTTTAACACTCGATAAATTTTACAGTGCCCTTTTACACGAATTACATATTTAAAATATTCAAATACTGTTTTGAAACATCATGTCGTCCACAGTGATACTTGGAGGATATACACAGAAGGCAATGCATCGACAATTAACGTTGATAATACTAATAACACAAGGTAACATATATTACAACATATTAATTTATTCGCAGACTTTGAATAATAAAACATCAATTAGTGTACCGTGATATCATTACATTGCTGTAGGGATCCTTCTCATATTGCTCTAAGCAATTTTTAACAACTCGAAAAATTGGTATATTTATTCCGTTTGCAATTTATTTTACTTATGTCGTCAGAACAGTTTTATTACCAATAAATGATGCGTTAAAATAAGGAAATGTGAAGATGTTTTAATGTGTAATTTGTTTAACTCTTTATCTTTCCGTCTTTTTATTTACATTTTTGCATGAGCTTATTCAGATTATGTAATGGTAATTTTCCCGATGACAGTTTAACGTGGGTTGAAGCATTCTTAATTTCATCATTCAAATGTCATACAATGGTTTTACTTTTATTTATATGTATAATATTAAAATGTTATAAAATTGCTGTACCAATAAATCTTTTCTTGGAAAGTAACTGTCGTTCACTTTAATTGATCCTATTAAATAGAACAATTATTTAAAATAATTTAGAGATATTCTAAGACTGTGTACCATCTATAATAAATAACATATTCTTTCTTTCAGTGATATGATATGCGAATTTAGGCCAGAAATGGGGGAATTCGGCGTATATAATTTAAATATCGATAGCGAGTCGTGTGTTTTTTCCGAAGATAGGCCTCCGGTCAACATTTATTTACGTAAGAAGCAGTTGAATTTTTAAATACTTACTTCTTTAAAACATTACGTTAATAATTGTATTTAAATATTATGCCGTATTTCATTCGTTACAGCAATACTTATTGTATTCTTTGCACTGAGTATATTGACATTACTGCTAAAGCTGTACCCCAGAATCAAACATTTAATCCTAAAAAAAAGCAGTGATGCCACAACTGAAGAAGATAAGAAACCTGTTAAAAGAAGAGTGAAATCTTTGGACACGTTTCGTGGGTGAGTAGTTTCAAATAGTAAATGAATGATTTACTACATTAAGTCAATTTAGTGTCTTATGTATTTAATTGTAATAAAAAATAACGTTTAACAAACATCCTGTCCCATGGAGTATCACGATGTGTTGATAGAAAAATAAATTAATATTATTTTTTTATAAATGTCTTCATGTCTTGGTAGAATCGATTATTGCGACACGAACAAGTCCACTTGCAAATTTTCAATGAAAATTTGGGTAAATTAAAAATATACATAAATCTACCTACTAACATCTTTATAAGAATATATTTTGTTTATTTTGCAAACATGACTATTGGGCTTACTGGATTATTCTGAGCAGGACCCGAACTGCACCAGATTGCAAAGGCGCGGCGCGCAGATTCTTTAAATCTACAAGAGATGCACAATTGGCGGAGATTGCCTTGGCTATCTCGTAATAAATCAAAATAAATGTGTAAATTATCAAAAAAAAAACTTATTATTGTTGAAAATTTTGTTAAATATCGATAAACAGACATTTCAAAATACATAATTGACAAACGTTCCGACTCCTGAAATTTAAAGTTTTGATCCCTGATTTAGATTATTTGTAATGTGTTACTATAAAAATATTCATTTTTTTTAGAATGAGTATGATTTTGATGATATTCGTGAATGATGGCGCCGGAGGCTATTGGTGGATGGAACATGCCACATGGAATGGTTTAACGGTCGGGGACCTAGTCTTTCCATTCTTTTTGTGGATAATGGGAGTCTGCATTCCGATATCGGTAAAATCTCTTGTGGCTAAAAAAGTTCCCAAGTCGGAGGCCTTATGGAATATATTTCTGGTAAATTTATCAAAATTATTTTTCTTTGATTGTTCAAATTTTATTTACTCACTTGAATCGATTTTGCCAAGATAGCAAGATTTTTCGACTGATAAACAACAACTCAACACATGCTATATTATATTTTATTTATTTCATTAATTAACATTGCATACGATTGACCAATTATAAGTTTAAAACTAAATACATAACTTCTTGGCAAAGATTGATAATAATTGATATAATAATTATAATTGATTTAATATAAGACATTGTAATCACTTAATGTAAAATTCTGACAACCCATTAGAGAAGTTTTTTAACATTATGTAACCCCATTTGGACTATTAGTTATATTGAACTATTATTGAATAGTTATGAGAACTATTCCAAGCCATACATATTTTATTTAACTAAAACAATTAAAAACTACATGTCAATAGTACTTTAGTGTTATTGTAGAACAAATATTCAGATAAAAAGTTGCAAAATAGGGAAAAGCTTGGATGAAAATATACATACAATATCATTCTCGTTTCACTGTTTTATAAACACAGTAGGTTTGTAATTTAGGTATAGATAGGTATAGATTAGGGCCTCCAATTCCGGATTCTGTCCAATTTCGTGATTCCGAAATCCCGGGATTGTGATAATACTAATCCCGGAATTTTGGGATTGAGAAAATTTCAGGAAGATGCGCGAGGGCTTAAAAAAAATCCCAAATTTTTGGGAATTCCGCAAATACCAGTTTTTGAAATTGACAAAAATTTGTTTGAAAAATCTCAGGATTTCAAAATCGCCGAGCAAAAATTTCTCAATCCCGAATTTATACACGATTTTATGTTTAATTCACAAAAGGGTCCAGGATTGGATGCCATGCCCTTGTATAGATATGCTGTGGCTTATTTAAGTATCTCCCTTTTACTGACAATATTCCTTCTATTATCTCATTGAAAATGGTTCATTCCAAATTGTGAATTTCATTATTGATATAAAAGTGTAATACGCAATTTTATATTACTTGAAGTCATTATTTCTTTCAGCGATCATGTAAATTGTTTCTGATCGGTGTTGCGCTGAACACCATATATGGGACGACATTAAACAAAATGAGGATATTTGGAGTACTGCAAAGATTTGGAATCGCGTATTATGTTGTAGCGTCTATTGCTTTTCTATTGGCAAACAGGAATCCAAAGGAAATAAAGGTGATACAATATATTTATCCAGACATAGATGAAACAGAATTATCGATATTTTTACCATAAATATTTATTCTAAAATGGACTCTTATCATATACATAATACAATTACTTACTCATTTTATTGATAATGACACTTTATTAATTTTTCATATTTTGTCATTTGTTGTATTTCTGTGTTTTAGAGTAAATACCGAGCAATGTTTATTGACATTATAGAACTTATTCCTCAATGGATAATTATGTTTGCCATTCTGACAGTGCATATAACAATAATGTTTCTTCTTCCTGTGCCAGATTGTCCAACGTATGTACATTGAAAGTGTTTTTTATATATCCTATAATAAAGTGCAAAGCATATAATGTAACTCTTACTAAAATAACTAGACGAGATTTAAATTTCACGTGAAAGCTCATTGGTTGTTACGTTTTAACGTTAGTTATGATGCTTATTGCACAATTTCCACAATCAGATAGAAATGTTCGAGTACCCGTGAATAAAATGTGAAGTTAAAATATAAAATGTTTGTTGCTTATTAAGGAAATATACAATTATTTGTAGGAACTAATTATATGCAGTAACGTATAGAGTATAATAGCTACTGATAAATACTTATTGTTTCTTTATATTGTGTTTGCTATTTTCTTTATATTTCGTTCCAGCGGATACATTGGAGCAGGCGGTAAACAAGACAATTGGGTCAATAAGGACTGTATCGGAGGTGCAACAAAATATATTGATCTCGTCGTACTGGGAGATAATCATATTTATCAAAATCCTACAGCAAAAACGGTATATGAATCGGGTTCGTTCGATCCCGAAGGAGTGTTTGGTGAGTTTATCGAATTAAGCTTATCAGTGGTTTCCGAAACGTACGCACTTACGTATGGTACGCAAAATAAAAGTTTTCTTTTAACAGAAAAAAGATAAAATAATATCACATATGTACTTACTTCTTCAATATAATAATATATCAGTATTAACAGAGACATTCAAAGAGCCTGTTAACTTAATTGCTGTAGTATCATTCGGCTTAATTAAAAAGGGCTAGAAATAAAATAAATCTTGAAACACATTATAAATTACAGTACCAGTAAATTTTCCCACCGAAGTTTTCATATATTAAATCAGTGGTTCTTAACCTTTTCTAAGTCACGGTGCACTTTTGATCATGGGAATAAATGGCGGTGTACCAGAATTGAGAGATCGAAAAAATTATGTCCACATATTTTTTTCGACTTTTTCGGTTTTCACTATTTTGCGGATTTTTTCGTTTTTACCATGTTTTAGCGGTGCCCTTCGATAAGCTCGCGGTGCACCGGTTAAGAACCACTATATTAAATGTTTATTATCATATATAATAACGGCTGGTAAAAGTTGTATGTTTACCAGCTGCTTATAAAATAAATAATTTATTTGGTTTTTATTATATGATTACAGTAAAGAATATGTATAAAATATTTTTCATTCTAGATGTCGAATTTATATACATAGTTTTAAAGATTTGTGCATGTATAACAAATGTAATAATTACAAGGTTACGTGTGCACTTTTTTTTTTATATTTTAAGTGTATAAGCCATCAAATAAGTTTTGGAGAGCACTATACATGTATAGCTATTTTCCTTTGATGAAATTGTATTCAGTCCCAGAAGATTTTACATAACAGGTGGAAAATGCGTCAATTAGTAATAGTATCGAAATTTTAATCTTTTAGGATGTTTGATAACAATAGTCCACGTATTTTTCGGACTGCAAGCCGGCAATACAATGATTCATCACAAAAACTGGAAACAATTGATACCAAGGTGGCTCACCTGGGCAGTTTTCTGCGGACTCTTGGGAGGGATTCTCTGTGGTTTTTCCAAGGAAGATGGAATCATTCCACTGAATAAAAATTTATGGTGAGATACTTTTGTATTTAATTCGGAGGTTGGTTGACTAATTTAATTAAATACAAAGCAGAAGTCGGGATACACATTTGTTATTTTAACTCGCCCGGAATTAAACATTTACCAATATTATTGATCGATGTATTATATTTTATTTTGTGGATGTTACATGACGAAAGGCTTTTTTCTTATATTTTAAACATTCGACATTAACTAGCCCCAAAATAAAGCAGATATTTGTATATTCGGTGTCCGCATTTCGAAATTCGATACAACCATTGCGAAGTCAGGCAGTAAGCCTTCCTATTCTATGTAATTTCTTCTTGTATTTATTGTCTAAATAAATAAAAGGCAATCATGTTATAGTATTAATTACTTGCTACATGAAACCATTAATATTTATATTTTTTCCTTGTATTTTTATATATGTAACCAATAAGGTCCACATATGTAAGAGAAGTTATATTATATAAGGAAATCACCACATAGACTAATGAAAAATAATTGTAGAAATGACTAATTTTTTCGGCCTTGCATTACTGCATATTACGTATATTATGTTAGTGACATCAAAATAATGATGAACAATTATTACAAAATGTTATTTGTGCTAACATAATTATGTCAACTACGATAAGATGTTATTATTTCGATTACGATATGGTTAGATAAACACTGGAGCTATTTGGAAAACTGCAGTTCGATCAGGGTTGCCAAACGTCTGGATTTCGTCGGGTATTTTCCAAAATGATCCCCGATACACAATCTATTTTTACATTTAAATCATAGACTTTCATAATGATCAGTTTTTGAATGATAAGTTTTACTTATTTCATTAATATCAATTGAACTAAATTTATGTTTCGATAGTGTAACTAAAATATATCGAATGTGGAAAGGAAAACGGACGTAACCCACACATGGCAAATTTTACAGAAGGAGCAAAAAACGTGTTTTGATGATTTTGGGAGATATACAAATTATGAAATATACATAACCTTGAAGTGCACGGAGACTTTTAAACTGGTGTTTAATTGACGTAATCTAGGAAAAACTTTTTTTTTAGTGTTTCTTCTTGGTTTCAATTTTCACAAGCTCATCTTTTTTCAATCTTAAATGCTAAATTTAGATACTAATTCGGCATTTGCAGCGTACTTCCTTATATAGAACGTGTATCAAGTTTAATACATTGTGATTGTCGAAAAAAAGCAGTTTTGAAAAAACTGTGCGTTACGTCCATTTTTTTTCCACAGTTGATATAATTACAACATATTGTTTAATTTCATTTACAGGTCGCTATCATTTGTACTGGTGACCAGCTGCTTCGCTCTTATAATGCTCTCAACCTGCTATATGCTGATAGATGTGGCACAATGGTGGGACGGTACACCATTCATCCAACCGGGGATGAACCCGATCATTATGTACTTTGGCCATTCCATATGTTGGGCCATGTTTCCTTTCCACTGGGCCGTAGAGGGATCGCGGACACATTTCATACATCTCGTCGAATCTGTTTGGGGAGTTGGTCTATGGATATTACTAGCGGTTACTTTATCTAAAAACAATTTCTTCTTCTCGGTTTAAAAGCGCCAGTATTAATATTAGTTACCTCCCTTAGCTTAATATCATATGTTACTATGATCAATTAGAAAGCTTGTAAATGTAATAAAAATCTATTTTCTTGCTGTACTTGTATGGGTCCTGCGATCCAAAGTACCAGCAATCTAAATTAACAAATAATGCGATGTAAGTGTCTTAAGGAACGGATATAACTTTTTGATGTATGCTTGTCAAAAATGCGCCAATGTAAAGGCGCGTGGGTAAAGAAGAAGGAGCGGAGAGAGCAGGGATTGGTATTGCCAGTGTAAGGAATTACAGTAGAACCCCCTACTATAACGAGAAAGGAGGGTCATTATAGGGGATTAGGATTTTCAATTGTATGTTTTCATTGATATGAAAGTAGAAAAAATATTATCTTTATAGTTTGAATACCGTCTATGAATCACCGTCTATGAATTCCTGGATGACACGTCACATACGTCCTTCAAAACCAACGAAAGCAGAGCTACTGAATAGTCGTCGATACGCAAACGTGTTTGTAGCATGAATGCTTACGATATATTTTCAAAAAAGTTTCGATTAGGGTTTTGATTTTTGTCATTATAGGGGGTAATGTCACTGTACGAAAAGTGTCTCAAAATAGTAAGAGTTTATAGTACGGGGTGTCATTATAGGGGGTTCTACTGTATATGTATCCTTTGAAGAGAAAAGCCTCTCTCTCATATTGGATCATGGACATTGCATCGGAACACACAATGATAATTTAGTATGTTGAAATACGACAAGCTTTCTTATAGCAACTTCTCGAGATTCTTCATTAGTAGTCCACATTGGGACCGGAAATTTTTTGCAAAAAACCTTTTCTTTCTTTTACTCGCATGTCGTTTAACTAAACAAACTTAACCTATGGTTACTTGTACTGGAAAAAATGTTAAGAAAAATCTCTTGTAAATACAACATACAGTTGAAGGTTTAATTATTGTCAGTATTTTGTCCTAATATTAAATACTTCTTTGGACTTACCTTGACTTTAGTTTCCACCCGACATTCAGCCATCGCTTAACGGCGGGCAAGTGGTTCTTCTTCCAGAAGATTAATAAACGATATGTTCCTGAATATCCTGACTTTTCTTTAGTACGTCTACTTTGAACATCAATTAAAAAGAAATATCGAGTAAAGATAGAATATGACTCGAAAAGATAAATGATAGAATTTTTTGAGTTTAATAATTGACTTCATTCTTTTCAAATGGATGTATGTATTACTTGAAATACTGACCTAGAATCCTCAATGACAAAGTAAATATAACACGCATACATTTTTTTCCAAAATAATTGTATCAATAATATTAATGGCAGTATTTTAAAAATCTCCAACATTTCTTGCTGTAATGATTTTCTTTTACAATATACACATTGATTGACTGTGACGTTAAAATTCCTTAATACGTTCCTATTTTTTTGTATCAATTTCGGCTCCCAATGTAGAGCATATGGCCTCCTAATGGAGGTATCTCAACAGAAGTTTTTTTCTACAAGAACTGTTTGTTACTCAGGACTGTTAACGGATCAGAATGATGGGAGGAGAGGAAATGATGTGAATTGACATCACAAACACCCAGTCTTCGATCACAATTTGAATTGAATAATTCTCAAATTCACTGTGATCTGACCGGGAATCGAACCCAGACCTGCGTGATCTCTAGAACAAGCTCCAACCAACTGGGCCACAGCCGACGTTCCTATAATTTGATAAAATTTAATAAAAATAAAATTGTCACAGTTGGTGAAGAAATAGACAGTATTATTGTAAAAGAACATTCCATTCAACAATTATAATTATTTTTAATTACTGCTTATATTGATCCGATATTACCTGTAATTATAATTATGATAATAATTAGAGTAATGATAACAATACAATCTCGATGATATGCTTTAAATTAATACTAAAACAAAGCATTAAATCAGTGCTTATAAGACATTTTATAAATATTATGTATTATGAATTATTTATATTAAATATTAAAAGATATTCATCTATTTTTTATTCCACACTTTTACCATCAACAATATTGAAGCTAATATATATATTATGTCAAAATTAATGTATTTACTTTGTCAATGTATACATTGTCCATTTTAGCCAGTTAGAGCGAGAGTCGGCAACCGTTTGTTGTAAAAGTGCCAAATATTTTACGTGGAGATAAGTGCGGGCCGCACTTGGGTCACATGTCATTACACTGTAATGACATGTGTAGAGAGATATTTTAGTTTTAAAAATCTTGCGGGCCACACCACGGCGCTTCGCAGGCCGCTGGTTGCTGATGTCTGAGTTAGAGTATTCATCAGAGACCCATTCAACATTTCTAACCTAAGCTAAGCCGTAATGTCATTTCTACTCTACCTACCGCTTGTCAGTGTGTTCATACTCTAAAAAGTCCATGCATACATTGACTAGTCAGAGTAAAGATTAATTGTGATCCAAAACGGTTTATTTATTTATACGTTGACTAGTGAATGCTTACATTTACGTGATTTCACTCTTTACCTGTGAAATATTTATAACTCACCACTGTTTTATTAATCATTTAGCGATATATTCATTCTCTTTGATTAAATCTTTTTATCTAATCTGTAATCTAGAGCTCGCGAAAAAATATGTTAGTGTTTTTTTTTTTGCAAATATTAAGTTAAATAGTCAAAGATATAATAAATAACCTGTCTTGCTTCGAAACTTTTAATAAATTTCATTAAATTTAAATAGTCATTTGGGTTAATTAGCCTCCCTTTCAGTTTTGAATTTATAATAGCGGGAACCAATTTTTTTTCGACATCCCTGTGCAATAATTTACGTAAAAAATAATTAATTACATACATTATCTTACATCACACAAAACATTTCCCTGTATGGAATTCATAAAATAATTTGGTAAAATTAAGTATTAAATTACTTTTACTATCTCTCTATATATCGTCAATAACAGTGAATATTGATAATAAAATTCTAATAATTATTATTGTCCGTTTTTTTGACTGGAGATTGTTAGTAAAACATCGAAAATGATAATATTTTTGTAATGTTACACAATAAACAATATGAACAATTTACTAAATATGCTTAGTCAATGCATACAATGTTCATTTAAGCCAGTTACCGTATACCAGCGGCGGGCTGCCAATATCTTAACAAGGGGCTCGGTAAATGTAATCCATTTTTTATCCATGTCCGCTCACTATGTCGAGTATATGGCCTCCGTAATGGAGGTATCGCAACGAAAGTTATTTTTCTACGAGAACTGCTTGTTACTTAGTCGCTCTACCTCTTTTTTACAAAGAGAGTAGTAATGATAAAGTGATAAGCATAAGACAGGACTAGTGATTAATTGGTAGTAGCGCCCAGTTGAATTGAAGAATCGGAAGAGTGAGAGGCAATCTTAAGACACCACAAACACCCATTCCTTCGAACAGAAAATAGATAAATCGATTGAAAAAATGTTTTTTCGTACTGGGACTCACGGACGCCCACAACGCTGAATGAAAAAATGAAACAACTAATTTTTAAATTTATCCATCTACAGAAATTGCAGTTATGTGGTGATTTGATCTAAGACGAATGATTTTGTTATCTTAACAAGGGGCTCGCTGGCCGCGCTGAAATTTAACAAGGGGCTCGCGCGAGCCCTCCCGAGCCCACTCCAGCCCATCCCTGCCGTATACACGAGAGAATAAATGAAAAATATAAATAGTCAATGTGTACATTGACTACACAAATGTAGTTAAGCTCTTAGTCGAAATAAATGTATGTTATAATGATGTAGGTTTCAACTAAAACGGCTGGTTAATGTATAAAATGACTATTGAATGAATACATTGACAAGATTACACAATTAAACTTTGACATTTACAGAATTAACTTATTTTATCTTTTGTTTAAATTGGTTTCCTAGCACTTACTTAATTAGTATGTAAATATGTCATTTTTAACCTTGCTGCCAGGGTATTTTTCTTTATTGGAAATAATGCATTTTCAATGTGGAGACTGGATGTATTATACATCGATTGGGTGAATAATGTTTGTTCTATATATAATATAATATATAAATATGCTTAAAAAGAAAAAATCTAAAAGATTCGAAGAAAAATTGTAGACAATGTAGATATTCCGATAAGTGTACATGTTTTAAATTATAAAAAAAAACGTTAGCGTTAATAAACAGGGTTTTCAAATTATAGGTTATTTAGAACTAAATTATTCTTGATTAACCACTTACAATAATAAATTTGCATTGTGAATTTTGGACCGATTCTTCTCTATTACCACAAACTGTTTTTTAACTGTCAGTAGAATTGTTCTCTGTTTTCCGTTTCAGCTCTAAGAATTATAAAATTTTAATCGATTATATTCTTCAAGTCTTCGTCATACTCGCTCCAGTGTGTAGTATATATAGACGTATATGCACACATTGAATGAATTTCTACAGAAATTTTGTATTTTGATGGAATTACAGTCATCTAGCTCATTAGAGCGAGATCGCAACTAGCACATGCCATAGCCACGCACACAGTCGGCTAGCTCTGTTCCGCATAATACTTACATTACTAGAAACGATTTTTTTCCGCCGGCATGCGACAACACATGTTATAATGTATCACTCACAAATTTCATAATTAAAATTAATTTGTTTTGTTTTTATTATTTTATCAATACAAAATACAAAATCTATAGAATGTTGGAAACCTAGAAAGTTCCACATAAAACCTTCAATGTGACCACATGCGGCACGTGGGCTAGGGGTTGGAAATGTCTGCCCAAGAGGGTTACACCAAAACTCGACTTGCAACCTCGCACTGTGGTGGTATTCTTGGAAATTTTCAATTCGATTAAGTCATTGCATTCTGACAATTTACGCTATGCATACATTATAATTTAAAACTCTATGACGCCGAAACCGCCATTCACACCTGTCCTGCGTCCTTGCAGGATAGATCCATAAAAGAGACGACATTTAATCCAATGAATATAGAGACGATCTTACAGGAGCTAAGATTTGTCCCATGCTGATACCTAGCACACTTTGGTAGACACGTCAAGTCACCCATTAAAAAAATATAACAAACATTTCTTTGTACATATTGATAATTTTAAGTTATTGTAAATGCTTCATAATAATTCACACAGAAGCTCTTCACGAGACCCCCACAAATCAACTACAATAGTTCAGTACGAGCTCCAGAAGATCAAGTAATAAAATATCCCATCAATTATCGATACATTTTTACTTAGAATAAAGCCGCCCCTGTGACACTGTTTTATTTTTTATCAATATATTGAAATTCTTATGATATATTTCTTTAAACCACTAAATATTATGCAGTTGCGACTATTTGGATGCATTATGGGCATTGGTCGTTCATCCAATTCGATTGGATGAGAGAATTTTGCGTAGAACAAAACGTCGACGACACCATGACAGTCGATGGGAATGCTACGACTCGTAGAGTGCCTTGGGGCGTAACCTGAAGAGTATTATAAAGAGCGACTTGGGTTTGCACTTTTCCCGTGTTGACAGTTGTGACGCCGGGAAATTGTATCTCTCCAGTGATGGGGTTGTATAAATTGCACCGAGACTTGGCGAGGACACAACTGGTGATGTTTGTAAAGTAGCGGACATTGTCGTTGTCGATGGTGATGTTTATAGCTCCCGCAGCACGAACTTCACGCGCGCATTGCGCTATCTATAATACAATAAAATATTATGTAACTGTTTTGATTGTTCGCACTGTAATGTAAGTTCTTCAAGCAGAACATTAAATAAAAAATACTAAAAAATCTTCTGGTACAATCAGCCAAGTACAGCATCAGATCAAAAAGCAATGAAATGAGTTGTCTAATATCGTTGAGTTCCTCTTCAACTTTAAACCAATTTCTCTTTTCTGAAATCTTTGATTTATGAGAATTATCAATAATTAGATCATTAAAAAAAACTCTTCATTGTATTCGTAGCATATTATCATAGACAACACAAACACATTATTGAAATTAGCTACGTTTATTCTACGACACCAAGATAATTGATCTTACTTCGATACTCATATTGGTAAATACCAATTTAACTTTAACCATTTAATTTAGGAGTATTTTTCTTACCACACTATCTGAATTAATTCTCCGTAGGCATCTAACAAATTCACAATAACCTGTTGTGCATTGACCATTGGTCGGCGTAAAGATTGCCGTGGAACTGACAACGGTCTGAAAATTGAACGACACAATGTATAATATAGTATTTAAACTGATAATATATTATGGCAACAAAGTATATTGTAAAATAATGTAAGGGGAAACAAATCACTTTGATTAATTTCGTAACCGCAGACTGGGTTAGATAATGAAATAAACTTTTTTGTAGAAATGCACCACAAAGACCCTTAATTTATCTGAAGCTTTTAAAATGTAGTAGTGACAGTAGAAGACCAGAGATGTGCACAAAAAAATATATTGTGAAATAAAATGACTACTTACTGCCAGTCTTGTGGCGCATGTTGCGTACGGAGTTCCAGTAAAATATTGCGTCGAACATAAACTAAGTGCTGCTAACTGCTGCTGTCCCTGAAATTATCAAAATGTGCATAGTTTAGAAGTAGCCTAACCAGTTTATTGATCGCACCGGAGCCCCAGGTGCCTGAGGGTACTCAGCAAACAAGCTTTATTTAATTTTATCATCGAGTAATTTTCAAACTTCATTGAATTTTTGACTATTTTTAAAAAATCAGCTATTTTTAATTTGCTACGAATTTTTCAATTATTTCATTTGTTTATTCAAAAAGAATTGAATGTCTTTTATAAATCATTTTTTTGGTCGATGAACAATTTTAAGGTGTACTAATTTCCCCAACACGGGAATCTGTGTCATTAACAGTAAAAGATTTCATACATCAAATTTATTAAAATCACATCGTTACTATTTAAAATATCGAGCCGCTGATTTCACCTGGTCTGTTCTTGCTGTCTTTTGGACGTTGTATGAATAAATAAACTACCAATCTATCTTTAAAACACATGATAAATTAAAAGTAATACAACTTCTTCCGATATTCTGCTGAATACAGGCATTCGGAATTAATTCAAGTCATAAATCTGTAGTTAAAAAAACCTAATTTTCTAATCGAGATAACTTAAACGGGCCCTGATAATTATTTTTAAAAATGTGGAAGTAGTACAAAAAAGTTTTTATATTCACAAATGTAATACCTTTCCATCAGGAATTATCAGCTATCATCGTTTAATAATCAACAAAACAAAATTTATCTCGTTATAGACCATATTATTGCAAAGAAAATGGTGAACGTAATTGATTTGGTATATTTGGCAGCGACGCTGTGTAAAAAAAATAATATGAAAGTGATTGAAATACATACCTATTCGGTTGTTACCTTGTTACATATTTGCTTCCTGTTTTAGGTGACAACTGACAATGGATTGTGGTTTACGATTTGCTGGTTATTATTGTAAATTACTTCAAGGGAATGCAATAAATATAAATTGTAGTATGTCATATGAAAAGTTTTATTGGAATTGAAAACAATTATATTTTACAGATAATACGATTAAATTCAACAAACCTGTTGTAGCGAGACAAATCTCGTAAAGCATCCGTAACATGCATCTCGGGCCGTTGCATTCACAGCCTGTGCAGTACTACAAACCAAGTTCACCAGGTTCAGGAGTCTTGCGCTGAAAAATCCAGAATCAATGTCATGTGAGAATTCTGCGAATCGTTCATTTTATATTTAGTAAGCTGTACATTTATTTAGTTGCCAATTTGGCGAAAAGATTTAAAGGATGAAAATGGATGTAGAAATAGCCAGATATGGATAATCAAATTTAAATTTTATATCATAGATACATATTAATTACTTGTTGAATTGACAATTTTCTAATGATAATATTTTATTCGCTATTGAAAAATATACTATCATTTTTTGTGTATAAAATTAAGTAATTTGAGAAGCATCTTCAGAAGTATGGTTATTTATTAATACTGTGAACATTGATTGTAATTCTTAATATATAAATTACAAAATTTAGTTTGGGGTTTTCTCTTTCATTTTATTTCAGGGAAGGGGCTAGTTAAAGCGATAATAGTACGAATTACAATGTGAAGTAACACAATCAGTGGAATAATAAAAAAAACAACAAGACAATCCACAAACCGTCGAAGATTTTCGCTATAAAAATTAATCTTTCACAATTTCATGTTTAACGTAGAAAATAGCGTAATTTTATAAAATATAATAAATTACCTTTCGACGTGTAAATGATATGAACTATAATGGAAAGATTTCTTTTTTAGGGAATTATACAGATAAAATAAATATGTCTTTACCTGTTTGTTGAACAAGTTTGCAATGCGGGAAAATTTCCTAAATTCCAATTTTTAAAGGAGTTTTTTAATGACATTATATTCAAGAATCCTCTCTCTGATGTCGTTATCTAGTATCAAGAAAATAATTATAATAAGACTTCAATCGCATGATGACTGCATTTCGTCAACGTCGATTACAAAACACAGGCTTATTTCATCGCCAGTCTCATCAACGTAAAATGGTATATCTTTTATTTCGCAAAAGATATACCAGTTTCAATCCATAAATCTAGAATTACATGTAAAAGATATTGCAGAAACGTTACGGATGAGAATCACGAGAATCTTGTATTATGTATTTTCCGTAAGTAAAACGTTTTTGTAGCAATTGTCATGCGTAAACATGATTTAACATGTGCATTATTGACAAAAAATACAAGCCATTATTTAGGAATATCACAAAATAGTATTAGATCACTTTTTCACAATATTACCCCTCTTCTATCAATCATTCAAATTTTCCACTCCGTTTCATATTAAAAAACAAAATATAGAGTTTTATTTTAATATAGAATATATAATCTTTAAATGAAGAAAATGTGCACATTTAGAAATACTTATACGGCAGGTAAATTTGTCTGTAATAAATTGATAAATACGGCATATGTGAAAGATATTAAAAAAGTTTTTAAATGGATGAAACCCAAATATAAGTGAAACTATTATTATCTGCTCATGCATTCTTTTCTGACAGTTTGTAATGAAGTTGAGCTCATAAAAACACTCTACCGGATGTTAAGTTGTGTTATTTTTAAACAAATATACAATTAATTGCATCATTAAATAATTAATTATTTTAGACCACGATTATCTTCACTATTTAATATAAATTCAATCGATTTATTTGAATAATTTTAACAAGTTTATATCTTACTGGACTATAAACAAACATCAGAAAAAATATTGCTATTGAATAACTGTATAATGTCGACATATTCCGTGTAAAAAGTAAACATGACTATTGTGAAAACACTTTCATTATTACTTTTATAATTTCCTCGCTGTGCTCATTTTTTTGTATAAACCCATTTAACTACAATATATCTGGTCATAATATAATAGTTTGTCACCATCAGTACTTGTCAATTAGAGTCGTTGTAATAATATTTTAAACAATACTCATTGATCAATATTTTGGACTAGTATTCCTATTATTTTAATACGTATTCATTAGTACAACTATTTACAACTAATCTATTAAATCAAGCTAGACCAAACTAACATTTTTTTTTATATCGGAAATTAATTATTACTAATGTTCTTATTCTAAACATTCATATACATTTGTTGTTACTATCTTCCACCGAATGTTAGCGACCAAAATGCAATACGTCTCATAGTCGTAACGAATAATAATTGAGAATGATGTTTAGTTACCTTTTCAGTGTTAAAATTTACACTATTTCACGCGTATATTTGGGATATTCTACAACTCCAATCAATTTCTCGGTAAATTTAAATGTGTATTTTCCTGTGAAAGTTGAATACCTCTGAATATAGTGTCAACGACTCATCCTTTTATTGTTATAATATTATCTAGATAACAATCATTAAAAAAAAATGCATACCACTGCATCGTCAATTTCTATCATTATAATTGTTTCATTTTTTTGAACATATTCATTAATTTAAAAAATTAAAATAATAAAACATTTTTAGTATTTTTTCCACATAAAATTTATTTGATCAGGACCGAAATATATAAGGAATTGAGCTAGGACATTATCAGTGTTCAGGTAATCGCTCTCGTTACGTCACGTTATTTTAGGATTGGAAGGATGGGAGAAAAATTTGATACATCATACACATCCATGCCTTCGAACAGAAATCGATAATTCTGTTCGTACTGGGACTTGAACCCGTAAGATCCGTCGCGCAAGCTAACGACGTTTACCACTGCACCACGAACCCGACGTATATAAAACTGGACAATAATCATGTTATTAGTAACATTGCTGCTGTCATATTTATGTTTTTATGTGAAGTATCTTGTCGAGATTATACATGTCCTATTTGTTATCGTTTGTCGGTAGATAATTAATAACTGGAAAATTATTTAACAACTTGTCAGTTCAACAACCTACTTACCATTGTCGATGAATATATTTAAAAGGAAGTATTAAATTAAAATAACTTTTTCAGTTTCCGCGTGGAAAGTGTCACTTTTTCCCGCTCTTTATCAATGATTACCTAATTACGGGCATCAACAATAATAATCGTGTTATGCGACAATAGGTGAAAATTTTGACAGTTTCTCGCAAAATCATTAAAATAATTATATTATTGTGCACACTATGTACACTTTCGATTATTAATAGACACGATTTAAAATACACGTTAACTGACACGACTGATCGCACTATTTGGATTTTTTTAAATAAGGACGTCATTTCAGCTTTTGCTAGCATTTAAATGATTTCTTATATAATATGTGCAGCAATACATAAATAAATGCTTTTGGTCTTTAACTTTTTAATGCGTAATGTGAGGCATCATTACAAAATAAAAACAACATCGTCTACCTAAAAATATTTTTACTTAATTATTTGTTATGGATTCGATTTATCACATCTTGAAATGTGCACCGTCAAAACGTTTTCAATACCAATAGCCGTGAGAATTTTATAAGCCATATGAATTCTTACAAATAAAAGAATAAAATATATTTAAAAAAATGATTAGCGTGGGTTAATGCAACGTATAACAGTGAGAAAGAAAAAATAATTTTCTCATTCGATCGATTGGAATAAGACAAAAATCTATATATTAATAATCGATAATGTCCGTCCGTATGTCTGTATGATTGTCTGATTGTCCTTGACTTCCCCTCCCCCTCCTCCGCCCCAGCCCCAATGACGCCATTTTTTTATTCATACTAAAGACGTACTTTTTTTGTTTGTATATATATGGTCGCGATTCCGCCTTTTCAATGACGTCAAGAAAGACGGTGTAATAGTTACCCCGTAATAGTTATACGCTGAGAATACAATATTACAGCACCGTAATATTATATTATATTATCAATTGATAATGCTCGTAATGAGAAAAACCGGTCCAAAAATAAACTTCAAATACACCGTTGGTCAGTGGCGTAGCAAGGGGGGTGCGGTAGGCACATTTTTGAGGAAGACATTTTCTAAAATAAATACAATAGCTTTCGAGGAATCGTATTTATACTTAAAAGAAAACTAAGCCACATGGAGTAAAAACTCCTAGTTCATAGATAAATTTTAGTAGAAGTGATCTAAAAACAAAATTAGAGGAAATATTGAGGGCGGCAGGACCCCTTCCTAAACCATTACCGTTGGTTCATTATATACAGTAATAATATTCTAATAAAACAATGCTTTTATCAACTGGTATGTGTATATCCAACTAAATTTTATAAATTACACCATTTTTTACAAATAAGTCAATTAACAGCTTTTCTGAAGATCGTTTCACTCACAGTTGAAAAAGAAAAATCAACTTTCGTTTTTTTACAATATTTAGATTAACGTACGTTTGCGAACAGTTTTCTTCTTCCATAAATTTGAACAAATCGAACGAAAAATATTGTCTCGGTGAAGATTTATTTTTCGGGTCATATGTCATAGCGGTTAGCGTTGTTGGCTTCCGTGTCGAATCTCACGGGTTCGAGTCCCAGTATGAACAGCATTATTTATTCTTTTCCTACTACTCTCGTCGGAAAAAAGAGAGGTTGATCGACCGAGTAACAGACAGTTCTCGTATAAAAACTTCTGTTGAGATACCTCCATTAGAAGGCAATATGCTCCACATTGAGAGAGGACATAGAAAAAAAAATATTCGCAAGGTGTGTAGGATTAATAAGCACCATTGATTGATAAAATGTCGAGAGGGAAAAACAATGGCTAATGTTTTTAAATTGGATAAACCTACATAGTTGTGTAAGATCATATTTTGATGTTTATGTTTGCTTATTACTTACATATATTATTTATTTGACAGGCGTAGGAGGTTTTTTTTTTAATTCAGACTCAATGTTTGAATCTCTTGATGAAAAAGATTCGACGTCCCTTTTTTAAAGCGGCGATGTTTTTGACAAAAGAGAGAGCACAATAAAAGGAATATTCTTATACGTATTTGCTGTTTTGACGATTTAGAGTTTATAACCAGGGCTGCGGAATTGTATAAAAAAAGACGACCCCAACTCCAGCTTTAAAATAAAAAACGACTCCAACTCCAAAGAAATTTTTCAATAACTTCATTTTAACCTATATATATATATTTATTCCCATTTTTAGTCAGCCAAGCATGTTGTCAACATTATGGAATACATATAATTATTTCTATTATTTTAATGTTTTAAGCCGCTCGTTTTTCACAATTCCGACTCCGACTCTACTTCCCTGCTTATAACATTTATAACTTATAATCATAGGGGAAAATCTCTGCGTCTGTTAAGTATATCTTTATTACCTACCATCTTTATATTTACAACAGTATATTTGTCTATGGTTTTATATTAGTCTATGCATATATGTGACAGCGCTGTCAGTTTGACAGATAAAGTTGAGGGAGTTAACACATTACTAAAAACCATTATTTCACACAAAAATATATTTTTTTAAATTTATTTAAATGTAACATATTTAAGTGATGAAAAATCTTTAATGATAATATAGTACGTCAGTCACAATGCCGGCTATTGTTGATATCGATGTACCTAAATTCGGCGCCTGCACATTCTTTGCTCGAATCTATCCTGGCGAAACTTGCGGAAGCAATGGACTTCCGCTGACCCCAAATTCTATAACAATTCTCGGAAGAGCTCAAAGACTTAAAACAATTGAACATCCGAACCTATGCAGATATCTTGACGTAATACGAGGAAAACATGGTAGGTGGCTTAAAACACGATGGTCACCTTTTTTGATGAAAATATTGTTTCAGGAGTCAACCATAATTAATATTTGCTTGACCTGCTGACTGTACTCTTCTTTAGAATGGTAGATAATTATTGATATTTATAATAATAAAAAAGCCATCGATTTAGTGCAGAGATAGGCAACCTTTTTTCTAAGCAGGCACTCAAAATGGCTTGCTTATGACCAATGTCAATTTATTAAAAAATTTCTAGATAGACGTGTTTTGAGCAAAAAGCTAATTCAAAATTGATTTAATGAATGGTAGAAAAAAATAATATTGTCTATATACGTATCGACTGTGGAAAGGAAAAAGGACGCAACCCATAGTTTTTTCAAAACAGCTTTTTTTCGATAACCACAATGTATACAACTTGATACACATTCTATCCAGTAGCGTAGCAAATTAAAATAAATACAATATTTTGCGAGAAATTATATTTATACATACAAAATTTAAGCCACCTGTGGTAAAAACTCCACATTCGTAGTTTATAAATAGTTGAAGTGATTTAAAAACAAAATTAACAAATTCAAGAATCGCCCTGGGCGGCAGGACCTCTTGCTACTCACCTGGTTCTATCACAATGATGTAAGCTACAAATAGCTTAGCTTTTAAGTTTGAAAAAGATGAGATTGTGAAAATTGAAACCAAGAAAAAATACTGAAAAAAGGTGTTTCCTGGACGATTTCTTTAATTAATATTAGAATATGTCAATTAAACACCAATTTAGAAGTCTCCTTGCAATTCAAGATTGTGTATATTTCATAATTTGCATATAACCCAAAATCATCAAAACACGTTTTTTGTGCCTCCTGTAAAATTTGCTATGTGTGGGTTACGTCATTTTTCCTTTCCACAGTCGATATATAAAAAATGTTTTTTAGAACTTTTAAATAAAACAAAACACAAACATTGTTTTACTGGCCATGGTATTGGCTTTATTAGAAAGATAATTTTATGCCATTAGTGATTGCTGTTTCGAAGAAAACGCAATCTGGAAGTCCAATTTTAAACCACTTTTTGGAGCAGCTGGGGTCGTATATCGGCAATAACTCAATGAATGATGACTTCCAAGCAGTCTATTCTCTCTAGTTTATCGGTGTTGTCTACAGTGGCGTACTGTGGGTGTTAATGTAAGGTGTCCTATATATAAAAAAAAAATATATACACTTGGGCCTCGTATAACACGGTTATATGGTTCCACAAAAACGTTGTGTAATACGAATCCGTGTTATACAAGGTTTGAAGTTCATACAAAATTAGGGATTGCGTTCCAAAAAAAATATCGAAGATGGTTCGTAAAAATATGTACTTTATTTTTTTAAATAAACAAATATACATTTTCATATCTATTGAAAGAAATTTTAATAACATAATATAGCATTCATTCATCATCGTTATCACTTAGAATTCTACATGTTGTACTCTTTTTCGAGATTGGTTGTAAGTTTTCATCATCATCGGAGGACTCTGGATTTCTTGTGATTTTAGCCTTCAAAAATTCGGTAATAAGCGATTATCTGCTTCTAGCGTATAAATCTTTGCATGTTTCCTTATAAGGTTCCAAAATTTGTTGTAAATTATTATTACACTGCAAGTCTATAATTTCAATCTGAAATTCTCTCGGTATGCTTTTAATGTCTACGTTAAAAGGTTGATGAATAATCAACAACTGATTTTCTATTTTACGGAAATCAGAGAATCTTATAGAAAATTCATCATTTAATCTGGTTATGATATGTACATAGTCGTCAAATTTACATGTTGGAATATTTATTGTTTTAGCAGTAAAGCAACTAAATGTTTTTTTGATTGATACAACTTTTAAAATACTCCACTTGCCGGATGGAATCTCATCACAAGCCGACATTTGCCCAGGCCTGCACTAGAGTTTCATAAAATATGAATGTTTTTTTTATTTGCAGAGCGTATTGTTGTTGTATCTGAGTATACTGGACGACCAATATCTGAAACCGGTCTCTCCTTCAATATAACTGAAAAAATAAATATTGCCAAGCAAATAATAGATGCTCTTCGTCATTTACATGAGGAAGGAATAACTCATAGAAATTTATGTCCAGAAAATATTCTTATAGATAGTTCCCAAAGCGTTAAACTGTTCAACTATGGACTTTATTATATGACTGGCAAAGGAAAAGATGTTTCATTTCCAATTGGGTAATATTTTACTAAGTATTTTTTTTTATTCCAGCATTCGAAATATCAACTCCAATAGACTTTGAACTGTGCACTGTTCATTTCGTATATATACGGTATCAATAGTTGGAATCCACAAGATCACTCTGTCTATACAGGGGTTCCTCACTATCTAAGTATTCGTTACCCAAGCATTTACACAGAAAAATGCGAATTTTTACTACATCTTTACCATGAGTTTGCGCAGAAATAATGATACAATATCCAACTATGAGGTTATGAACTAGATGTTATAAAAGGGAAAAAAGAAAACTCACCTTTCCTAAGTAATCTTGGTTCCCGTTTTAAGCGTATTCTCTTTAAAAGGTATTTTTTCATTACCAATTATCCTCAGATAACTCTGTACAGGTATTACTTGATTTTTGGCATATAAATAATCATCAAAATTATATTGTATTCTCTTAAGAGGATATATCGCTTATGGCAACTGTGCAGAGAAGAGTCACTTCATATCAACTCAAATGTCAGCAAAAAGAAATTAAAACACCCGTGTCCAAGAATTTAAATACAAATTCCAAGCTTGATATTGATCTTTGGGAAACCATACATATCTGATCGCTGGAATATAACTGTTACTTCTAGGTCACCGAGGCCACATTTTGGTACAATGTTTTAAATTTTTTACTTTAGGTGACTTAAATCATATAAGTCATTTTGAGTCGAAATAGCTATCAATTAACTAATTTAATTCACGTGTATCCAAATTCTTTGCTATTTTGACCTTATCAGAATGGAGTTCCGGCAAGTAAATGTCATTTCAGTCAATCAAACAATTACAATAGTCACTGAATTGTCAATCTAATAATTCTCCTACTACAAGACTGCACTATTTTTAATATTTTTATTTAGCAAGGATTCTATTTTTTTTATGTTACAGTCACCCTCGGTACCAAAGCCCTGAAGTGTTGCTCGGTGGAGGCGGTTCCATGAGTGACATTTGGAATCTGGGAATCGTTCTATTAGAGTTGTTTCTCGGTCCACTATGGGTAGGATTAAAACCCGGAACGGTTCTGAGAAGAATAATGACATTGCTTCAAACTCCTAACCCAGCTCAGAGGATTGCTCGAGAACATGATTCTTTTGATGCTTATCAGGTATTATAATATATGTATTTTTTTCCATATCGAGCTAACTCTACGCGGATTGCCATCTCCCGTGATATATGTATACAAATAAAAAAAATAGAAACATGTCATGATGAACAATATATATTTTGTGGTTATCGTCTAATAATGTTCATATGAATTACTTGTTCTGGTGCAGTAGATATAAAAATTGATATTGAAGCCAACAATATAAATAAAAAAGGAAACTATCAACAAAGAAAGTCGCTCCTACAAATGAATGGACAATGCTATTAGGCATTTGCTTTGTTCAATTATAATCTTTGATTGTCAATTTTATAATTTGATTTTCAATCTATTTATTGCTTTGTGTTTAAAGACATAGATGTCTACATTGTCATCCCACCTAACTTCACCTAAAAATGGGGTGTGATAAAGCGATTAATGAACTATACTATTCCTCTACTAGCCACATTTTTGTATTTTTACTGCCTCTGAAAAAGTGATGTTAAACAACTAAATAACAGCTCTTTGTCATTAAATAACTTTATTTGGGACGCTACATTAAAAATCCACATCTTTTTTACCTAAATATATTGAATGAGTCAATGAAATTTTGCGAAATCATTTACTTTGTATTATGATGCTACCTAGTACATTCTATTAGATGATTTATTCTTACAACAGGACTATAGTATAGTATAATAAGAATTTCATGAGTTGAGCAATCAATATCTGTTTATAAATGTTGTTTTTATAACATTCCTAATATCACTTATTTCAGGAATTTCCAGATGAACTCAAAGATTTGATAGAATCGTGTTTGAATATTTCACCACGTGCTAGACAAACAACAAAAGAATTGAAAGAGCATAAACTGTTTGAAAACACCAATGCTATTGCTAACCGCCAAAAAACAGTCGGTCTCTTTGGTTGTCGCTTGCCTCTGTTATATTATTGGTGGCAATTAGCAGGAGGAGACATCCAAGGAGAACTGAAGAAGCAAGGGTTGATAAAAAATAGCCCTCCAATCATTTCTATGCCGATGTAAGTATGACAAACAAAAATAATGAAAAGATAAATAATTTAACATTACTTCATGTGAGCATAATAGCAAAATGCTCAATTTTTTATATTTGACTTTCAAGTACAACCACGTTTTTGTGGGATGGCATATTTTTATTTTTGGAAGAAAACACTATTGCAGTGAGTATTTACTAAGCTTACTTCTCTTTTATGATACTTTTAGACATGTAGAATATTATAATACATTAAACTCCATGATTTCTAAAATTTCACTTAACTCACTCATTTCACTTCTCAGGGACTCATGTAATATATATTGTTTTGTTGTTTTAGTGCTGTATTACTTGACGGTTGTTCATTGGGGGGAAGAGACTCCGCTCTGATGGATCATCGGGTGGCAATATCAGGTATGGATCTTCTCGTGACAAGACTGGGTCACGTTCATTACATAGAATACCTGCCCCTCGTAGACAAAGTCATCGCTAAAAGAAGTGAAACATCATATCTGCCTAGAATTATACGTGAGAGGGACACCGAATACCAATTTCATAGACTAATTTTATTTGAAAGATTGTTAAGGGTAAGTAATTAAACTAATTTTGGTTTGTATTATGTCTGAATAATGAATTCATTTAAAACCATTCCAATAAACATTGAAATTACTGAGGATGCAAAATATAACAATTTTACCCTTCATATATATATTGTAATTGTGTAATTATTTTCCCCTAATACTTTATTTCTATTTGTCTTTTAGGGTTATCCTTTCACAGAACCTATTATACGACGGGAAGCTTCTATTGATATTCCACCATTAGTGAGAGGTGAAGTCTGGGCAGCCCTATTGGGTATCAAAGGAGACATCGAAGAGCAATACATAAGAATAGATAAAGAAACCACTACCACTACTGATAGACAGGTATTATATCTTACTCCCACTTTGCTTCACCGACATATCTTTTATAAAGTGTTACTTTATAAAAGATCTGATTATTATTATATACACAATGTAGAAAACAAAAATTCAAAATGAAATACAAATAGTGTGATATCACAGCACAACTTTGCCACTGTAAAATCTCAGCAAACACAATAGAAAAATAAGAATCTTTTAAAATATTCATATCAGCCGCACACGTCCTAAAAATGGAATTTAGTGAGACTGATTAGCCAACCACCAGTCTTGTCCATGCCATATCATTACATCCCTACTCTTCAAAAAAAAAGATTGAGCAACTGATTAAAAAAATCATTTCTTATAGAAAAACTTCTGTTAAAAAAATCCTCATGATAAATCTATATGATCCTTATAGGGAGAGGATATGGTAACATAAATGAATGAGTTGTCACTGTATTCTCAATCCATTTTGACAAGTGTTTGAGTAAATGAAAAATAACTACATTTATAAGAATTTATTACATCAACATTTGACATAAAAGGTGTAATTTTTTTCAGATTGAAGTTGACATTCCTCGGTGCCATCAATATTGCTGGCTTCTCTGTGGAAGGGCAGGTCACAGAGGCTTAAGACGAATTCTTAAAGCATGGCTTCTGAGTAATCCGCAATACGTCTACTGGCAAGGATTGGATTCTCTGTCGGCACCATTTTTATTTCTCAATTTCAACAATGAAGGTAATGTACCAAATAAACAAATATAATTTTCTGTAAAGCAAAACAAATATAATATTGTGGTTTTGAATACTGAAATAATGTATTATTCATGTGTTTTTTCAAAATATATAACATGTTGAATCTTTTTTATAGCACGAGCATTCGCATGCCTCTCTGCCTTCGTACCAAGATATCTCAACAAATTCTTCTTGAAGGATAACAGTGCTGTCATCAAAGAATACCTTGCAAAGTTTTGGCAGCTGACCGCTTTTCATGAACCAAAATTAGCCACTCATTTGCACCAAATACATTTCGTACCAGATTTATTTGCTATACCATGGTTCCTAACAATGTTTTCTCGTGAGTATGATTTTTTATTATTATCCCTTTTGTTTATTTTTTGAAGCCAACTCTTTGTTTTATTTTGCATAAATTTACAGATGTCTTTCCATTGCACAAAATACTGCATTTATGGGATGCCTTGCTTGTGGAAGATGGATCTCTGCCTCTTTACATGGGAGTTGCCATTCTCAAACAACTAAGAGATACTTTACTAGCTTCGGAGTTTAATGAATGTATTTTGCTATTTTCTGATCTACCCGAAGTTGACATTGAGAAATGTGTTAAGGTACACAATAATTTATTTATTATACATCTGAAATAAGTTTTCATATTTTTCTATTATACTATACTAAAATTATCTTGGGAAGACAACATGCTGTGGTTGTTGGAAATCATCCAATGTTTCGAAACAGTTATGGATTTTCTTTTTTTGAATCTGAATGATAGAATAAATGAATGAATGAATGAATGAATGATAACCAACGGTGTTGTAAAGAATACAAATATGGTGAACTTATGTCATAATCGGTCATTGTACAAGTGAGTCTTGAAAACATCACAGTCAAGACACAGCAAAACTTCAAACTTTAGATTTTGCTGCATGTGTTGGAAGTTAGAAAATATTGAAATGCATCCCTTCATTATTATTCGGCATTATGGGGGTTTCTATGTATCTGTATATTCTTCCTTTTTCAAATGTAAATGTGTAGCCAGTATGCAGACATTGTGTAATGTTTGAATCGGTTTGCCTTCTGCTCCGCTGTGTGCCCATGGTTTTTTTTCTAGAGAGCCAGAGTAACTTTACAAATGGAATCCCAAATAACATTTATTTACACACATAACACGATCTTTCAATTCTAAGGTTGCAATATTGAAATAGTGTTGTTAAATGTTTATCACATGTAATACTTTAAGTTTCATTGCATATATTATTTGTTAAAGGAATCAACATTAATGTATAAATCTTCACCCAAGAGTATATCACACAGGAGGTTCGGCAATGGTGAATGTAGAGACAATCCATTGGTAATAATTTCATTCTATTCTATATTTACATAACCATTATTGTCTGTATGTCTCCATAATTTCAATGAAATGTATTATTTTTTTCTAGGATTCTGTAGAAATTGATGGTGAAACTCTACAACAAGAGATGTGTCCGAGAATAAGTTGCAATGATTTTCTAAAGATAATACAACAAAAGAATGTTTGTATCTTAGATATTCGACCAAATTTACAGTGAGTATCATTACATTTCAATGACATTATTTCATTCTGTGAGCTTCATTATTCGAAATGGAATTCTTCAACTTGTATATACACAGAAAAATGTTAATTACTCATATACGGTGGAACCCCGATATATCTATCATTTTCCTGCATGTATTGTTCATTTCTAACAGACCCAGCCAAACACCAATAAGAACAGTGTTAAATAATCCTGCATTGATCGCTTCATTGGTTGAATATTATTGTACCCCGAACGATCATTTTTGATGAACATTCGTCGTTTCTCTCAGTAGTACATACGTAGTCGGCCGCTTTTGCTATCTGTTCATAAATTTTATCTCGCGTCTTTTGTTTTTGTTGACTATTTTTCATCATGCTCATAAGCAAGTTCAACCCAAAAGGATAGAAGGATATGGCTATGACAGGACTAGTGGTTTACTAATCACTGTCACTTTGACCCATTAATTTTAGGATCCGAAGGGTGGGAGAAAATTTTCACAACCACCCATGCCTTCGAATAAAAACTGATAAAACAATATATTAAGCATTATACCTCTGATTCTGGTCACAGAGTAAGTCTATGTACTTGGTATTGTTTTGTATTATGACATTAATTTATGAACGTCACAGTATCCAGTACGTTAGATTCAAAAGAGACCTGAGGTAGGGACGAACGGCCATTGTTTTTCAAGAAAAAAATCAAAAATTTTCAAAGCAAAATAAAAATAAAATTTTGCAAATATTGATTTGAAACATTCAAAATACTGAGAAAAAAGGTGCCGGAACATCGTTTCACCGTGTTACTGTGTTAAAAAATCCTGGACCTGTTTTTTTAGTCACCTTACAAGGTTGGTTAGTGTTTATTTTTGCCTTGTAATTTGCATAATGGGCGGAGCTACGGGACGCTAGAATGACATGGGAGGAAGCAAGAAGACTGGCAGGGGGACAGAGATTCTTCGAGGAATCATGTGGTGGCCATATGCTCTGACTAGGGAGCGGATATGGGGAAAAAATGGAATATTATAAATTATTCTGACTTGCAACTAAAAAATCTTCAGTGAAAAAAGTTAGAATTCTACTTGTGAAACTGAAAATAAATTAGGACTTTCTCGCATTTTTCCTTTTTTAAAAATAAAGAATTGGGGTTTCACAGTATTCATGATAATTTACTCCAAATTCTATCAAAAACTAAATCAATCTTCCACTAACTAAATCAATTCCATTGTTTTTTAATGAAGATATGAACCTTTTCGCTCATCACGAGATTATCAATCAGTTGATAATGCTCGTGGAAAATGTGGAATTAGTAGAAAAGGCATTTTATTTTTTAATGCAATTATTTGTTAGGATTGGCAATTTGATTTATAACTTATCTTTGAAACAGTCTATATGCACATTTAAAAAAAATATATCTACACCTTATCAATTATCTTATAGGTTCAACAGAGTCAGTATAGCGAACAGTTTAAATATTCCATACAGCAGTGTTAGTTTGGGAGAAAAGAATCTACTTTCGCTCGGTGCTCAAATTGAAAAAGATATCAGATCTGCTGGAAAAAGTGGCCACACTGTAGTAGTAGTGTCATCAGAGTCGGAAACTGCTGAACTAGTGAGTGATATATTGATTTTTTATTAAAAGCATTTTTGATTTAATTGAAATTCAATGTTTATAAATTATTATAAACACATAACTCAAATTTTATTTATTAGCTGTAAAAAAAATGCTTGTTTACACTCATTAAGGCATAAACATTGACCATGCCAACAACGTTTATTTATTTCGAATGTTACATGGTTCGTACATCCACTCATTCAACTTTATTTGTTCAAGACAATATTGTCACACTCTATAGTAAATCTAAGTCTAGGTTCAAGTCCCAGTAAGGAAATAATACAATTTAGGCTTTTCAACTTCAAATTAAGATCTTGGAAATGGATATTTGAGATGTCTCTGCTCTTCAGATTGAAATTGAGTGATTTATAAAATATTCTCATTGAGCTTATCTCGTTTGATTTTCCAAAATCAAAATATTTGGCGCATCAACATTAGCTGCAATGCCAAGTATTTTTCCATAAATAAAAAAAATATATTTATGGTAATATCATTAAATACGGGTGTTCAACGCGTACCATTACCAGCGTAAAACGCGCAATGTTTTCATATTTGCGTGAAAAAAACATACATTATGTACCTACATAAGTTAAACTACTAAAATATTCAAAAATGGCAGTGCACCAAATTCAAATGGGTAGAAAAGAAAGAAAATTATACAGACATATGTTTTATTACAATTACTTTAGTATTTGTCTTGGACAGTAATCAAACATTCCTCCACAGTTACTTCAGAAAATTTACGTTTTAGATTATGATCTGTTGACAAGGTGACCCAACTCTTTTTCTTCTTATATGGTATGTAAATTCACAACTTGATGTATCAATCGTGGGTAAATGGATTTCGTATCGTCATAATTTTTTTTATTTAATTAAGGAAGGAAAGTAATATGCAATCTTTTCTTCCAATAAAATTAAATGTCCACTTGACGTGAGCCAACACTTGCGATCAATTAGGCAAAATCGATTCGTCGGCTTTCATATTTTCACTAAGCAATTTTTTTTTGTTTTCACCATTTCGTGGATTTTTTAGCTTTTACCATTTTCTTTCCGGAGTTCACTTGCAACAAGCTCATGGTGCACCAACTTAGAACCACTGTGTTAAGATAAAACATTTAGGTAGGCAACCATAAAAACATTTCTTTGCTTCCCAGTTGAGTACAAATACTTAGCTTTACTCACCATTGTCAATTAGGAAAATCTAATAAAATATTTTATTATATTAATACATATACAACTTTGTATTATATTTTTAAACCAAATTATCAATAAAATTTTCTGTAGACTCGAGCTTAACTGAAACATTTCAAAAGTCCAAATTTTTGCCTCAACAACAAGATGTAATCATCAAAATGTAAACTGAAAAAAACAATCACTTTTGTGTAGGTATTTTTCAAAAATTTTGATATTTTTTGGTACATTGGGCTAATCAGAATCTTAAATTTACCAACAGAATATATTTATATTTTTAGAAGTATGGTTTATCTGATTTTTTATGTTTTTTTCTTTTTTAGTTTACAAAATTTTTGGTGCGATGCGAAGTAGCACGGACCTGTATTCTTCATGGCGGGATTAATATTCTACACTCAGTGGTTCCACCAGTTTTGCATTCCTCCAACTCAACTATGTATTAGTAAAAATAAGTATATTGGTTTACGTACTGTGTACATCAAAGTTGCCTGTGGTATAAAAATCCATGACTTTTAGTAATATTATGAAAAAATAAGTAATTAGCTTCTGAAATTCAAAATAGGCCTAAAATGGCCTTCTTCTATTCATCGGAGTAGTTGAGAGAATCCTATTAAGATCTGAAATATAAGTAATAAAGATTGAAAAATATTTCAATAAAAGTTATGAGTACCAAAATGATGTGACATATTATAGCAAATAGTCTATATCTATATAAATATATAGGCATATCAAAAGGACTCTTAATCTAGCAGTCGCATCTAACACAATCATTGTTACTATATGATACGTTTCAATATTTATTATGAAATTGGTTTAAATAGTAATTACCACTCAATATCATGATCGAAAATGAATTACGACAAAAAATAAATGAACTCATTTAATATGGATTTTTGTCAAACCAAGACTAGATATATTATTTTACAATTTAATCAATATTTTTATATCCTATAATTAATGCTTGAAAGTTTAAAATATACTTTATTTAAAAAGAAAAAATACTCAATATTTTGATTAGGGAATATTAAAATTATGTTATTTTTTAGGTACATGAAAAAAAAAAGTACCTACCTCCTCAATTATATTGATTCCTATTTTATTTGTTTATTAAATAAATATTCATACTTGAGCATGTATTTTATTGTAATCAGCCTTATCAACCACTCAAAGTGAGAACTTTTTAATTTCACAAACCTACATCAACATAATTTTTTTAAAGTTAAATGACTTTCTTTAGGCAATTCCAAAAATCCTCCATTTTTTCTAAGTGTGTTGTAGAATAGCGGTCGGCAAACTTTTTGGGCTCACGGACCACTAAATTCACAATTTTAATCCAGCGGACCACTAACTGAACTTTCGTGGTAAATATTACATATTGAAATAAAAAGTGATAAATGAGTCTAAAAATGCACCAAGTTCATAAAATAATGTCAGATTTCACTGCGGACCACCAAAATTTTCTTGTGTACCACACTTTGCCGACCGCTGTTGTAGAACACACGGGGAAAAAATATAAGACAAATATTACATCGATATATGAAATGCCTCCAACTGAGTAGTTTCCATCGCCCTGCCAGCAGCATAACCTGAGAAATCTATTTTTTACTACAAAAATTAAAAAGAATGGGTTTCTCAAAAATCAGGAAAATTTTAACATTTTTTTTGCGATCTTTGAGAGACCCTACAACATATTAATTAGTCTCAATAAATTTTTCACAAATAAAAACATCTATAATGTATATAAAGAATACGCAGGTGCAGACGTTTTTAGGAGGAATTAAAAAAAAAACATTCTAATAAAAGGGTAACAACAATAATATGACCAGAATTATTACATTGGTTTTGAAATTTCAATTTAAATAATTCAATTGAAGGTGCATGCCAGTAAAGTGCTTTGAGTGAGATACGAAAAATGCAATTTAAATATAAATAGTTACATACGAGTTTGAGTGACAACAACAGTATAGTATTACATTTATTTCAAATAATATTCTAAAATTATTTCGAAGCCTTTCACAATTTACGAATAATCAAACAACACCAATTTTATTTCAAAATATATTAACATTCAAAAACATACTTTTGAATATTATTATATTCACTTCATTCATAAAAAAGTTTTTGAGCTCTCGTACTGGCAACAAATAAAAACAACAACCCTTTAAATTAGGCGGCAAATTGTCCGACTCGCAATAACCGATGTTTTCCGAAACACGAATGATTCGTAGTTCATGAAGTGGGACGGTGCAAATTTATTTACAAACTAAATAAATTAATTATAAGGTTATTGCTCTCTGTTTTTATATTCTACGTATGTATTAAGATGAGTGCATCTCTATTATATTATAAACTAGCAGTGAAAATTGATAAAATTTCATTTGACTCCATCATAAAGAAGTTTTAAAAGTTGTTTGCGGGATACGAGATACAATTGAAATTGAATATTAAAAAAAAAACTTTGAAACCTTTTTAGGCTCTGCAGCCCAAGTCGCGAATGGTTGACATAAATCAGGACTTTCTGCTGAATACATGATTTTTATTTTGAAACTTCTTCAAGTACTCTTGTATTAAACTTCAAGCACAGAGTTATTCGTTAGCATTTTTTGTATAACTGAACTTATTTTTTGAAATTGTAGTGTATTGGAAATATATTTATTTATATGTATTATAACTGAGTTGCTATCGTACAGATCACAGAACATTATTTTTAACTGCTTTTTTTATTGAAGTGTGTTAAAACTAGCTACCTAATAATAATTGAACTTGTTTTTAATCAAAAACGACGCATCTACATACATATTCTTGACGAAGCGTCGCTTGCGGATAACGGTTCAAGCGAGTGTTGTGCAGGGCGGGGCCAAGTCGACGAACGCGAGTGACAGAGAACGAGCATTTCCCTCGCCGGTCTCATCCGAAATCCATTCGCCGGCTACATTTCAAACGCAACAGGTGTCGGTGAGCCGTGCTTTCTGACAAATCACCTGTATCGCACATATTTCACATAAAACTCACCGGTCACTAAAAATCCAAAGTGTATTGAAGTGCATCGGTAATTATTCGTCGTTTATGTAAGTGAAAATACCGCCACCGAAGCGGCCTTTGACCTTTTAAAGTGACATTTGACAGATACAGAGTACAATCTGACTGATAGGGGCGTGTGTATGCAACTTTTTTTTATTATTATTATCATAAATATACTGTGCCACCCTTTCCTCTAGGGAAACTTTATTATCTGTGGAATTTGTTTTGGTTTATCGGATCGGACACGCGCGAACTCATGGATGCTTTCAACTGTTTTGTGTACATCATTTAATTGGTGGTGTTTTGTGAATTGTGCATACTTTTTGTGAAATTTATTTGAACTCACGGCGCCTCCACCATGGAGACGTTTTACGACATCGGATCCGGCGACCTCAAGGAATTATGGGACTCCGATTTGGATCCGGTAAGATTCTATTAAGCTTTGTAAATTTACTACGATATGGTGGTACACCCACGTGTGATTTAATTAACAATGTATGTTTCCTCTAAGCGAGCGAATAACATGAATCTAAGTAAGTGGATTCGTTCATCTTATTGACATTGATAGTTGATAAAATAGTTGAAAACATTCCACTTTGATGACAGTAGTTAACTATTTTTGAAATCACAATAATTATTTGCCTATCCGCTCATATTAATGTTATCAGCTCAATAGATATTCCTCCAATCAAGCTATTTTCTCGATAACGTCTTGATTACCTATTATCTATTATTTCAAGTATTTAAAATTTATGTCTGCATGTAATTCAGTCGTGACTCGTATACTTACTTGTGTATAAGTAAAGTGAGTATATATGTAACCGACTATATTATGTTAAGAAGTTCGCAGATATAATTCTCTGAATTTGTTGTTTTGTTTTGCGAGATAGGAAAATTTTATGGGGATTCCCTCAAGTACTTCTGTATCTTTGATAATGTGTTATTTGATGTTTTGCATACTTATTAGATTCGAATAAATATTTGAAAAATAAAACTATTTAATTTCATTATCGGAAGCATAAGTTTTATTATCATCATATTCTTATCAGCCGATTTATAAACTGATGTTATGTCAGAAATTTTTTACGTGTATCAGTCGTGAAAAATAGTTTTTGTTTGCAGAAATAATCACCACTTAAAAAAAAAACAACACATAGATCATTACACGTTTTCATCTAGTCTTTATTTAGTTATAGATAAAAAAAATCGATTATCATAAAACATCAATTTGTCACGAGTTCAAACGAGTTGTTCGAAATTCTAACGATGCTTAATTTCGTATTTGATAAATTCATGTGAGATACCATATTATACATATTATCTGAATCCACTAAAAAGTGGCTCACAAAAATGATGTACGTGCATAAAAAAATGTTTTGAAATTCATAATAATTGTTATTATCTTCGAATCTGACCACATTTGTGTGATTCGAATGTCAAAATGTCACTCTCGCTGAAAGTTAGCATCGACGGTTAAAATTAATTTACATACCTACCCATCACAAAAACTTTGCGGCAACACATAATAGTATATACCTATTCCGAATTTAAACAGTAAAAATAATAATTAATCACTTATGGCAATATTTTTCGTGCTCGTTTATTCAAAATAATACGATTGTGTAATGTATAATTCATTCATAAGTGAAAAATTACTGTCGAAGTGGCACTTCATCTGGTTTGTCAAAGCTAATCTCTTTTTTTTTTTAAATATAACAAAGTATTAAACGGCATACAATAACGTGGGTTGCTGTTTGCTGTGCCGGCAGTTATATCTATCAGTTCATTCGTTTTTTTACTGTTATCTCTAACGCGCCAAATTAATTGCTGCATTTAAACTTTGTGATAGTATTGTAATAATAAAATACACTGAGCGCTCTTGGCAACTTATTTATTACGTAAGCTTATTTAATGCTAGCTTATTCAAATGCATATTGCTCAGTAGATTGGTAAATCTTAGTTAATTTTTATTTAGGCTTTTTCAAGTGTCGCCGCGCTGCAAATTAATCTTATTAGTGGCGGTAAAGAATATTATACTACAATAAAGTTAGTAACCTTGTTATAAGTAAAAAATACTATCACCTCATGTAGCACTCCATCAACAAGTTTCTTACGATTTTACTTGTATAAAATATATAATAATAAATCCTCCGAACCTCTTGAAAAAAAATTGGTAGATCATCTGATATTCATCAAGTATTTCAAACTTTCAAAGTATTTTTAATAATGTGATTTATTTTTAATAAAAATAGTTAAACGTCATAATTTTATTGACTTATCACACTTCTATATAAATTTCACCCTTAATTGTGTGTAATAAAAATATACCGTTATGTGACTGACCCGCGTGTTCGACTTCCCTTACTTAATGACAACATTGAAATTAATTTCATTTCACGTGAAATATTACAAAATTGACTCTATACAATAATAAAATGGCCATTATTAATGTTTTGATTTGAAGCTACCTACGTACTGGATACGCATAGTATAGAGGTGCTCGATAATGTTTCAGTAAATAGTTAATCCTTCTTTTGTTTAAAATAAACTTTCCCTTAAATCGGTAGGTAAATATTGTAATAGTTGTTTTGCTTTATTTTGTGTAAACATCGTTATATTAATTTCATCCTTGAATCCATGTTAATTAGTTAAAGCTTACTCAAACCTTTTATAAAAACACAATACTTATGTCTACAATGTAAGTGAAAAAATATCTAGACAGTATTCACTGAAAGAATTCGATAGTTACTGACTAAATAATGATACCTGCTTCCCTGTGCTTTTTTTAATTTCTTTTCATATCGTATGTTAGTTTTTCAACTTACTATAAGGTGATAATAAATATCGTCGGGAATCAATATCAACAATTAAAACAATAGTTAGTTATCCATATATTTTATTGTTTTAAAACACATGGAAATCTTTATCGATCTATGTATATTTATATGTCACGTTATTTATTGAAAATACCAAGGATTTTCTATTTCCGTGCTGTTTTTAACATTGAGCATAGTGCATACCAATAATATAACTATTGTATAGATATATTTGTATACATAATTTAACTACCTAACATTAAGAGTTAGTTAGTCAGATTATTCAGTAGTGATAAATAAATACAATATTATTTTTCTTTTCAAAACAAAAAAAAAAAATAGTTTTCGATATCTTGCATGAAGACTATAATAATATATTAATTAAAAAAAAAATAACAAAAACACAATGATATTAGTTACAATTCTGTCAATAAATATTGTTGTTCTAAGTAAATTGTTTATGATCACGTTTCGCCTGAAAGCAATTTAATTAATCAATACACACGTGCGTTCAAAGATTACTGTAATTTGTATAATTGTAACATTATTGAGCCACAAAAAACAACCACCGTATTTTAATTGATTATATCAGAGAATAATTGATATTTAACAGATAGTCGATCGATGTCATGTGTCCGATATACTGTCTGTTCAGCTAGAACTAAATGGAACTAATAACTCAAAAAAATCTTGTCAGAAAGTTTACGTTCCGCTAGAAAATTTCTATTCCATTCCTCGTTGTCGGGCCGTGCCATGATTATCGTAATATTTATTTCTCTTTCGGAGTCTGTGAGGTCCACCAACCACGGCATTAATTCGGCTTTTCAACGCTTTCACATCTCTATAAATCAAATTAAAAACTAATAACGTTTAAAAAACAGTTTTAAGATATCAAATACCCATTCAATTCAGAAATGTATTTCACTAAAGAAGCATTACTCGTTTATGTATTATCCAAGTAGGTACTAATGTAATCGATGCACTTAAAACTAAACTAACACAATTATTTGATTATATCATTAAAATGGCCAATAAAGTGCAAATTGACTATTTGCTCTGACGTTTATTGCAGTTTTATGCAAAAATGCTTATTTTGCTTTCTATTCATTCTGCGAAACAATGCAGTTTCATGACACAAACACACTGGCATTTTTATCGGATTTCTTCATTTACAATCCACATTCACCCCTTCACTCCGAATCATAATTTTGACGCAAATCAATTTTTAATATTATAATGCATACTTTTAAATAAATTTGACGTTTTCCTTATGGATTGGTTATATATTTATATATCATAATATTCAATAAGATATTTGATTATATATTATATAAATATATAAGTATACTCTTATGGCCAGAATTACCACTTACTTATAACGTCAAAATATACAATAACTTGAGTCTATTAATAATTGCAATACATTATTTTTTTACGATCTAACTGCTGTATCGTTTCTTCTGAAGAAGAAAAAAATGCAATATTTCTTCATCAATTTTATTCACCTTGAACATCATTGCATACAAAAATAAATACTCACTTTGATATGCTAAATACGTCATGAATGCAGAAAGTATTGCGTACCTAAATATTCGGTTGATTGATAAATGCAAAGATAGGTACAAATCTCTTGTAACTAGATTAAAAGACTTAACAACAATGATATAAATACCCACTTGTATTATTGGGATGTTAGCAGGGATGGGCTGGAGGGGGTTCGGGGGGGGCTCGCGCGAGCCCCTTGTTAAATCTTGGCGCGGTCGGCGAGCCCCTTGTTAAGATAAGAAAATCATTCGTCTTATATCAAATCATCACATAACTGCAATTTCTGTAGATGGATAAATTTGAAAATCAGTTGTCGTTTCATTTTTTCATTCAGCGTTGCGGGCGTCTGTGAGTCCCAGTACGAAAAAACATTTTTTTCGATCGATTTATCTATTTTCTGTTCGAAGTAATGGGTGTTTGTGATGTCTTAAGATTGCCTCCCACTCTTCCGATTTTTCAATTCAACTGTGCGCTACCATTAGTTAATCACTAGTTCTGTCTTATGCTTATCATTTTATCCCTACTTTCCTCTTTGGAAAAGAGGGGTAGAGCGACTAAGTAACAAGCATTTTTCGTAGAAAAATAACTTCCGTTGAGATACTTTCATTAGGAGGCCATATACTCGACATAGGGAGCGGACATGGATAAAAAAATGTATAACATTTATCGAGCCCCTTGTTAAGATATTGGCAGCTCACCGCTGGGTGTTAGCCCACTTTTTGTTATTATTCAACAAAACACGTGATTGTTTATTTAGCCGAATATGTTGTACTCAATTTGATTGAAGTTTATTTTTGGCCTATTTTCATTTCATTATGATAAGATAGTCAAACGCGTTGAGAAGTGTTTAAATAGCACGGATGAAATGTATTATAGGCTTAAAACAGTCGTGACTTTCGTCGGCGCTGTATTGTATTTTGAATTCAACAATCTGTATTCAGGTCCGTCGTCGAGTCGTCCACGTGGTGGCTTGGGTTACGGTGTGATCACTTGTTCGAATTCCAGTAGGGGCAGTCAGTTTCATAAATTGATTTTTTAATCGATTTATGGATTTCTGTAATGCCAAAATTACCTCCCACCCACCCTCCTATCCTAAAAAAAAGATCATAGCGAAAGAGGTTAGCTTACAACTAGTCCTCTGAAAGCCTTACTCTTTCCTGTTGAAATTTCATTCGAAGTTCATATTGAGAGCGGATATGGTAAAAAAAATCGATCTGTGCGGGGTTGTTGCATTCGTGAATAATATATGTAGTAAATTTTTAAATATTCAGTTCATACATTTCGGGCTTAAAAATGACTTTTTCGCAGAATAAACTTGCATTTAAATAAACTTCGGCATTTCTCTTACGTTCATTTACAAGAAATTTAGCGAATTTATTCTGCTTTCGTTGCAAACGAATAAATAAAATTGATATTTCGAGACTGTAGCATCCATCAACCTCACTTAGTGCATACGAATTACTATTGGTCTACGCATACATGCATAATACTTGCCGGTACGATGCACTAACGCAGAGATAACAAACACACGCTTCTTGCGTTTTTACAAATAATTTTATGTTTACGAAAAATTAGGTGTTAAATAGTATGATCGAAATTCGAATGAAACGCTTATTGTTGACTGTTGATACAATAATTCGCAGAAAGATTCTAGTGAACACTTTTGTAATCGCAACATAATAAAATATATTGCGATATTTTCTACTTCTCCTAGTCAATTTATGCAGATTTATGCGAACGAAAATGCGTTTATGCATATTCTTGACGACCGCGTGACTCGCTAAACAGCTTTCGATCATTAAAAATGCTCGTGGAATTTAATACATACATAAATATTTTCTTTTTATTTTCACGACGGATATCAACCAATTAAATGTCAATTTAATCAATATTATTAATTGATCACTGTCTTATGACAATACTATGTGCACTTTCATTCAGTGGCGGCCGGTCAATGTGGCATTGGATCAATGCACCCCTTGTATATGCAGGGGCGGTTATATTTCATGAAATAATATTCAAACATAACATTTAAACCATTCACTCATTTTAAAATTTTCATATATTTATTGTCTAAAATAAATATATAGAAAATAAATACATGAAGAATTTAAAATAAGTGAATGGTATAAATATTATGTTTGAATAATATTTCATGAAATATAACCACCCCTGCATATACAAGGGGTGCATTGATCCAATGCCACATTGACCGGCCGCCAATGGCTTCATTAGTGAGGTTTGCATATATATTTAGTAATTAATTTTTGTTATCAACGATTGTTTTGTTAATTGTAAAGCTAAAAACATAGACGTGTGGATCGCCAGTAGTGTTATTCATAGCACTAATTTTGGACGGTGTGAAATACTCGCACACAATCACGTTTTGATTATAAAGACCGTCCAACATTATTTTTTTTTTCCATGTCCGCTCCCAATATGGAGCATATGGACTCCTAATGGAGTTTATCTCAACAGAAATTTTTTCTACGAGAACTGCTTGTTACTCAGTTGCTCAACCTCTCTTTTTCCAAAGAGAGTAGGAATAGAAGGAAAGGGCGAGGACAGGACTAGTGGTTAGCTAATCGCTCTCCATACGCCCTCGTTCATAGGTGGGAGGGGGGAATTCAAGACATCACATACATCCATGCCTTTGAACAGAAATTCATAAATCGATTGAAAAATCAATTTATAAAACTGCCCGTACCGGGATTCGAACCCGTGCCTTCCGTAGCGGTAGCCAACGATGTTGACCACTCGACCACACAGGCGACAACATTATTACGTGTTGGGTATTTTAGACCTTCCAAAATAAATGCTATTCACACGGGAAAAGCACTACAGGTTATTGTAACTTATTATTACATGTTCTGTGTAGTATTATACTCTATGAAATAATCATGTTATTTTAATTGAGGAATTCGATTACGGTCAATTTAATACGCGCATCTAAAAGTTTATATCACTGATTAAATACATCATACCCGTATACAGCTCGCAGGCCTTCAGTTTACGACTCCAGGATAAACGTTATGGTCTCTTTACAAGATAAGTGGAAAATGAATTATATACCTACATATATACGTACAGAAGAAATAGGTACTAACTACGCAGGACGGCGTCCAAAATCTTGCACTACCATGCATGTGCTATCTCGTGCAACGCTTTGCATCTACCATCTACGTCAGTTTGGTTGCATTACCTTGGAATACACAAATATTACATGGGCGGACAGGTAAACCTCATCCCTCCGTTTGGCAAGTCGTGTTCTAAAAATAGCAAGTCCGGGTGCGGATGACCATGATGGAAGATGGAATGGCGTCCTAGCGTGTGCCGTGCCGCCTCGTGACGCGGCTCGACATTACAAGACGCATAAGTAGGCGAAAACTGGTTCTGAGCCTAGTCAGCTCTCGCTAGATCTCGCTGCTGCTCGTACAAATTACATTGGTCTCAGGGCGTTTCCGGGGAATCGGGCCATTAGTGGCCAATTCCATAGAAAACTCATTTTTAAATATATTAATTTGTACTCGATGTACAATTTTAAGTGAGATATTACTGTCGACTTAAATACCAAATCTACTATTTGTCTGAGCGCTTTGTATAGTCTTTCCATAAATATACGGCAATCTAAAAAAAAAAAAAAATTTGTTGTTTGTCATAAAAGTTTCTTCATCTTTATTTATTATACGCAATCTTTTCAGTTATACAATAATTTTCAAATATTGTCGATATGTATTTCGATATCACATTATCGAAATATATCATGCCCTTTTTACTATATTATATTGTTTATGCTCCCGATCTTGATTGCTCCTTTATCACTGTGAGTATTATTTGTATAGATAACACCAAGCTGTCTACATACAATTCGATTCAGGCGATAAAGTTTCGTTGTATGTAGTAATTTTTTGGCAAACGTATCGATGCTTAGTATTTTTTTCTAATAAGATAAGAGTTATATTAGTCGCCTGTGTATTAATTAATATTTTTTATCGAAAATGACTTTCTGCGTACTCTAAAATTGTTCATATTTAAATAATTTTATGTGCATGCATTATAAAGTATACAGCATATAAACGATCTTTACGGCAATGAAACTAACCTATCAAACCCTCACGTATATTGTTATACGACATGAAAATTGATATCAAATCATTTTATATTTATTTTGTGGCCCCAGGGAAATGACAACCATAAACTTTACTGGCATAGTAACAAATGCACTTTCATCGGGTAAATAAATAAATGCCAAGGCGCTCTACGGAGCCGGACGATGTCCGTTGGCCGCGAAACTACTTTAACTCTGATGAAGGTATTATTATATTTATCTCCATTAAAAATTTATTGTTATTTTGACAATAAACCCTTACAGCTCTAAAGACTATGACCGTAAAATATTTTACGCCTATTAAATCATTTTCTTTTAACTATTGTGTATCATATTATACGAATTGTTTTTATGTGAGCTAAATATTGCTTATAACTAACCATAGCACTAATAATAAAGTAAAATTCGTCAAGTAACCGCCGATATCAGAGGTGGGCTCGAAGAGGCTCGCCCTTGTTAAATTAGACAGGCCGGCGAGCCCCTTGCTAAACTAAAATATAACAATATACTCTCAGATCAAATCAGTACATATCTGACGACAGATAAAGCACAGAGTAATAAATTTTCAGTCATCGATATTGATTATTTTACGGTATATTACATATTGTCACATATTGTAAGTATATAAAGTAACTTTAAAGGTGTTCACTGTCAATACTTGGTGGAATAGTATAATATTAAATAAATAAAACACTCTTCTCTTCTCTACATATCTGTATTGATATAATTTCTTATCAGTTGATAATACTCGTCATGAGCGAAACCGAAGAAGTCCTGTCGTAAAAAAATAAAAGTGAAATTAGTCCAAAATATTGTTTTATTTGTTGAAAATATTAACATTCGATTGCTTGTTTAATTTTTACATGCAATTGCATAATATAATATAATAGTGAGAGAAAAATCCCCCCTGTCCCCAGAACATCGCGAATAGCCCTGATGTTAATCGATCCCCTGTTAACCCATTGGCAACCCAACGCTAATCGATATCCATAGTAAGATTAGTTGCGATATATCTAGAAAGACGGAAATTGTTCGAAGCACAGCTGAAGTATGCGTGTTATGAAAAAAGTGATTAAAAAACTTACTTTCGTAGTAATTAAAATACGTAACACATCATATCGTCAATCGATTGGTAATTGCCGAAAGATTGTCTCCTCTAATTGCAAGCTCTTGACAGCGTCAGTAACGCCAAATAAGAAAATATTAGAAGCTTATAAATAAATATACCGAGATGATGTTTACGTTAATATACTATTATGTAGTATAGATTGCAAGTATATTGATACTTTTTTTATACGCTAGAAATCATACTAGTGAGTTAGAATATAGATGTACATTACAGAAGAGCTACAAATTATAAATTATTAAATCTTAAAAAAGGATATATAACATCAGATTCTTAATCAAATAGAAAAATAAATCTTTGGAAGTTGGTAAAGAATTCAAATGGGTCCACTTTCATACATAAAAAAATAGTATTCGACACCCGAGGCAATATTTTTTAACACTGTTAAAGATATTTTCAAAGAGGCCGCACGCACTAGTGAAATAACAGGATTGTCATTTTCTTTCTAGTAACCGCCGAATCTACAGAGAAACATGCTATGGGAAGAGTAAATTTTCAATGTTTTGGACCGACTTTCTTTGTCATATTTTCGAACGCAACGTCTGATATCCCATAATATTAATTATATGTTGTTATACGGATCTGAGAAAGGCTTGCATTGTATCAATATGCATCGTTATGGGCATTGGTGTAATGAAGTCACCCTTTTACTTGCAAATGCCATTTTCACACCCAACTTAGTCACTATTATGTCGGGCATAAAATATGCCAATTATGCTCGAAGGATTGGGCAAATTATTATGCAGCGCTGGTATGCATTCGTGTCGAAATCGCTTCGTTTGTTAGGTTGTAGTGCCAGTAGTGTATGCACATTGTGAAAAATTAAAAATCTGCCATGCAATAAATTTTATTTCTGCTCGATTTGGAATTTACAAGTTATGATTGATTACCCAACTCGACTGAATTAAAAAAAATATACTCGGGTGCGTTTTAATTTCACTGAAAAGAACGTATCGTGTAATATATCGCCATTCATTTCTCAAAAGATCAGTAACGGTATTTCATATTGATAACTGGTATTAGATATTATCAATACTTAACACCCCCAGTTGGATTCGTGATACCAACCAAGAGAGTAAATCAAAATCTTTATTTCGATGTTTCGTATAAAATACCGTAATTTAAAAATATATCATAATCGTGTGATTTACATAAATAACTTATGTATTTCCTCATTTCTGAGGACCTGATCACTCCACAAACTACATTAATCTATCTGGATCAGCTATTTTCATTTCACTGTACATACCTGTATGTGGTTTGTTTTTCTTATAAACTCTTTATCACTCCAGAAAAAAGACCAAAAATGTGTTGGGTAAAAATATTTTATATATATATAATATCGAACACTATTGATAAAAAATATTTACAAAGTTTTTCCTGCTTCTCTTTAAATAATATGTATTGCGTATTAATTCGCATGATAAAATTTTGAAGTGCAAACACTTCGTTATTTGGCCATGCAATAAACTGGCAGTAGCCGTTTGCAGGTTAAATAATGAACCTTGCAAAATGGCTTCTAAAAAAAGTGGGTTAAATAATTGTGATGTAGCAGCAATATATAATTTTATAAATCACTGATTTTTTTTTCATTCTCTATGGCTACTACATTCTACGGTGCATTTTTATCTTCGAATTCGGTGTAGGGTCGAGACCTACGTTTGTCAACCGCTGACCTATGTGATTGCATTTATCCATAATCTCTGTTTTATGAAGTTGTGAAAAAATGCTAGTTTGTGTATTATTTAATATTGTTATATTTTGCATTCATATTCACTTATTAATTGCCGTGACTAATAATGCTGATTGTGAGATTATCTGCAAAATGTTTCATGCTGCCTTTTAATGTCATAATTGATTTTTTTTAAATGGCGGACATCATTCACAAATCACAACACATATACATTAAAGGTACATAATTATGATTTATAAAATATCTAAAAAATATAAAAATATTAATTCAAATTCACGTATTAGAAATATGTTGAAAAATGTTGTTCAAACACAGTATGACAGCATGAAGTGTGAATATTAAGATTGAAAAGTTTATGATACTTCGTGAAGTTTTAATTTAGAATTGAATTTAAAAAATATATTGCAATTAATAATAGATTTTAAAACTTTCATAAGTCATCACAGAAGGGCTCAGAAATCACAATATAATTCTGAATATAAAGATCACCAAAGCACAAGCTGCATGGCCTGCACGTTAGAAATAAATCAAAAATAAAAATGCCTTGATAGTTTTTTTAATCCAAGGGCATGTAAGTACATATGTATATGCTATATCTAACCTGTTAACTTAATACGCCTTTTAAACGTTTTCTGTTTTGATGTTGAGTATTTTATACTGAATACATAAATATATAATTTATTTAATATCTACCTGTAGAGGAAACCCTGTCGTGGTCTTTATTGATGAGATATTTTTATTTATAACCTTTTTTTAAATTATTATATATTATAATAACTCAAAGTTGAGCGCTTGATCTTTATTACATTCGCTCATGCAATTTATTATTGCATTTGAGTATAATTTTTTTTTAATCGAATTGCTGTTTATTATTTCATGCGAAGTTTGAATTATTCGATTTTCTTATCATTTCCACGCTGTTTGCAAGGCGCATGCGCGCACGACTCGCAATATTTTTTGCTCTTATCAAAAGGTTTTCCACGCGTTTCACAATAATCCACATTACTCGCTAGGTTGTTAAATGTTTACGATTTTCTACAATGGCGATAAAAGCCGTGATATCAGTATAACCGAATTCTCTATGCATGTTTCATACTAAAGTTTCTACACTAGTCTGTCAATAATAATCAAATTTTTCACAACTCGGTAGAACTTTTTTTTTTTATTCGATAAACTTGTTTTCCTTTCTACATCACACCGAAGACGATATCTCCTCAATGATACAGTTAAGATACATGTTTTTAGGCACAAGTTGATAGGCAACAATAATAATAATTAAAAATATAAAGATATTAATAAAGGTTAATTAAATACATTGAATTGGTATAACTACACGTAAAATAATAATAATAATAATAATAAGCAAGAATGATAGTTAATGGCACTAACGAAACAACTTTTAATTTAAGAACTCGGTAGAACTATGATATTGTGAAATAAATTAGTGGGTCCCTTTTTATCCTGCAGAAAATTCTGATAAAATGTTTCCTATCAGTATACTATATTGCGCGGGCCATTGTATTGTACATATTTTGTGTGTAATTTACAGTTGATTTTCGGCGTATTAAATCCTTCGCGAAAAAAAGTTTTAAAAATTTTAATGAATTCAATTTTAATATTACTATCATAAGCATAATACAAAACGGCAAAGTATCAATCAAGTTAATTCATTTCTCTCCTTTCGCCATGCCCACTCCTTATTGAGAGTGTATAACAGCGTCTACATCCAAATTCAATGTACCGTTATCATTTTTTTATTTGAATGACACTTCACGTATTACATCTAATCCGTTTCTTTAGCTTAAAGTCAACGAAGCGTGGATACTTAATTATTAGAAGATAATAATTGAGAGAGAGGGACAACTCTTAATATTCCAATTAACTGACGACTTGATTGACAGATTTCGCTACAATTATTGAATTATTTCATCTTTACTCGACCGTTGAGAAGAGAACTGAAACTTTTTTTTAAAGTCTAGTTTTATAACTGCCCTACACACGGGGAAAAAATAGTATTCTCGAAATTCATAGTATTAATTTATAACGCGTGGCTTGCTTTTATTGAATCCGTATTGTTTACGATTAAAATGCAGCTGCATTTTAATTTTTAGTTTGAAGTACCGTTTTTCTACGAACAACAAGTTGTTCCGATCTTACATCACGAAATCCATGGCCACACAGTTGCTAGGCATAGGTACACTAAACTAGCAATTTATTTTCCTTGTATTGAAACCAGCTAAACCAGAATCGCTATTAATTTCATACCCCGCTGCCATACAATATAAATGTGTACTAACTCAATAATTTTTGTAAATTTGGCCGCCTTTTATGCACCATACATTCAAATATATTATATTTAAAGTTTGATTTTAGCATTGTGAATTTAAAACGGTGTTTTATTGTATTGAACATCTGCATTTTAATATTGTGATAAATCTTACATTTGCATTTGTTACTGACGTGTTTATGGACGAATCAATTGTATTTTAAAGAAACATTAAATAATACATGTACAAATATAATTTAAGTCTTAAAACTTTTTTGGTTTTAAATAATAAATTGTGTCGATGGAAAATTGTTTGCTTCCTCGAAGAAAAACTAATAACGTCATCTTTTAAAGCGATGAATAATTTTCACGAACATGTACAAAATGTTAATGTTGTTTGTTGCCTCTACTCGTTCTTATTATTTCGTCCACTGAATTTGCAATATCAATTTTATTTACAATTTGGACGTGTAAAAAAGAACGCGTTAGTAATTTAACTTTCGAAATTAATGTCATACGAATGGCTAGTCTATACATTGTAAACATGATTATAAATTACACCGTGTACATCAAAACACTGTGTATAAATTCTAATAAAAAATATACCTAAATAAACATTTGTAATCGATGTTATACATGAGCAGAATTTTCCCATTTACTATGTGTTTCTTTTAATGAAATATCAATTTGGTTGACCCAAAAAAATATTGCTTGCATAGTAATCAAGTCGTAATTTTAGAGATTACGTGACCCGAAAACTACAAGGTTCTAACTGTCGATTTTTGGCAAAACAAAGGTAACAATGAGGCGGTCTTCTAAGTATCATTAATAGTAATCGCTTGACTGCCTCATTGTCACTTTTGTTTTGCAAAACATCGATACTTAGTACCTCTTAGTTCTCGGGACACGATTAATCACCATCTCAATTAAATGTTTAAGCCCGTGGTGCTCGTTATTGTCAATAAGATTAACTTTTCATACCAATATTAAATCAGTACAAATCTCCGGGGTTGAGTGAAAACCACATTTTTTATCTGCTAAATTACAAGTTTTTTTTTTTTTAAAAAAGATGCTGGAACTCACTCCTTGACAAGATTTTGAAAGTTTTTTTCTTATCTATGTCCGTTTCCAGTGTGGAGCATATTGATTTCTAATAGAGGTATCTCAACAGAAGTTTTTTTTATGAGAACTGCTTGTTAGTCAGTTGCTCATTTTTTTTCAAATAAAAGTATTTTGAGGATTGGGTACCCTTCCAATTCTTAAATTACAGAGGAAATATTTTAGATATCACAAACCACATGCCTTCGAACAGAAATCGACAAATCAATTGAAAAAAATGCTGTTCGTACTGGGACTGGGACTCGAATCTGTGAGATCCGAAACGGAATCCTTGTCTTCCTTTGAGTGACCACCGATCAACGTATTTTAAATGATAGAAAAGTGTCAACGGTGCGGTGCTCGTTGCGAACTGTTTGTTGGGCTGGGAAACCGCGTGACACAAAAATCGCACTAAATTAAAACCCTGCTTCTTTCTGGTCACTCAGTAAGTCTATGTAACTGATATTTTTTTTTATATTATGACACTAATCTATGAGTGTTACGATTAGGCTTTCCAATCCCGGGATCTCGTCTAATTTTGTGATCCCAAAATCCCGAGATTTCGGGATTGAGACATTTTTAGCAAATCCCAAAAAATTATATGATTTTGGGTTTGGAAGAGCTATAAAAAAAATCGAGTCATGTTGGTATTTTGGACAAATCGGTAAATTCCTGGGTTTTGAGACTTTGAAATTCCCGGAAGAGCTAAAAAAAACGAGTCACGGTGACATTTTGGGCAAATCGGCAATTTTTGAAATTAGAAATGAAATAATGAAAAATTCCGGAAAAAAGTGTCTGGAACACCGTTCCACCACACTGGCATAATCTACATCTAATCTTCGCTATTCATGAAAAAACCCACGTGGAAACCAGTCATAATTCGTGAGATAACTTATCGCTTATATAGATGTAAAATAAATAATTGCCATTTTATGCAACAAATTTCTCACAATTCGGTGCAACGAAAGCATTTCGCGGCGCAGTCGAGCGACGATACGCTCAAATCGCCAGGCCTAAATAGGTTCGATTCCCACATACATCTTTTGACGGCCATATTTTTCCAGGGGTATGCATACTTAAATAACTTAGTTAAACACACCATCCCTGCTATATAATTAGCTGCGGACTGCTGGTTGTTGAAAAGTTTAGTACATTGGAACCCCGATCTACCGTTCTCGCTATGTTAAATAATCCCACATTAAGCGTTCCCCGATTTACCGACTTCCTCGATCTATCGTCTAAATATGATGGTCCCGTCACAAATATTATCCCGATTGACCGTTTTTGTTGAATATTTCTCATTTCGCTCATAAATATTTCAAACTTCTTGGGTTTATTGTTAGACAAAGCAAACCATTTGAAAACCCAACTGTGTTTCGCACGCTTTATGTTTCTTTGGTCTTAAGTAAGCTTGAATATGGATCCATCATTTGGAGTCCATATGAAAGTTCATACAAGCTGCAATTGGAGAGAGTCCATAAGAAATTTCTTAGATATTATTATTTCAAAAAATTTAAATTCTTTCCCTTTGATAATTCTTTAAATGAATACTACCCCACCAAATTTCTTTTAGGAATGTTATCATTTCACTCTCTTGAAGCTCGAAGATCGTTTTCAAGCTTAAAGCATTTTTCTCTTCTCCTTCGGGGCCGAGTTAATAATCCTGAAATACTCATGAATATTAATTTACATGCTCCCAATTTATTTTCACGTGGGCGAAATTATGAGCGAAAACTTTTATTTCTAAAAACTTATACCTCGCTTAGGAGGTATGAGTCTCCAGTTCCTAGGGACGTTCGATTGATCAACTCATTGCCTAGTGAAGTGGATGTTTTTGGTGATAGTATTTGTGAACTGTTTGTGAAATTTTACTATTTTATTTCTTGATTTTTTGTGTTGATTTTTATGTATTATGTAATTTTATTTAATATTCTGTGTCTTTTATTTGTCAAGTACATGGCGAATTGGCGTAAGCTGTTATGCCATGTACCATAATTTTAATTTTAAACAATAAATAAATAAATAAATAATGTAGTCTTGTCTCGGATCTCGTTTCGCGAATTTTTCTAACTCACAACTAACATGCCTAAATAGAGAAAACTATACATAACTCTATCTAAGAAACTTAAAATAAATCAAGATGTTAAAAAAAACCAGAAGATAAATGAATTGACAAAAGTACATGAGTTTTTGAGGGTCCCTGTTGAAATTTAAGTGCCAAACTGCGAATAAGTTACTTATATGTATTAATTAAGCAATTCAAATATACATCAATATATATATTATTTATTACAAAAAGTGAAAATAAATAAATAGTTTTTTTTAAATTAAACATTTATTTTCGTATTTTTGATATTTTCCGCACTATCCGCCTACTTATTACGCTCCCTTAATAACGTTGAATCGGGGTTTCACTGTATTAAGATTGTTTAATATGCTATGAATAGCATTATTATAAACACCTTGCTATATACTATATTTATAGCGTACGTTCTCCCACCTTTTTTCCATACAAACATATATCATTAGTAATGCGCTAATTATAGACAAAAGTCCTCTCTTTGATAGAGTTTGCGAAAACGTTGCCCGCATCATTGATAAAGTTCTACAACCGACTCAGTCCCGCATTGCATACGGTAAATTTACGAGAAACCGCGCGATAACAACAATAATTGAATGTCACCAAATTATTATGAATAGAAATAGTATTAAAAATATTAAAAAAACAATACGGAATTTGAGAGAAATGCAGTGCTTCGCAATAATTCCATAGGGGGGCCTTTCATTTAAAGTAACAACCTAGTTACATATTTAAAAATGAATATTGCATTACATTTGAGTTTTTTTTCGGTTTTGAGTGACAAGAACATGATTTGTATAACATGTTTATTAATTGCTTTAAAAATCAAACGATTAGATATACGAGTATAGTAATAGTGTATATATGAAAAGAAATTATCATAGAGTGTGTAATAAATTTAACATTATTGAAATTCGGGACTTAATATGATCATAAGAGCGAATGTATAAAAACACATACGAATTTTCTATTGTTTTGTTATTGCAGGCATACTATTATTGAGAAGTATGCATCTATCTACAAAACCTTGTCAACCAAACGAAGCAATATTGTCAATGAATAAGAATTTATATGTGGATATTTTTGTCTGGTCATTTGAATTATATTTTGTTATACCGTTCTTGACATGCTTAATAATATAGATTATTGAAGCGTGCTAAAATCTTTGTGCTCTCTTTTCATTTGAATATCCAACGGGGTTATTCTCAAATTTATTAGGGTCTAGGCACTAATTATGGGGGTGTCTAATACCCAACAGTGTTTTGTATTTCTTTTTACGGTTGGCATGATATAAAATTAATAATTGCAGTTATTTTGACTTGTTATATTCGATATATCAAAATCCAACGGTTAACAGAGTGTTTTTTATTCTTTCACTTATTTTATGTCCACTCGCTAAGCGTATTATTGTAATGCGATAAATACTGTTTGTCAGTTTCATTGAAAATCATCATTTTATAACGCACCCTTATAATTGGTCGAATAAACCATAAAATATGAATGTATTACAAAAGTAAACATAGTGAAAACTATTACGTTTTACCAACCGTTAAAACTAAAATCGTGTTTATTATTTGAACCCTCACTTAATTAGTGTATATATGTATGTATGTATATACATATGTCATTATGATTGAGAATAGCACCGCTGGAAAGAGTGAAATTAATAGTGCAGTGGATACTTAGAAGGTGTAGCACTGATAATGTTTTTTTTTGCACGTCGTTGGCACAGTTGCAATATTTACAATCTTAAGCTCTTCGGGTGAAAACGTCTTTCCTATCCATCTTTTATTTCTTTCAAATTTTTATAATAGATTTTGTGCAACAGGTCTACAAACGAATCGTTGCTAATGCTACATTAGGAGCCCATTGTGTATTTATTTATCCATGAGTTAATGCATACTTCACTTCCCTTTTTACTGGTGAATTTACTCTGTGAATGATCGGATTTGTTATATATATTTTTTAATTCAGTCATTATAAAAAAATGTTATCTGCGTTAGTCATCTTGCGGATATGGTAAATGATTCAAAATTAGCCTATACAAATTTGTATGTCAAGTAAACACTGACATTCATTATTTTTTTGTTCGCTAGTAATTTCCGCGTAACGCGACATTTCGTAATGACAAAAAAATATGTACCAAGGCGTGAAGTCCAATGTGCAGTGAGTTTTGTAGGGTATCTTCACAACTCTTGACATTTCGTCTTACATATACCACTCGATGGTTACAAGTGTCACTCTCGCTCGCTTCAATCTTAATCATTTTTATTTTCTATTCCGTCGAATATCAAACTATAGTGTGCATTTCCCGCACCATCGAAATATTTACATCGACATGAACAAATATTTATGTTAACGATATCCATACAACAAAATAAAATATAAATTGTCAACATTTTTTAATGTTCCTATATATACATAGGTATATAAAGTTCGTGTAAACTTTATAATAAATTTCCTTATAGTTTTTTGCAATCTTCAAATCAAGGAATAAAAAACTGTCGATTTTTTAATAATAGAACAACGCTTCAAAACAAACTAATGAATAATAAAAAATCAGCTTGTAACCAACTCCACAAAAAACATTTGTAATATATAATAAACTTTTAGAGCCTTTTCAATTCCATCGAACTCGTTTAATTTATTTTTTTAATCCTGCCAAGGAAAATAATCTTTGCCATTTGATCCATGGTCCATACTAATTCGCTACAGTTATTTCAGAAAAAAATGCAATATTTTGGAAGCTGTCAAATATTAAAATAACACGAAAATCGTTTGTGCGAATATGTTTGTTCTATTTAATTGACAATAAGCAACTGGTCTAATTTTTAAAATTTATAGTATTTAAAAGTAAAATATTATTCTACATATATGTATGGTCATATTCTGGTTTAATTAACACTGCTATTATTTTAAACAGTCACAACCATTTAAATTATTTTCACCCTTAAAATTAACGCAGATAAAATTTTTGTCGTAAATTGTAATGGTTTACCCGATAAGGATTATTTTTGCGACCCATGCCCGAACGACTACTGGAAAGTGCATCACATTCCAGTGTTGTCATATCTGAATAAAAAAGGTACGTACATGTGGTAGCACTGCATATTTGTTAATATCGAAAAGGCCAATCAAATGCTTATTATTATATACCGCGTGCTTGAACTGTATTCATAAATTCGAATGCCCTATTGGGAAAGTTCTCTTCTAGCATGGGATTTTTTTTAAAGGTGAGCGCTGTCACAGCGTCAAACAAATAATTTTACATCACGTTATGCTGATAGCAGAATATAATAAATGATGTTTACAGTACCCTGTTTCACTCACTTACTATATTTGACACAAATAGTAAATTGTATTGTATACACTGTTTACAAGCAATATTATTTGATCTTACTGTGAGTTGTTGATGACATTTAAAATGTTAAAGTTTTGACTGTAAAAAAATACCAGACAATATGTTTCTTGGTGATATATTTTTTAAAAAAAATACGTTCTTATATTATATGTTGGAATGTGTAATATGTCTGTATAATTTGTGCCTTATTTTCGTTTATATATTTTCAAATCCCTATTTATAAAAAAATGCTATCTTTTAAGTCATGGCACATAGTATTTTCGCCTCGCCGCTCATAGAATATAAATGAAAAGTCAACCATCATATTGAAAACGAATGAACATTGTCTTCGATTCGATGTATTTTGATTCACGTATTCATACGGAGAAGACCAACTTAATACCATATTTTGACTATTGTTGTCATAGGTTGGTAACTGCTGAGCTAGTATATTAAAAAGTTATTTTAATTTAATTCTCATCGTTACAATAATTAATAACGGCAATTTGCATCATTTTTTTAACTGCAGGTTTCATGTGAACGGTATTAAAATATGTTGCCGGTATTAACAAATAAATAAATTTTCTGACTACTTAAAATGCAACAAAAATCCCCCCCCCCCCCGTTGAGGGCAACGGGCTTACAGCTAGTTAAAAAATAAATACTGTAAATATATGCCATTGTAAACTGACGGATAAAGAACTTCCCGAATTTATTATCCGCAAATACATTCGACTTATAGCTTAGCGACTTTAAATAAACTATCAAATACTTTTACCTTTACCAATTTGCAGTGCGATTTGTTCCTGGAGCATATTTAAAGTTTTGTAATAATACATCGATAATTCCCAAGTGTTACACTTGCGACATGTGAAATTCCGCTTCGTCCGATACAAGAAACCGGAATATATTTTCCATATCATGTGTGCATGTATGTAAGTATATATATAAGATTAACTCGAAGTAATTTCGTAGCACTGAAGATTCTTATGTATGCGATGAATTCCTGCTTTGAAGTTTATATGTGACCGTAAATTTTCATCCTTAAATCGAAAATAATAGTTGTATGTAGTAAAAATGTTTATTAATCATAATGTATGGCATGCGTAGATACTTTCAAGGTTGTCAACGTCGCGCATAGAAAAAACGAGTATTTCAATAATATATGGTGCTTTACGGCAGTGGTTCCCAAAGTGGTTCCTACAGATCCCCAGGAGTCTCTGAAACCGCTCAGGGGGTCCGTGGCCGGTCAAAATTAATTTGGGGGTGATATTTCCCTTGGGAGTAATTTCACTTGGGGGTCCGTGGTCAAATTGTTCTCCATGAAAGGGTCCATAAGCATATTAAGTTTGGGAATCACTGCTTTACAGCAACTTTAGCCGTTGGATCTATATGTAAATATACAGTACACTTTCTTTGCGCGGATGTATTTTCATTATTGATTTCCGTCTAATATATTACTGTTCAAAAAACATATTTAATGTATTCTTTCGGACCTTTTTTTGAAATTGAAATTTTACGGTTTTTGTTAAATTGATATTTTGGAGTAAATTGGATTGTATTCTTAACGGGTCTCGACGAATCTTCAAATTTCTACGTAAGATCAAAAATAATTTTATTTCTGGATATAACGAGTTACATTTTTAATGTGTTCATTGTCAATACTTAATATAACGAATTACTTACATAAACAATTTGTCACCGAATCAGACAAATGATCACGAACTTTTTTCATTGTTTTAAACAAAATCGACACAACAGTGGTGAAGTTTGCGCTAATTTTAATCGTGAAGATTCATTGTCTTCGTCAAGAATTGGTGCGCAAACTTACTTTTTTCTAGTGATGAAACGATGTCGAACAAATACTATATCGTAACAAGCATCGTCATATTGTAGCGACGATAATTTTGAAAAAAAAAAACGAGAAAAGTTTTTCAAAATATTTTTTAAGCTGTATTATATTCCTTGTTTTTCACACCTAGTCAGATTTCACGATAAAACTTTAAGCAGGAGTATGTCTCAAAAACCGTTAATGATTTTCATAAAAAATGACACTGAGAGATGGCATGTAACCTGTTAAATAGTTGAATGTTTTTTGCAATTACAAAGTGTTTTTTTAGTGTTAAAAATTATCAATGAAAATACCAAACTATCGACAAACGTAAATAAATAAATATTTCTATAATATTTATACTGACTTGCCTCGACGATTTGTCAAAAAACTGTTCATATTATTTTTTCTTAAAATCATTAGAATTTTTACTGTTAGCCTTTTCCGGCTGTATACTACAAACAGTGGTTGAATAACTCAAAAGAAATTCAAACATGTAAATACGATACGAGCAAACACGTCACAGTATCGTATTATGCACGCAGATTTTTTTACGCACGTATTATGAAATCACTCAGACTACGCATTCATTCATAATGATTTCAATAGCAACCGGTGACTGATTTCTGGTCCGGCATCCAACGGTATTGTATCATGGAAACGGTTATACTGTGTATAATTAATCAATTTAAATATCATATCATTGCATGTGTATTCCTTTAAAGAGAAATTTATAATTTTTACACGTTAAAAAAAGTATACGAATGAAGACGTCACTGTCTAGATTACAATATTAATTCTACCTATTAGTATACAATGGCGATACAAACGCATGCCTTTTCAATAGCTTTAATATTATGTAGGTATCTATGCTTGAAAGATTTTTTCATTATATTTACCTGTATCTATACACTTACAAAGATGTGTCAGCATATGTATATATGCATTTTAATGCACACACCATCGTATTATAATTCAGTTTCAAATCACATCATAACATATCACTCACACGAACTTAAATTTTCCAAGAACGGTTTAAATATTATTATAAATAAAATTAGCATTAATTTGTATTTATAAAATTCAACAAAATTTAAAGTACTCATTTCAAAAAAAAAAATAGGACCCGTTTCACTCATTAATTTTCAATTGACAAACACTATAATGTCTTTCCACCGATAATTTACACCTTAAAACTCAATTTTTTGGTTTTGTTTTAGTGCTTCTTTTTTTATTTTTTCTATAAAATAAATGGTAATTCGACTTAAGTTTAACAAAACAAACGAAGCCGATGATCATCGAAATATAAAACTGTGAAATAAGTTCTAAAAATTACTTACTGCTACGAATCTTCGGACATATGTAATTGTAAAAGAATAGTTATTATTTCGTTACGTCGCCAATGTGCTTTTTACAAACTCTATGTGTTTGTTTCTCTGCCTTTTGTTTACCGTTGCAATTAGCATTTTTTCACTGGCATGAAATACACATATTCTTTTACCTTCACACGCCTCTGAGTCAAGACAGTGGAATATATCAGTGGAGTCAGATCACTCATCGCTTCTCAGTCCAGTTTTCTATTCATTCGCCGACTGACGAATTTAAAAATTGTATTACAGTTCTCGCTGAAACAAATGAAATAGTATTAATAAGTACACGTAAAAACAAGATATACGCTACTCGTCTATGCTAAACCGTATCAGACTCCGTATAGAACAAGTATTTTTTTTATAAGAATACAGATACATTTTGTTACAGTAATTTTGTAATGGTTGTCGAACCAACACATTCACAAGCTATACAAGTCGCGGGATTTAAACTCCTTTTATATAACTAATTATATTTAAAAAAATATATATTTTAAGCTATACTTAAAAAATACACTTTCTTATAACAGTTTTAACACCCGAGGTGAATATGGGCGTAATAATAGTATGCCTGAGGAACTGATCTAAACATACTCACCTACATAGTATAAATAAATACCGATCTAAATTTCATGGTTTGATTTTTTAATTAAAAAAATACAATTATTACTCGTAACAACTATAAATAATATACATATATACATGCACAAAAAATTATCAAAATATGTTTCCAATGAAAGAAAGTGTATTTCGATTTCGAAGGCCACGAAAATACATTAAAACTATGTAGTAAATTTTAGATAGATAAGTAGATTATTTTATTTGATGATGCAAAAAACTGTATGAATCTAAATGGTTTCGTCCGTGTTACTACTATATTTAGTTCATAAACATTGTTGCATAAAATTGTTCGATTCAGATATGCGAACATGTTAAATAAAATTATATAATGGCTTACCTACTAATATTATATTTAATTGATAATTCCATTTAAAAATAAATACATTTCGATGATGCGATAAAAATTGATAACAATATCACTGAACAACACTTTGCCTTGTCAATTCTCCCAACGAGCGAAACCAGTCATAATCATAATAAAGAATGTAATAGTAGTAAAAAAAATACATTGGTGTTGAGTTTTTTTGTAATCAGAATTCTTCGATTTGCTAATTTGCAGTTATAAAATTCGATTATTCAAACACGCGGTCATTATGTATAATTCAAAAACAGCATGTTTAATTTTTAACATTTTTTTCCTGCTGAGCGGTTTTCAAATACACATACTAAGGTATTTAAAAAAATCTGCTAATTTATGGACATCGTCTAAACTAGACAATAAATAACACACACATTTTGGTTGTATGCATAGCTTGTCAATAGTATTGCCGTCCACTTTTAGTAAATTCCGTCAACTGACATATTTATTTGATTATAGTGTCTAGCTGATTATAATGTCAAGGTCTGCCGAACGCCAACCCGGTTTTATTCGCTGAGCCGATGACGAATTTTGAACATTTCCATGACCACTTCTAATTTTGCACATGGAATACAAAAAAAATCATCTCGTTCTCAAATAATGCAATTTGTAAATTCAAGTGACCTAAAAATCTCTATTCCTAACAGTAAAATTTGCCCACTGGTATACATAGACTTGTGGGTACGCTTAGTACAAAATTTTCTCAATATTTCATAAAACTTTGTTAAATGGTGAAAGGGTTAAATTTATAATTACCTACTTGATTTTAATAACTGTACTAAACATTAGATTACGCGATGGATTTTCATATACAGCAAACAATCCGAAAAAAAATATTCTTTTAATTAAATATTTTCGCCCTCTATAACTGGCTTTAACGAGTCGAGAGAGTGAAATAGGCTGACTAGGAAACAATCTTAACGTAAATTACAGACAGAACTCGGCCTAGTGAGCCGACGAGTGAATACATACCGTTTCTGTTCCTTGGGCCGTATATATTAATAATATCTCAATATACGAAATAGGCCAGATATGGATTTTGAAAACATTGAATTGATTGTATACTACAACCGATTTTTCAATTATTACAAATGACAGTTTATCTTACAACACATAAAATACATGTAACATTTTCGAATAGATAAGCTTATTTTGACTCTACTATAGCAGAGAAAGGCTAATGTTGGGTGGATTAAAGTAGGGATTGCAATACCAGTATTTCCGAAACCAGGATTCCAGTATTCATTTTGTTTTTTCAATACCTTAATACCGGTTTCGAAAATGTAAAAATATCGCTAATTCGGTACTGAAACATTGCCAAAATCAAATTTTGAATGTAATTTTAAATCTGTTAAAGGTCGTATCGACATGGACAGGTTTCGGAATTAACGAATCTTTTAATGATGTATGTATTATTATTTTAATTAAAACACAATAATGTTTTTTTTATGAAAAACACCCGTTTATGATTAAGATTTATTTTTTAATGACGGTATTTATTCGACTATGGAAAGGAAAAAGGACGTAACTCGCATATAACAAATTTTACAGGAGACACGGAAAACGTTTTTTAAAGATTTATGGCCAAAAGCAAACCATGAAATATACACGACCTTGAAGTGTGCGGAGACTGATAGATCGGTTTTTAATTGACTTTATCTAATATTATTTTAATAAATTGTATAAGAAAAACCTCATTTTTCCAGGTCACAATTTTCACAGGCCCTTTTCAATGCAAACTTAAAAACTAAATTCAATACTAATTCGGCATTTTCAGCTTAAATCTTTTTTGATAGAACGTGTATCAAGTTGTATACATTGTGATTATCGAAAAAGCTGTTTAGAAAAAACTGTGGGCTACGACTTCCTTTTGCCTTTCCAAAGCCGAATGAAATATCGAAATACTGACTTTTATTGTAATACCGGTATTGATATATTCGTCTGGTATTGCAATCCCTATTCTAAAGTGATATATGCGCGATATGGTATGTTACTATTTTATAAATTATAATTCATGCGGTATAACTGTTGTATGAATTTGTATCCATTATCAAATGTGATATTATACTTGTATGCGACTAAAAGTCATTATTTTTCGATATCAATGACTCAATCGTTGTCATTCATACCATGATACAAATTGACAGACGTATACTTTCCTCTCAATTACTTTAATTTTTAAATTCCGCTGAAAACTTTATTCGTTAAATTATGTTAATGTTTTCTTATGTACTTCAGTCGCTCTGTTTGTTGACCGTGTACATTTTATTTAGCCCACGGTTCGATGTGAGCGCGAAACGAGCAAATACCGTGGGAATTAAAATATTTCACATAGAGATCTGTGAGATTTCAGTCCCAAAGCGGATCTGGCGTTGCTTGCCGTGGTATATTTACTAACACAGGTAGTCGCCATCGAGAAAAGCGTAGCTATATTCCCTAATTATATTATTATGATAATGCACCACGCAGCTACACGGACGCTACTCAGTCATAAACACAGGAGTCAACTATTTGTTCTGTTGATTACACTTCAACCACGAACATATTATACCGATGATACTTTGTTTTTTATAACTTGCATTTTATTGTCTAAATTACAAAATTAATTACAAAAAAAGCCAGAATCTGTCTAGCCAATCTTTATGACGCCGAGATACTGCCGGCACTGTGTAACAACATGTTTTAAGGAAAATTTAATTTATATTTACCTTCATTGATAAAAAATAAAGCAGTTGTAACAGTATGTCTACATCGTACAATTCTTTCCCTATTGTTGTTTTCCTTATTCTGGTTTAGTCTGGCGAAAGCAGGAAATGTTGAAGGGTATTATTTTCGACCTCGAGCAGCGGATTTAAGTAAATCAACTCGTCAAAACGAGCAAAAAATCGGATCGAACTAACTGTTCACGCAAATCGTTACTTTATCCAATCGGTCTTCGTTTGTTTCTATTTGTTTGCAGTAAGTACGTTACTGGTGATCGTAATTTAAAGGTAAAGGCTGTTATAGTTAGTTTTCGGAATTAGTATTATTAATTTCAAAAAATAAAACTCTCGTTTGTAGTGATTTTACTTTTTTATATATTATTAGGACCGGTTTCGCTCATCACTAGCGTTGTCAACTGATAATTAAATATATTATTACAGTGCTATTTACGAAAACAAAGCCAACATATTATGGTGTAACGTGTAACAGACAATTGGTAATAGAAATATGAAAGGAATTTACAGGTAAAGACACAAAATATCAATAAGTGGCACTAAATTCAATGCTATTATAATGTTTATACCTCTTTCAAATAAATGTATAATTTGAAATGGCTTGTTTTACACTATCATCGTTTTACTTCGTTCTGTATAAATGTATTTTCTTATCAGTTGATAATGGTCGTCATGAGCGAAACTGGTTCTGATTATATTAAGTTATTAAGTGGAATTAATACAAATGCGTGTTTTAAATATTATTTTATATATTGATAGTGCACACCTAGAAAGTGATAATATTAATTTATAATACTTGATACATTTAACCGTGTCCTTACCGGGAAGATTGTATGTCTTCTTTTGTTTGAAATTCTTCTTTCTTATTTCAATATTATTGGCATATTTTTGAAGTTATACCGTTTTTTCTGTGTGTGTTAAGTAACTTATTCATATTGTAATACAGCAGTATCGGATTCCGCGGTCAAGGCGCCTGCCTGTCAGCGTGTCTCCAAGAAAATAGTACGATACCTCCCTAGTGACCAAAGCCACTTATAAATTTGTGTAAATCTTCGGTTTGGACGCGTACTGCTTGCGACTGGCACTAATATTAAATTTATCTTTAATTGGATTACAGTGACAGTATTCCTTCTTGTTTTTCGTGACGCAATTCACCGGGATTACTGACTGCCGAAAGAATGTGAAAATTCTAAAGTCCTCAAATGCCATGTAGCGATTGTGTAATATTACTTAACAATAAGAAAGTGATAATACTTCCCTTGATAGTTTTTTTTTTATAAATCCCATTTTTGCAACACATAATGTAAAAATATTTAATAAAACACAATATTCCTCTGTACGTTATTCCACTTTAATTTTTTTAAAGGACCGGTTTCGCAATGCTCGCAATGAGCGAAACCGGTTGTGACTAGGGTTGCCACCTTTTTCTGGGACAATTCTGGGACAAATAAGCTCAAAACTCGATTTTTTTTAGCTCGCCAAGGAATTTGAAATCCTCAATTTGCTCAAAATTTTCGGGACAATTTAGCAATCATCCGGATCCATCCGGGACAGCGCTTCCAATTCCGGGACGATCCCGGCCAATCCGGGACAGGTGGTAACCCTAGTTGTGACCAATGTTCCCTCTAATTTTTGGAAGGCTATGTGCGTAAAAGATATTGGCTGTGCAACTTTGACAAGAAATAAAAAGATTTGTGCTCCACATAACGGTATTTAGACATACTAAACGAAAAGGTTGGTATTTAATAATGACAATAATTAAAAACACTATAAAAAGTCAATTTATTTATTCTGGTGATGGTAAAGCTGATGTAACTTTTGTGCGCTCTGTTGTAATGTATGTGCGCGCCCTCGATGAGTTGTGTGCGTGAACACACGCGCACAGCTTAGAAAGAACACTGGTCCTGACACTCCTGACCTTTTAAAAAAAAGTGGAATATTTTTACATTAATTGTTGCAAAAATGGGATTTATAAAAAAGGGATATTGTGTTTTTATTACTATAATGCCTTTCCACCAAGTATTGACAGTGAATACCCTAAAAGTAATATAAAAATATTATTTTGGTTAAAAATAAAACACCTCTTTTTGTACTACATATCCGAAAAAGACAATTATTTTAATCATGTTTTTACCCACATATCCGCTCTTATTGTGGAGCATAGGGCCTCTTATGCAGGTTTCTTAAAAGGAAGAGAGTAGGGATAGAAAGAATAGAGTCAGTACAAGACTCCCGTTGTTGTATCTGATTAATGTATTCATTTTATATACCTACTTATTTATTAGGTAGTTGTTATCACTGTTGTATCCAACTCTTCCGTGTAACTGTATTGAATAGATGTTTAATTATTATAAATATAACAAATGTTGAAGAATACTATATTTCACCTCGATTATTACAAATAAGTATCAATGTTTACTGAATAAGCGTGTTGCAGTTTTATTTGTTGTAACTGGCACTCTATCGAACATTCTGTATAACTTTGAAAGATATTTTTTATTTCTCAGGTCATCTTAGATAAAGTATGATTTATTTTCAAAAAAATCTCTCCATGTCAATATACGTATGATTGCTTTTTACACAAATATGTATATGAAATTTTACATTGACATACATTTTGCAAATCATAGTCCAACACTAAAACATTGCAATCGATTTATAATGTTGAAGTTCAAAGGATATGATAATATTTATAGTGCATATTAAAATAAGGTATTTCATATAGTACTTGTATGCACTAGATCAGTGATTATTAATTCGGGGCGCGAGAAAAGAAACATGCAAGTATTCAAAATCAATTTAAATTTTAAAAACTGGACTTACAAGTATTCTTATATACCCATTTAAAACCATACTCTCAGCTGGTGAAAACAGCATTGCGGAACATTACATCTATGAAATAAGATTTCATCACTGATATGCGTAAAAACAACAGTAAAATATCGCTTGTCGCGTGAATTTTCAGGAAAGTAGTCTTGCTTCGAAAGTACCACGATGAACATTCAACAACACTAACCATTAAATGTCGATATATTATTTTGTATTTGTGTTTTTCAATTATTAACTTTTCTTGCGATAAATGCAATTTTCTGGATAATAAAATCTGAACTCATTTTTCAACTTATTTTCAGATTAGAAAGGGGTGCCGATCACTATAAAGGTTAAGAAGTACTGCGCTAAATGCTTGAAAATCACTTCCTATTTGAGTGTGTTATTAATTTATTCCGATTGCACATGCCGATTGCACTTCTTTAATTTTATGTCTATTCATGTCAGCGAAATTTATCGATTGCCGTTAAATAAAATTTATAATTTATTTTTTACACAGTGGTGTACTCGGAATAATGCGAAGTTTCAAAAAGTATTATGGACTAAAAATATAAGCATCTAGGTAACACCAGATTTATGTAAAGATGTGAAATTTAATGAGCTGCAATGAAAATAAGATACAAATTATAAAAACAAAAGGTTGTTTTTAGGTATTCGTATTTAACCGAAAAATGTGGGAAGTCATAGTAATTGGACACTATTATACAGTAATTAAACATGCGTGTCACAGTTATTGGACACAACATTTTATTCGAACATGAATATCTCAAGTTTTCGTCACCAACTAAAAACTCAATCTTATATAATATTTAAATCTTTGTCGATTGTCTACAAATTTCGATATTATATATGTAGGTTGTGTCGAAGGTAAAGTACATAAATGTCGTAGAAAATCGTACAGACGTCGAGTCCATGGCACAGTGGTCAACGTCTTTGGCTTCCATGCCGGACATCACGGGCTCGAATCCCAGTATGAACAGCGTTTTTTTTTTCAATCGATTTATCGATTTCTGCTCGAAGGCATGGATGTTTTTAATGTCTGGAAAAAATCCCCCCCACCCTCCTAACATAACGTGGTGTTGCGAGAGTGATTATCCAACAACTAGTCTTGTTCTAGCTTCATAATTTCTATCCACACTCTTGAGCAACTGAGAATCAAGTAGCTTTCGTAAAAAACTTCGTTTGAGATACTTCCATAAGGACGCCATGTGCTCCACATTGAGAGCGGGCATCAGGGACGTCCCGAAGGCATAAGTGAGTAGGCAGTAGCTTATTGGCGGCAAGTTCTAGGGAGCGGCAAATGATCACAGATTTTTTAAATGACTTAATATTTTTGACACGAATTTGGTTAAGAATAAATTCGATGCCTCAATTTATGTATTTGATAAACAGAATACCAAATAAAAAATCGATACTTATATAATGTAAGTGAATTTTAAATTTTCATTTTTTGTATGTGTAGTGAAGGTAATTGTTATGTTTTCATAATTATTGAACAATAATATGGGCTTTTTGATCAAATTTATTCGTGAGGATCTTTGTGAATAAGGTAAGGTACACATATATTATGAATTATCTGAAAGCAAAACGAAATCAGTGATATTGTTAAATTATATTTCTTATCAGTTGACAATGCTCGCGATGAGCGAAACCGGTCCTGACCTATTAAATAAAGTAGAATAAATTACAAAGGAATATTGTGTTTTTATTGAGATAAAACATTTGTTTGAGTACGTAGGTGAGAGAGGATTCGAACTTCTATATTTTTATATGTATTTCTTGAATAATAATAAAAAATGGGCGCTATTTTAGAGCTCTCTGCATAGGGATAGGGGCGGCCTAGGAAGATCACTGGCGGGCATGGATGGAAAAAATGTACATAGAACTAACTGATTTATTAGAATATTATAGATTCGTATCTGGACGTAGTTAAAAGTTCACGCGCATACCAATTGAAATTGTTGTGCATGCAGTGATAGTGCGAACGCAGCACCTGGTTTTGCGTGGCATAAAATAGTTTCGATGTAATTTACTGCATTCTCGTGGAATTCCACCGCTTGTCTGACCTCCGAATTCGAATGCGCCATTCATTTGCCGACACGCAATTAATTATCAAATATCACGGAACACTACACAAAATTCATTGAAATCTCTACAAAACATAGTCACTTTCTCATATAATGGATATCAAAAAATATTTGGCACTGTACCAATGCGCCAGATATTTTTAAATCGTTAAAAAAATCATATTACTGTGTAAAAAATACTATATTTACTTTACTTATCGACTGTGGAAAGGAAAAAGGACATAATCCACACGTATCAAATTTTACAGGAGGCGCTAAAAACGTGTTTTGATGATTTTGTGACATATGCAAATCATGAATTATACACAACCTTGAAGTGCACGGAGACTTCGGTGTTTAATTGACATAATCTAATATTAATTAAAGAAGTTGTCTAGGAAAAACCTTTATTTCAGTCTTTTTTCTTGGTTTTAGTTTTTTACCAGGTCATCTTTTTCAAACTTAAAATCTAAATTTAGATACTAATTTGACATTTGCAGCTTGCATCCGTTTGATAGAACGTTGATACACGTTTGATACACTGTGATTATCAAAAAAAACTGTAGGTTACGTCCTTTTTCCTTTCCACAGTCAATATGATGAATACACTAATAATTGTTCAATATCTTTGACATATTTTTCCCGGTTTTTCCACAGCCTTGGTATTATATTTTTATAAATTAAATTGGCGATTTTTATTTTCTTTTTTCAATCCTTCAAATTCGTTATCACTCATCATATAACCAGTAAATAATAGTATATTTTTTTTATTAATACTTCATTACGACTGTTGTCGTTATAATATAATATAATGAACGCCGTGTAATTTATTTTTAATAATTGTGATAATAAATTGATTCAAAATATGCCTACTTGATACTAAAAACCAGTCTTGACCTTGGAGATAAGTTGTCGTGTTGTCACCTTAAACTGTTTGAATGTGTGTGTACAATATAAAAGACGCGAAATTTTTATTATTTTAGAATATTTATATGCAAAGTTTATCTGATAAATGGTGATAACAAGTACATACATTTAAATGTTAAATTGATCCATAATCCCTTCCAAGCCCAATTTACAAGCAATGGAAGCACATTGTAATATAAATAATGGTATCAATTCCTATCATATTCTTATCTTAAATACGCATTATGTAACATAAGTAACTACAAATGATTGGTATAAGAGGAGGACAAGGCTAGTTGTAATAAAGATTTAAATAATTTGTTATGAAATATATTGAGAGACTTTTTTAGTTACTGAATGTGTTACAATCTCTATTTAAAATTGATCAAGAAATTATATTTTTTTACGTATAGCTTATTTTTGTTTTAACAGTTATACGAACAGGTTATTAACACTTGTCAAATTACATTATTTTCATTTTTAAACAGTTATTCATTATTTATTATATAACTTTTTTTGGCAGTGTTACAACTAACCCTATCTTCCCCTGCTTTTTATTTTAATTTACAATAAAATAATTTTATTACCAAGTTGATCTACCAAGTTGATCTGAACTGTTATTTTAATACCAAGTTGATCTGAACGCATTCTACAGGAAAAACCTGTTCTATTTTAAAACAATTTTTAATTATTACTAAAGCTTTTATTGATAAGCACTATGATAATAATCGAGGTAAAGGGTTCAGATCCTAACAAAATGTACATGTACTCGTTAAATACTATTATATTATTTTTTGATATTTAGGCAAAAGTATGCCAAAAAAAATCTAAATACTCATGATAAAAATATTTGAAATTTACTTTAAACGCTGTTTGTTACAACCACTGATAAAAATCACTATCGGTGTCTAAACTCACAATATTATAAATTAATAATACCTAGGTATGATATGGTTAGAAAGAACCCATCAACCATAAGTATTTGTAATGTTGTAATAGTATATTTCGCATTTTAAGAAAGTTTAACTTTTCACTTACGATAAATATCCATGGTAATTTACAACTTTTTTAATAATTACGAAAGATTGTGCTGTGGTTTTTTGCGATTTTTTTAAAACTAGATTTTTGGATACGGTGAGTTATGATACTTGACTCCTCATATATCAAAATAATTGATTTTAAATTGAAGATCTTTAAAGTTAATGCAGAAAAAGAACGATAAAAAGCGATTCTTTGAATGTATTTATTTGTTGAATAATTGTAAGATAAAGTCGAGACTTTGAAACTAATAAGCCTCTCAGTGTGAACTGGAATATAATTTTCGTGGCGACAAACCCCTTGTTGTCAGGCAAATCTTCGTCTCAGCTTCATTATAATCCCGTCAGACCGGTTCTATAAAATATTACATTATCTTTCTTTTACATCACAATACAACTATTACGTTGACATTTGAGTTTATATAATATTATCACTGAAAAGAAATGTCAAACATATTTTACGTAATACAAATTACAAATCCATCAAAGCAGATTTAATCTGATGAATGAACTTCTACCAATTATCGCTACTAGTTGTCTTTAATTTTTAAAAAATGCCACAGGTTATCTCCATTAATTTGTTATTATTAATAACAGAATATCTATTCGTCGTTTACTGCGCATATGAAAAATAATGTAATTCTCGAATTTAAAAAAAAATGTAATAACTAGTATTTATTATCCGGCGTCAGGGATTGCAATACCGGTATTACCTAAACCGGGATCCCGGTATTCATTGTGTTTTTTCAATATCGTAATACCGGGTTTTAAAAAAACAAATAAACCACTATTGAAAGTTACGCAAAATCGAATTTTTAATGTATGAAATGACGTTTTTTATGAAATGTTGTAATACCGATTTTAATTTACTTGACTGGTAACCGATTCCAATTGGCCGTGCTTCTTTTTATTTTATTTTAAAAAAAAATGTAGTACCGGTATTTTGAAATACCGGTATTGATATATTTTTCCGTTACTGCAATCCCTATCCGATTTATTCGTAAATTATTTCGCTCGACTTGGTATGTAAAATAGTTTTAGGATATTTAAAACACCGAAGCGTCATTAATCTGATCATATTGTATCTTTTTCAAATTCGTATAATCAAAAACTTAAAAAAATGCTTGTCCCACTTTATAGTAAAAATTATTGTGTTAACTACTTTGTCGTCATAAAGGTGGGTGAATAGGTTTAAATTTTGGTACAGCGACATCTGTCAATCAGAAAAAATGTGAATCAATGTATTTCCAAAAATCGAGTAATTTGTTAAAATTTACTGAAATTAATTGTTTTAAATGTCAGTTGATTAGGGAATTTCTTATTATACTGCTTCACACTATTTGTACAGGGTTGATAAAGCGCAAGCTGCTTATTTTAAAAAGTGTTCTATATTTATTTTCACGAGTGAATATTCAAATCAAACAGACGGTAGTGAAACTATCCAAACTGTTTATAACTAATTATTTTCCATTTATGACGTCAAAATGTCTTCTTGTAGCGACGTCTACCATGCTGTTTTTTTTTGTTTTTGCAATAGTCGTACAACATTTTTATCGTCAATGGTTTTGAACTATTTGTATGTAACGATTAAATACCTGAATTAAACATATTTATAAACACATTTATATCAACAATTTAATATTAACAAAGTTGTTCCGGTATTGTGATAATCTGTAACATAACAGCAATATCTAGAACACAATAAGTGAACATAAGCGTAAAATATCAATACCCTCAGGTACTTACTGATAACGGAAAATACGCTTTTCATACATAACGATATGTTATATAGCTGTTTTTATATTCTTCGTTCGTTAGTATGCAAGTTTTCAGAATAATTAGCATGTTTTCCGAGAAAAATACTAAGTACATGTTGATACAAACACATTGTTTTTTTACTGTTTACTACTTATCTTGCACATTATTGTCGCGTTGTATTATGGCCGTGATCTTCTGTGATGCGTCTTATCGCCTGGGATGATTATTTATTTGACGTGGATTTAACTGTACAACATGGGGTCATATAAATACTGGGAGCGCTTATGAAATGCAAATATACCATCGGTTTATATTTTCTCATTAGAAATAAACCCCACTTTATATTCTGTTAAACGTTTCTTTTTATTATTTCTTAATTCTACTTCGTCAATAAATAACTATGTTCATGTAACATACATATTCAGTTCAAATTTAGTTATAATATCTTAAAAATAAATATTTTTTAAAGTAATAAGATCGTTTAATAACGCATTTTTTTATAATATTTAACATTGTATTCTAAAATCAGTTTCATAGATAAAGTATTGATCGTACGGCATGTCGAGTAGGGTATCCAATCCCGGAATCCCGAATCCCGTAATTTTGGGATCCCGGGATTTCGGGATTGAAAACTTTTTAACAAATTCCGAAAATTGATTTTGAAAAGAGGATTTTGTGATTGGAAGAGTTAGAAAAAAACGAGTTACGGAGATAAAATGGGGAAAAAGTATAGGGAATTGAGGATTTCAAATTCCTCGGTGAGCCAAAAAAAAAATACGACTCACCAAAAATGACAAATTATACACGATTTCACGTTAAGTGCCCAATCCCGGGATTCCAGGATTGAATACCCTAGTGTCGAGTTCATAAATCGGAACACATCGTGTATTCGGTTAAACATATTCTTCACTTGATTTATTCAGTATCACAAACATTATTAATATTCAATAGTACTTTATTATTCCACTGATCGATTACTTTCTTGTTATAAACAAAAATATTTCTCAAAAATTTTGCAGTCTTTTAAAATATATGTACATACATATATAACGGTCGTGATAAATTTTCGATTATGACAATTATATTCACTCCGCACTGTCAAAAATATGTGTGGTTTTCCCTCGTGGCGTCTTATATTATGTTCATTGTACTCACGTACGATTGGGAAACAATTGTCATCTCTACAAAAAACGAAATAATTATTATCTTATCATTTGAATAGTATGAACATAAATCCTCTTAATTGCCCGCAAATATAGCATCTTTCCCTAGAAGTGTTGCGCCTCACTCAATCAACACGTCTCGACTCTCAATAGTATTGCCAGTTATAAATCCTTTTAATAGCTTAAACAATGCATTTGTAATATTCCACTAAACATATTCACAGTAAATCTGTGAATATATTTAAAAACTCAGTAAAATTCTTAATTTGAATATTTACTTTCTTTGTTTTCTTATTTTAACAACTGACATTTGAAAATTTTGAATATCGAAAATAGCATTGTTTATTGGCCTTTCCATAAATGATAGACAGCGATAAAGATATTTTATAATTTTTAGCGATGTTTGAACGAAGTTATCATATGTGTACTAAGCAAGTTCACTGGATACACACATTTTTTAAATTTCTCATATCGTGTAACCTCACTGACATTTAAAATTTTCCCATGTGTGCACGCTTATTTCTGCACCAATGTCTTCTTGTATTAACTCCACATAATTATATCTTACATAAATGTCGTTTTTATTGTAAACAATGGCTAGCCGTTATCAATGTTCCATCAATCATCGGATACCTCTGATCACCAAAAGTATACATTTATCAAAAAAAAAAAATCATGCCATCATTTCAATATTTTATACAGTACAGCTTATTTGAATGTCTTGTTGTCTAAAACGGCTATCCATTATAAAATTCCAATTATTGGCCTGCAGTAAAAATAAAAGCTATTTTATAATAATGAATTTATTAATGCGTCATGTATTCAATCTTCTTACGACAATACAACAACAAAATCAATATTATTTTACTCGTAAAACCAGTTTCCCTCGGCGAATGATCATTACCAACTGACCATTGAATAGTTTGTTTCATCGATTAATTAGTCTTTCAGTTGACACCGTTAAAGCGATTTTTCTTTTTTCTTTTATTAACTTGCAATATGTTATGTAAATTTTATTGGTTATATGTATATACAATATAACTGTATATTATTTCTCTATAATATTCAACCAAGATAATAATTATAAGTATATATATGTTCATATTATTATTATTTTGCATCGTCAATAAAACCAGTATATGCTGTCAATTTGAAAAAAAAACGAATATAAAATAATGATGCTACTTATTAGAATGCCAATCAATCGATTGACAGCTTTAATGTTGTGTTATATAGAGGTTATACTTTACAAAAACACGGCATTGGAACTGCATCAAAATTTCGTAGGCCTAATCAAACTGAACAAATAATGTAATCAAAGTGCTTATAACGTGTTTATATAATTAATATAACCTCTAATAACTTTGAAATATCTTTACCCTATAATCTTTCGCTACAATGAAATACTTGATATCTCAAAGGCATTCAATTAACTTTGTAGTTATCATCAAACTACGTTTAAATACAATTTTTATTTAAATGAATGATATCACTGAGAAAAAGATAAAAGCTAAAACATATTGTTGAGGTTTTATTGTATGTGTTTAAATATGATTTCGTGAAAACTGTTAGTAACTGAAAGTTACAAAAATGGCGATGGTAAAAATAATCTTAATCGTTGAGTTCACTACAAGAATCCTTGTACAGTCACTATTCGCCTTTTTTAAATTTTTACCTTCAAAAATCATTGAATAATCTTTCAATTGTGGCCATAATTTAAAAAAAGTCATGCAACACAGTTTTTAAAAAACTATTTGTAAGTTTCACCAACGCAGAAGAAAGTAATATAGGAGGCACCACTGGAGTAATAGCACAAATTTCAATATGTGCTGATTGCGACGAAAGATCCGAACGATCCTGGATTCCAAATTTGAAATGATGATGAAATGTGTCTTAAAAGTATTCGCGATTTGGCGGCTTAAAAAAGAACAGCTTGCTTGTTAGAAAAAACATCCATACGGAATGTATTCTTATATTCGATTGGAATCCCTACTTGCTACGCTAAAATACATCGCATTCATATGATGACTCTGTTTACAAAAGGGTTATGAGTAACTTTCTATTTACATTTCGAACTAAAACATTGTTTTTCGATAATTTTTTCTGTGTTCATCTTATTACGTGCATCAAACGTTACCTTTGTCGCAGCCATTTCCTAAGCCTCGATTCACACGCTGACGAAATAAGTCTCCCGTTTTGTTTGTACGTGTAAAGATACAAAGAAAAACAATTTAAACTTTTTTAAAACAATGAAGCAAAGCAATGATAAGGAAATGCGAAATCCGGATGCCTGCATTTGCACGGTGACGTAACAAATAACTCTTGTCACTACCGCACGTCGTTTCTCAATCTCAATTCAGTCAATGTGACTTTGTTACGAAATTACCAAAAGATTCTGAAAATATAACATTTCGTAATTTACAATACTGTGTGTAAGCAAAACATGTGCTGCGGATGCCCCAAAAAATCCTGAATCCTGCATGTCTCTTCTACCCACCAAACGGATCCCTTCGCCGTAGAAGGATGATCTGAGAGGTAGTAAAGTGGGGATAGATAATCTTGGTTAAATCAGTTGGTTACCAGCTAAATGGGGCAAATACTCCTTATAGAAAACGGATGTGAAAAATACTCTCAAGATATGTAAGTATATGTGCAGATTTAAATCGATCCGCTATGTATTGTATAATATTTAGTTTTTTTTTGTTGCTAATTTTGCGATTATGTTAATAATTAACACATTCTTAAATATGCTTTCTAGACAAATTAAGTATTCTACGAAAAAAAAAATGTCACAAATTTGGTCTGCTGTCGTCTGTAATTTTCTTAATACATTTTATATTAAGGCTTCTATTTTATAATTAATTGAATCCATCGTTAACTTATATCCGCTATCTTAACATATTATAGGTATTACAACCGGTCGAATCATAGATGTGAGTTGAATGGCATAGATCTCCATGACGTTTATATCCCCCCCACCCCCACTCAACACGGGCATAACAAGAACGATTAGCTGGCTTATAGTCTTTCCAAAAACAAAAATGACCAACTAAATAATAACCAGATCTCATGAATATAAACTTTATATATTTTGAGTTTTTGTACTCAATATTGTGAGCGGGCATGGTTTTATAAAACAATATATTCCACCTTGAAATAAAGTGTAAAGTTTGAATATTTCAAATTATGTACATTAACACAGATTTTGTCACTAATGACCCGGGCTTCGCCTTTCGGCATCTTCAGGTGTTTAAAGTCTAAAGTATTTTTTTATATTATAACTTTAAACGGTTAGAAAAATGTGTACCTTCATTTTGTCACTGTTCTTACATAAATAAAACTATGCTTATTTACACACGTTGGAATCATAATCTAATTTTACGAGAACTGCTTGTTATTCAGCGGGTTACACGTGAGCACCGTAACGGTAACCAACGCCGTTGACCACTCGATTACGAACCTGGCGGATATCAATAGCCACATAATATAAATTTAAAAAACTCCACATTATTTAAAAATTATAATTGCTCGTTATGAGCGAAACCAGTTTTGATATTTGATAATTATAACGTTCAAACAGTGCAAAAAAAGCTTTTTTATTTTTATTATTAAAATGATATTCCACAAAGAATTATCAGTGAAAATCTTTCAAGTGCTAAAATAATATTAAGGTTTTATTTATTTTTTAAATTACGATACAGGTTCGGGATAAACATCAAGTGCTTAAGCATCTTGGTTTTCTGAATCCACGACTAAGCTATTAAACCAGAACTAGAGAACTATCACTCACCGTATACACAGTATATATTATGTTCATACACAGTTACTGGTAGATAGATACGACTTACGGATGCCTTATTATATCTCATATCCGTTCACCGGGCAAGAATGAAAGTTTTAGAAAGGTACATTTCTGCCATGTTTTTTTTTGCATTTCTTGTTCAATGCAACACCATTTTGATATTCGCCCTTAAAAACTCTAAAAAATTAGGTCAAATCTAAATATAAATACATTAAAACTATCGCAAATCCTAATGCAGTAGAAATCTTACCGCTGATGAGATTTGTTAAAAGTTTCTATTGCTTTAGCCCTGTTTTATTATTTTTTGAATATAATGCTTTTCCACCAAGTATTGACAGTGGACACTAGCTTTCCTTAATCTATATCTTCTTTTCATACATATCTGTTTGTTTATATTACTATCCAATCGAAAATAGATACCTGTCAACACACAAAATCGTTACTTTAAACATAAAATAAACTACGAGCGTTGATTATTTATTTACACATCCAAGCAGGAAAAATATTTATACTAATACAGGTATTATTATGACAATGTGCCAAATATTTACTATTCTTTTTTTTTACTTATTATGATAACTATAAATACCATATTTTTTCTCTATCGATAAAAGTAAGTTTAATCTAGATGTGGAAACTTGCGGCCTTCAAATTTCATAAACATTTTTCCACTGAATATTTTTCGGGTCCTATGGCGCAGCAGTTAGCGTTGCTGACTTCCGTGCTGGATTTCACGGGTTTGAGTCCCAGTACGAGCAGCATTTTTCGATTTCTGTTCGAAGGCATGAGTGTTAGTGATGTCTAAAAATTCCCTCCACCATTTCCGATCTTTTAATAACTGGGCGTAGTGAGAGCGATTAGCAAACCACTAGTTATTTTCTAGCCTTATCCTTCTATCTCTACTACTCTCTTTGAATGTGAGTAAAGGTTGAGCGACTGAATAACGAACAGTTCTCGTAGAAAAACTTCTGTTGAGATACCTCCATTCGGAAGCCATATGCTCCACATTGGGAGCGGATATGGAAAAAAATCATTCATTGACACAACAATGTATTTAAGTTTATTTTATTAATAGTTCTCGAACGTGGTATTATTGTTAATGCAGTGCCCCGACATGAAAGCGTTTCCCATCCATAATTAACAGTTTATATGTTATACTATTCTAGGGATAATCTATTTGTCTGTCAATATTTACAATAGTCAGTCTTACTCTCAATTTCATGCTTCAAAATTTCCATGTATTATTTAATAAATTCGAACTCAGTTAATAATTTGCGTTTAAGTGAATGTCAAGTAATGTTAATGGTAACCGATGTCCAATTACAACCGATCTCTGTCGCCTTGCAACTTCCAGCTTAGTCTCACCATCAGTATGCAATATTATATTATTTCACAGTTGGCTTAATTTATCAATCAAATCAAATTGATTTTACTTAATGACTCGATTAATTGTCGGACGGAAAACTTCGATTAGCCACTAGTGAGGTGACTGGTGGCGGTGTCCAATTGCTGGAAAACAGGTTATTTCACACCGGTTTGCGAATAAAACAATAGATCTAACCCCGTGGGACTTGTTCTATTTTTCAATTTACTGAATATAATAAACACAGTATGACTGAAAAAATTTTAGTACCTACAAAGTTTATTTTCCATTGTATACTCTGCACAAATTTAATTAATTATTAATACGCAGTGCTGGCTATAAAACATGTCTTTTTTAATTTGAAATTTACTTCAAGCGATATCATAGATTAACGTTGTTAAATTTAATTAAATAATGTCAAAATATATTTATTCTGTGACGGCGTCTTATAATAAAAATATATAATTATAATCTCCGTGAAAACTTTCATTACTCTCTTAAAGAAAAACAATCAATAACTTCATTTTAAATATTAAATTAATTTCGATAACTCTGTAGTATAAGCCAGTGCTTTCCAACCTTTTTCATGCCACGGACCCCTTAATCTTAAAAAACAATCTGCGGACCCCCAATTTTTTTTTTCATACTTTATCACAAAGCATGTTGAAAGAATGAAAATTTTCACGGACCCCAGGTTGGGAAGCATTGGTTTAATCCACACAACTGTTGCCGAATCCATCAAAACTAATTGTATTCATCTTTAAACTGCTATTTTTGGCCCATTAAAAAACCCAAATAACTTGTTATCAAATTTAAGAGACAAAGATTTTTTTTATAAAATAAATATTGAGTTTTATCAGATTTTGTCAAATTGTCAGGTCAGTGGTCGAGTGGTCAACGTCGATGGCCACGTTTAAGGTGCTTTCGGGCACAAATCTCTGTTCGAAGGCATGAATGTCTGTTATTTTTGAAATTCCTTCACACTCATCCAATCCTAAGATACGGGACTTCTTATCTATCTTCGAAAGAGAAAGGTTGAGGGACTAAGTAACAATTTTTAGAAAATTTCTGTTGAAACAAGATCCACTATGCATCCATATGCCCCACATTGAGAACGCATATGGCTTAAAAAATAATCAAAAATATGTAATTAAGTAAGTAAATGTAAATTCTAATAACAATTCTAGCGATCGATCATTGAATAATTTTCATCAAAATTTCGCATTTCATTTTAGTTTCACTATATCAATAATTATTTTTGTCAAATTCATTCATTCAAAGCCAATATATTTTATTTTCCGTACAAGCTATTTGCAATAGGCGGACGTGCATGCACGATTTTCACGACATTTATATTTTACAAACTTTCTTGCATTACAGGCTGTTAAATTTTAACGGCGTGAAAGCATAATGGTTTTTATAATCGAGATTTGTTTTTAATCGTTTTTAACATCCTCTTATAGTCATATCTACTATTTAAAAATAACTAGTTTGGTTTATTACTATTTTTCAATCGACGAGATAAAATTCATTACATAAATAGGGTTATAAAGATCATTACTACTTGTTTAAAATGCAACAAACATAAATATCGTTCTCCATCAATCTAAAAACTGTATTCTGTCAAAAAGACACAATAATATTTTTCTTATTCCATATCATTTGTTTCTAGTATCTTTTAATGTACACTACTTCCTGCACAACTATAAACTTGACTGAGAATGACAGAAAAAAAATCATATCATTTAAAGTGATCGAATTATAACGCTATATATAGTTCAATGCAGGGCTGTGGAGTCGGAGTCGGAGTCGGAGTCGCGGAGTCGCGGTGTTTTGGCCGGAGTCGGAGTCGGAGTCGTGAAAAACGGGCGACTCCGACTACTTTAAAAAAAAAATGCAAATTAAAAAAAAAAAAAATTACTCACGAAATTTATGAAAATTGAGTTACGTAATAATTATTGTGATATAGCTTAATAATATTAAACGTGTAGGTGTCATGAGTCACGCCGAGCCAGTGAGTCACCAAGATCCACTGCATATGAGTCCGCGCAAAAGTTGTTGTTTCTTTCTTTCTCATGTCGAAAAAGTAGATTCGATATATTTTTTTTGTTACTTGAAGTGCATACATTTATATGCACGCATTTTTTAGTCAAGTCATAGTTGGACTCGGAGTCAAATTCGGAGTCGGAGTCGGAGTCGTGTTTTTTTTTAACGACTCCACAGCCCTGGTTCAATGTATAGGGGGTTTGACCCGCGTAAACGATTATTAAACGGAAACAAATTAAATGGTCAGAATTTAAATCATTTTTTTTGTCAGAATAAAAATATGAACGGTCCGAATAAAAATATTAAACGGTCAGAATATTTAATAACAATTTTGGTTAGTAGGTTAGGTTAGGTTAGGTTTTATTTTAAATTTCATTTAAATTATGACTATTTATTCTGACCGATATATTCTGACTATTTAATAAAAATTCTGACCAGAAAAATACGAGCAAACCCTATAATTTCACTACACGTATGTGTTGATTGACGAATTGAGATATTCCAATACAAATACTTATTGAATCACATAAACGTAGAAAACCATTGCTTTTTAAGATTGCTGATAAATGGTTTGTTTTACTTATTTTACTTATAAGGTATACTATATTTACTTATAAGGAAGCTTCAGTTTTTACTTATCAGTAACCATTCGTCCCCTTAAGTATATTAGTCAGAAGTAATTATTTTATTATGCATTCAATTTCGGGATATCCGGTCCCCGAATAAGCGATATCCCGTGACGTTAGTAGAAAATTCACTTAAATATTCCAAGTGGCAAAAGCCATTTCCTGGTAAGATTGTAACTGTAAAATTTTGACAGTACACTAAACATTGGCAGTGTCAAACGAGCTGTGCTTTCACAAATTTACGACCTAACCAGTTATTAACATATTGACTATATAATATAAGGGAGTCGCCAAATGTATTGTACAATTTTCTGATTAAAAAGCGACTTCCGCGGGACGTGCCATTTTTAATCTTTATTTCAAAATATCCTGTCAATTCGTATACCTCTAAGAGTAAACCAAACACATATTTAATGACAAATGCTAAAAGTATACTAAAATTTACGCTGTTTTTGTAAAAAATAAAATGACATTTGACACGTATTAACCCTCTCCTTTTTATTGTCAATTGATTATTTATCCTTAGTCGTTTTCAACTGATTTACAAATTGTCATATCAGCAATAGGTAGATAGAACCAAGACGATGAATATGTGATGTACTCTTATTAAAACAGTTCGCTTATTTAATACAATAAATCAAACAGTTCGCTTATTACAGTGAAAACTTCCAAAACACGTTTTTGCAATGCAGCAACAGTTAAACACATGCATGTTATAAATTACATACATTATTCAACGACGTTTCCAACAGGAAAAGTATTTAAATGATATTTTTGTTCATTATTTTCAATATTTACAATTTATTTATAAACAATAAATTAAGGTTGGTCGTTCAATAGAAAACATTTGGTTTCTTGATGTTATGTAATTTGAATAAAAAAATCTTACCCTAAATTCATGTTCCGTAGGAGAAGGGTTGAAGTATGTTCTTCATATGAGCCCCTGAAAGGTGATGTGAGCCAAGTGGTATTGTAGGAAAAAAGTGAGTTAGATGCGTTGTAAAATTCTATAAGTATTGAAGTATCATACAATTGAAGTGAGCTTATTAAATACACAGTACAACAGTGTTACCCCCCTAAAATAGAAATACTCAATCCACCAAGACACCTAGTACTTAAAGACGTGATTGTACTTAACAGTTTAAAGGAAAAGTTTTACTATTTTACTATCTTTCTCACTTCACCTTTCGAGTGTTCGTACTATACTACCTAACTCTGTGTCTAATTTAATTATCTAATCGTTTCCTCGTTTTTAACAACCCTGCCTTTCGTTTATAGATACATATTATGGATGGTGATTATTTTACTATCGATAAATGTATCAGAAATTAGAATCGCGTAAACGCTCAACTGTTGTCAAACGATGTTCTCAATTTTCACCGAGGCGCATTTCCGTATCGTCTTCTTGAACAACTTGTTCAGATTGCCTCTAATTATTCATGCAGTAACCCGCATCATATCCCATCTTCTCGCTCACCTCAATTCAGTGGTGTTCACAGCTTTTCCACACGGTCTGGATTTCAGACCATATTTTTTCGATTTTTTGTGGTTATTGTGAATATTTTTTTTTCGGTAAATACCATTTTTGCGCTGCCAACATTATTTTCGTTAATTATTATATAATATTAAAATAACGGTAGCTCTCGTATACTTTCACCACCACTAATTTTAAATAATATTCTTTGACAAGTAACATAATACTCCATTTCAAATGGAAATGCCGCTTATCAAAATTTTCTGAAACTATCCACATCGTGCAGAGGCAGTGTTATGCTACATGTTACTGATTTTATGATTCAAACTAGTTTTACCTGGTTTTCAACATGTCTTAGTAATTTTTAATAATATTATTTTTTAAAAGGTTCCAAACATTTTAAAGATAATTATGTGTCATTATTTAAAAATTCTTTCATATTTATTTTACCAATTGTTTAACTAACTAAGTATGTATAAATAAATAAACCTATATCGTATTATTTTTCATCAATTGATCTTGATATGTATTATATATTGCGGAATTAGTACATTTTTACATAGTTGTATTTGCAATATGTATATTTTTTGAGTTTTCGATTTATTCATTTTGTTTTCCACGCTTTATTATTTTGATTAGTCTATGAAACGTAAAATTGTATTTAATCTGTGTATAAGCTACATCGAAAATAAACTTAACCTTAAATCTTGCATTCAATTTTACGCCACTGTTGCAAGTTATTCCAGCACGTTATCCGCCAGCGTTAGAATATCTACGGCTACTTTCTCCCAATTAAGTTTAAAGTCTTTAAATTGTTCCATCTCTGCTACTCATGCAAGCCGACAAATATTTTAATTTAACTAGGGTTACCAATAATTAAATACGCAACTTAGGAGAGAGTATAATGCAACAAATTAAACTTCCAACATCATCGCATTCAAGAAACAAATTCTTTTCTACAATACTAAAAACGATTTTATATGAACTTACATTAAAATAAAGCAACGTCTTTTGATGTTTTATTGTATAGTTAATTTTAAAACTATAGTGAGAATAATTTAGTAGGTATCTTAGAATATCGCTAATTATATCTGTACCTGAGAGATATCTTTTTCCTAAATGCATTGTTGTCAAAATTGAGTAAAGCTCAGTTTCGATATCTACACATCAGGATGTCTTCATGTAATTTTATTTTATCCGAAAAACGAAAAAACGTCAGAACCATAATGTTCTATCTGACATATCGTTGAGAGCCAACTTGTCATACGTGTAGGCATTATTACATGGATTAATAGGTATTATTTTTTAATTATTTTTTTAACTTGTTTCTAATAAGTGATTATGTAAACATTTTTTTTCAAACCTATGTATGTGTAAGTGAAAAATAGAAGAACTATCTTTCTAACGTATTGTTTCATCAGTTAGAAAACCGGTTTAGTGAACTAAAAAAACATTACATTCACGAGGTGATAATTTCTTATCATAGCGTAGCAAAATGTATTTCATTACTGACAACTAATAATTTCTCTACTGGAAATTCAGCAAACAAAATAGGAACAAGCGGTCACTACGACGGTTGCGCAACACATATTATTACAGTAATAAAAAAAACCCTCTTTCGTTATTGAAGCAATATGCACAAAAAATCTCCGTTAGATATTTTCTATTCTTTGAATAATTGTTGTGACGTAGCGCCGCAGGGTCCAGAAACTACATAACTTTTAAAATGTCATAACAAATTTTTGGCCTATTCTCAACTTATGACAATTCGAAATTAAGACGAAAAACATTGCATAAAACAACCGGCATTATCCACTGCACGTGCTGATAAATGTCAAGACTCAATGAAAATCACTAGCGTAAATGATGAAAATACTCCAGAATAATGACTACAAATTATTAACTAGTCTTAAAACTATGATAAGTCGAAAAAAGTTTTGATTGTTTGTTATATTCCTTTCGGAATAACTTAAGATGTACCTATTCTTATTTTTCCAGACATAGTTATCTAACCTCAAATTCCACATTCTTATTTAGACATTTCTTTTTCATTTAATGGCTTAGAAAACTACTTATGTCATTAGAATCCATTGATTCATTTAAACTTGTGTTATTAACTCAAAATGTCTTACTTATACGCAGCGGTGGGCTGCCAATATCTTAACAAGGGGCTCGGTAAATCTTATCCATTTATTTGTATCCATTTTCGCTCCCAATGTGGAGCATATGACATCCTAATGAAAGTATCTCAAAAAAAGTATTTTTTTCTACGAGAACTGTTTGTTACTTAGTCGCTCAACCTCTCTTTTCCAAAAAAAGTAGTTACGATAGAATGATAAGACTAAGACAGGACTAGTGATTATCTCGAACCCATGAGGTCCAGCACGGAAGCCCACAACGCTGAATGAAAAAATGAATGGGCTACTAAGTCTTGTTTCATAATAAAATTTAGCCATCTACAGAAATTGCAGTTAGGTGCTGATTTGATGACGAATGATTTTCTTATCTTAACAAGGGGCTCGCCGGCCGCGCTGAAATTTAACAAGGGGCTCGCGCGAGCCCCCTCCAGCCCACCCTTGCTTATACGTATTCTAAAAATACGGTTTCAAGTTTTTCACTTACTTTTAGTTTATAAATATTATTCAGATATAAAAACTATGTACGTGTATACGTTTGAACTATAAATCTGTATATTTCTTTTTTGTGTACAATTTTACTAACTATTAAATTGGCAACGAGCTGAGGGACCTGCAAATAAAACCACAACGGATAGTTGGATGTACAACATGCAGTAGAAAAATTGTTCATTGAATGAAAATAGTGATAAAGGATATTATACAATTAATATTGAGTGATAAGCCCTGATAACGATAGCATAATTAAATTAATCTCTCTGTCGACAAACGTGGGCGTTACTGCTTTTCACCGCATATTTCGCATGTCCATTAGTTTTATAATACAGTGAATAAAGTAACAGTAATTTGTAATTACGATCAAGATTTTTCATTTAATTAACTTGGCGCAAATGCACCAGATTTCACTGCAGTTATTTACAAAAAAGCCGAAAAAGATGCAGGTCTACTATCTCCGTACATTCAAAAAACGCGATTGACATCCTTTTACTTTGTCTTCTTTTACCGAAAATAATTTGACAATATGACCTAATTATGTTGCTATTTTAGACCCGTTGTTTTAAAAATTAAATAATTCCCTGCAATCAATTCGTTATATAAAAATATAGATTCCTACATACTACGGTCCCATTCCTCAAACATTGCAATTTATTTCGGGCTGCATTGCTTTTGAAATATCGCTAAATAAAACTAATTCGCCGAGCAATATTTTAAATACAATCAAACAAAAATCGCTCCAGGACTTATATAATAAATTCAGTTGACTAAATACAATTAAAGGGAATTTGTTATTTTCAGTAACGTTTAATTGAACAAGTCATTCAGTTCAATCCAAATTTATTGTAATATATTTTCTTTATTAACGTATTGCAAACCTTTTAAACTGGTGTGCAACACAATTTGTAGTACGTTTTTTTCTAAAATTTACAATATTACTACGACCTTTGCCGCTCAATGCTCTTTACCAAATTTGTCTTGGCTTACGTCTGTTTTTTTACCCAACATATTTTTCGTAGCAATGCTTTGATAATGTGAATATTTGTCGTCGCAAAAACTGCTTTTTGATTGTTAAATTCGTGCTACTAAATGCTTTATAGTAATAGGGGATCCACTGAATTTTAGATTTGTCGGCGATATCGTTTATAATACTTATAGTTTGTTCAAATGCAATGCTTACTTACTCTTCGGTCGCCTCGTGATGTAATACTTTGAATGCACGATCGTCCAAACGAATTACTCAATTATTGATAGCGCACTGTCACATTTTATTTACTGTGCTATTTATATTGAATATCTCAATCGATACTACGTAACATACTCCCAAACCGACGTGTTTTATTTCACAATATAAGTCGACTGCCGAATCGCTCATGTCAGTTATGCCCTTCCTGATTTTCCGATCATGTCATAGATACTAAGCCCATAATGATTTTAATATATGGATTTGTATCATAACTGTTCTAGCATTCTTGGCGGACTTTTTTTAAATCACGATATAACGCTAATCGGTATAACAGACCAGTTGTGTCCGTCTATTCAGCTATTGATAACAGTTTACTATCGGAACACTGCTATTAGATTTTTTTTATTGGATATAAATAGCAATTCATTTTTTTCAAATTCATGAACGATCTTATCATGCCCAGCGATAAATAAACTTGTTTATTGTTATTAAAATATCAACAACTGTTTTATTGATGTATGTATCAATTTTCTCAACCAGGCGACGATTTTTTCGGAGAATAGTTTTTATTTGACAAGAGCTATTTCAAAGATTTCATACTAGGAACAATTTATAACTTTATTATTATTTCACTAAAACGTGTGCACGTCATTCAATTTCAAATTATATAGTCTCAAGATAGAATTTTGCGGTTAATAAAATAAATAATAAATCGTTAATATTAAAGAAATTTTTAATCCTCTTATGCGTGTCTCTACTCCATAGTTATCAGATTATAAAAAAAATGTTTGTATCCATATTTAAAAAAAGTTTTATCGGTTCTCAATAAGTATGTTTAACCTACTCAATAAATAATAAAAAAAAAACATATTTGTTCCAATTCCACTTTTATTTAAAAATATCAGAACCGGTTTCACTCATTATCAACTTCAGTTTGTCACGAGCTAAATCGGTCCTGATCTTTTTGAATAAAAGTGAAATTAGTTCAAATGTATTTTTTTAATATAATGCCTTTCCACCAAGTATTGACAGCGAACACCCTAAAAGTGTTTAACACACTTTTCAAATTTAAGAATATTTGACATAAATAAAGTGTGACCGAAAAATCTTACACTTAGCGTTCTCTCAACTCTTTCTCTTGTCTTTTAGACCTGCTTTTAAATGTATACTTTCAGCACGATTATTTCTTGTCTCTACACATGTTAAAACATTTTTCCTTGTTGTAAACATGCGCAGAAACAGATTTTCAAGATATGATTAATTTACTATTCTGCGTTAACGCTCCACGACTGACCGGAATTATATTCGAAGATTTTTTTATTAAGTTACGGTACATATATTCATTATGGCTGCGTGTTGTATCAAGTTGTAACCATTTCCTCAACTCAATATATTATGTACTATAAGTGACTATAATAAATTATACTTTTTTAAATAATAACGAGCCGATACGACCAAGCTCTGTAAATACTCGGAATTTACATCAAAGTGTATCTTGATTTTGCCGTACAAGTTAGGTAAACACTGAATATATTTTTCTCACAAAAGTCATTTAAAATTAGTGTTTTTAGAAAACAATTCGTAATCAATAACAAAGAAAAATCTTTAAAGCTTTCGTAATTATTTCAACGTAATATTTGAAATAATTTACCTGTTCATGTTTGGCCAACTTGCCTTTACCTTTTCCATTTGAATCCGATTATTATAACATACTTACATACAAAATATAAGTCTCGTGAGAATTTAGGCGGTCGAAATTATTACGAACCGTAATCCTTAATCGACTTCAGTTGTACGATTTCTTTTCGTTTGAAAGACAGAAGTTGCGACTTTTCTTACCGACCGTGTACATGCTTATTGAATTTAATCTTCTGGTATATTAAATTAGGGAATATTACTGAACAATACTGCGGGAAATGAAAAGGAAGCTCACAGTATTTTGACGTTATCTAATTGAGAAATTCATTCAGTTTATTTTATTTATTTTAACAAAACTTTTCATTTCGTTTTCTCATAAATTTCTTACCGCTGCAATCACAAATTTTCTAAAATCAATTGGCCAACATAAATGTGTTAAATTGTAGTGGTTCCGTTGCTTGAGTACTGGAAAAATTGCTCACAATAAAGATAATCTGGGCACAAGAGTGTTTTTTTTTGTAAATATGATTGTTCGGTGTAGAGATTCAGAATATTCGTTGAAAACAAATATTCGAATATTGAATATTGTTTATTGAAATACCACGTTACTCGCTCAAGGCACGTTTTGACGACAAATGTGTTCACAATTGATACGCATTGAATTTAAAAAATCATTAAAAATACATTTTACTAACGATATTATCCCAGTACTATACGGTTGTATAGTACTGGAATATATCGTATACTGGAATATAAACAAAATAGGATGTTTATATTAAAATGTAATACGTCGCCGAATGTAATGTTTTGTTTAATTATTAATATAATCACAATGGACGAATTATATATGAATATATGAATATAAAAAAGAGCCGAATATTAGATATTCACTTGGAATCCATAGTTCGGAGAAGACGATATTTATTTTAAGAATTCTTGCACACCCAAATTAGGAAACCATTTTTGACGAATTAATAAAATAAATCTTTATGTTTGTGGTTACGTTTCTTCGCGATACTAGTAGCGAATTAAGCATAACGACTGACAGTTCGAAAACAGACATTTCAAACAATCATTTATTTCTGTATTTTTTTTTCTTTTACATAATCGTCTATTTCTAGCAGGGTTGCCAGATTTCCAAAATGACACATCGGGACATTCACTATCTCGAAAGATAAAAAAAAATATTAAAAACTTAAGGAAAAAAAGTAGAAAAAATTCGTTATTATAATTAAATTATAATATATGTACAGAGAAGAGAACACATACAATTAGTTACATAATAATCCGCAGGAATCAATTAATTTTGATTTAAATCCAAAAATACTATCCAAAGTGTTTATCCGAGCTTTTTACAATTGTAATCAAAATTACGTTCATAAAAAGTGATTCGTCTAGCTGTCTACAAAAATTAAGCTGGGACAGTCCCGTTCAAATAGGGACGTCTGGCAAACCTGATTTATATTGATAAAATGTTAATTCTGAGAAGTTTTAATTACATTTTTTCAGTTATGTCAAAACTTAATTGATAAAAAAGGCTTTTGCCTTGTATAATCTGAAAGTTTCCAAAATGTCTCGCCAATACTTATTTTCTCGATTCTAGGGACGTTTTCAATAGTAAGCTGCCACATTTAGAGACTTCTTGCAAAAATCATGTAACAACCAATGCACTGAGTGACTATTAGGGTATTAAATTTAGCTTTGAACAAACGTATTTTTCGACGTAATTACTTATTTACTAGGTGAAGCATGACAAAATACGTAGATTGTGATATCTAACTGAGTTTTGACCGATATGTCACTTAATGCATTAAACCGACGATGTACTGTATGTGAATAAACATGGAGTAGTCCTTCAATTTGTGTTTTTGTTTTGCATGCGTAATCGACAATTCATATGATAAATTATTATCAAATCCACATGAATAACAAGAGAATCTTTAACGTGGAGTCACAAACAATTTTGTTATTTTCAACATGTGTATTATTACAAATCCATCTTTGTGCATTCGTCATTGTGATAATTGTATATTTAACTGCAGTCGTAATTTATAATTAGTATATCTCTAATCTGGGCGTGAACCTGCCCATCAATCTCGTTAAGCGATCGTTTGCGCGTGGACTATGAGAAAAAGTACATAATAATGAGTACGTATGCCTTTACAAGAAAATTGAATACACTGAGAATATAGGGAAAGACTAACCATCTCACAACCTCACTCGCGATATATTTGCGAACTTTCTTTTACAATTAATGGGTCTCCGGGTAAATACTAAATACGTATTGGGATCTGGATTGGTATACCCGTCCCCGTATTGTAAATACCACAAAAAATAAGATCAAGTTAAAACAACTATCAATAGATAAAAGCATCACATGTAGCCATGTTAACAACAACAAGAAAAATATATTTTTCCAAATTCAGTATAAAACGGATTTAATTTGCTTTACAACCACATTAAAAAAGATTACGTTTTTCGTTTGTGTCATAATTTTAAATTGTCAGATGCTGCGTTTTAGCATACAAAATTCATTTTTTAATATTTTAAAACATTGTATTATACTTTGATTAGAAATGTAGGTCAGAAATATATAACTACAAACATATTTTCGATGTATGTATTCGGCGGTAACTTTTTTGATATCTTTGTTATTCCATTTGTTTTTTTACAAAATGTGACACTTGCTTCACTTTTTTTAGAAGTATCATCAGATATTTACGGGTGAGGCTTACGAAAAAATTAAAAACAATCAGCTTTATAATGTTATGTCTGTTGATGCTTCTCAAAGAAGCGAAACACATGTCACACTTTGTAACACAATAAATGGAATAACAATGTTATGATATTTAATTGTATATTAACTACAAATATATTTGACAAAACATGAAATTCTAATTATAATTCTACAGTTTCGGCAAAACCGGTATTGGGACATTTAAATAGCTCGAAACCTAATTTATAATAAAATATACCTTGTTATTAATGAAGTATGCGCCTAACAGCCTTGAGCAAACTACTTATAAATCTATAAAAATATAATGTTAATCTCTGTGCACCTACCTACACTATCTGATCAAAGTTCAGTTTGACTGTTGAATAAAATAATGTCGCTCTAAAAAATAGCGTTTTGGTGGACTGTTTGTTGTTCATCCTAAAATCTTAATACGACTCTTTGGCCAGAAAAAATCTCCAGGCCCTTTTATTTACATGCAACAAAAAAAAGAATTTTCTGCATATTCCTTTACTAAATCTCTACGCAGATGTCGCGAAAAGCCGTCAACGAATGACTTGCCGTGAGACGAAGCTATTTTTATTTTTGTTGAATTGTGTATCATTTTTATGATTTATGAATAAAACATTTGCGTGAACAAACGCACCTAATTATTTTGAGTATCTTCAATGCGAATAAAAAAATGTCGTTGGCCTCTTTCCCATTGCTTTTTGGTTAAGAGTTAAATGACTGTTAATAATGGCGTTGAAGCGTGTGAAAAGATTCAATTTGATAAAAATTTAATAGCGTTAAATTGTCGGACTCTATCTCTAAATTTAGTCTTATAAAGATCAATTTCTAACCAAGAGATTGCAATACATTAATGGCTAACTATTTGTTTTCTAAAACTTGAAATTAGCCGTGTTTATTTTGCTTAATGAATATTGTAACGGATAACGTTAATGACTTATGAGCTCTTTGGCACAGTCCGACCTTAGTCGTGCCGTGTAGGTACTATCTCAACAGAGACCTCTATCCAGTATCTATTTTTCTTTTCCTATTGCAAAATTGTGCATGTTTGGATCAAACAGATTATTACGAGTTTTAACCACACATTTTTTTAACCATTCCGTCATGAACGCAAACCCAATGATTAGTAACAACCTGGAGATAATGAAGATTCAATTTAATCGAGGTTTACGATTTATATACATATTTAAGATGAGTGGCTACATCAAAATACGAAGAGACAATAGTAAAACTGCTAATTCTAGACAGACAGGCAATAAGGTTACAACAGTAATGATGATGCAGTATACTTACTGGATCTGCATGTGCCATATACGATTAGGATTATCGCACGTTTTATCTTATTCTTGCAAAAATCAGCTCGCATCTTGGTCAACAGCGATGAGTGCTGCAGCAGCTGCGGACGTTGCCAATGTGTGTCCAGTGCAAATTTCGAGAAATTCAAGTGAAGCTGTCACTTCGTTCAGTTCGCCATTCGATGACTGATTCTTATAGGTAAAAGTTCTACTTACATTTTTCACCGAACAATATAAGTCTGTATTAATCTCCACGCTATTTGTTGTCTAATTCTGTTTAGTTTCTGTTAAATTATAACTTTGCAACCATATTCTTACTGTCAGACCTACAATGATTTAATGATATAGTATCACAGAAATAGCGACCGCATTGTGTTTTATAGATCGTGAACTTTCTAGAATCTAGAATATTGAAGCCCTGCGCGACAGAATCCTCATTATTTATTGGGAGCAAGTAAATTCGTGCTGACGGTAGGTGCGAGTCGCGTCTGTCGTGCGATCTATTAATTGAATCACATCGCGTTGCATGCTGTATTACTTAATCACAGACCATGCTCTTCTGCTGCATCCTGCATTTTAATTACTAGAACCAGCCGAGGCTTGAATGCACCCGCAGTGAGAGATTCTCGCAATTGCACACATATCCTTGCGTTATTGCAGTCAACGGTTTATATTGGAATACCAGAATTTATAATATTGCTGATAGCAAAATATGCAATAATGTAGCACTAATTAATCAGCTTTATTTATTTTGCTTTCCGAATAACTTTTCATGTTTATCGTATATGTCACAGTTTTCGAGTACCAATTCGTAACGTACGCTCTTTACAGCAAACAGGTAAATTATATTAGGTTTGAATCGTTCAAGTTATGTACATTCACACAAGTATAAGTATTATTTATTACAGTATTAGTTAAAATACAATTATCACTTTCTCTCATTAGTATTTTATCAATAATATCACAGAATTTTTTTTTTTTTTTTACCGTAACTGTTTACTTAATGTGAAACGGAAAGCTTCAGATTTTGAGACAGTGATCTTTATTAATAAGAAAAATTGGTAAAAAATCATTTATCAGTTTTTTTAATTTTATGTTTTTTTAATCATCTTATACTCCATATAAAGTTATCCATGACGAATTCATTGACGAATGCTTCTGTTCTTTAATTATTTTAATTTTTACTCTTTTATCCAATTATTATAGCGCAATCGAATTTCCGCTGTGTCCAAAAAAATCATATCGTATATAAATTTTGATATTCAAATGTCTGATCATTTATTTATTAACTACTTCCGCACAGTCGACAATTCTGCATCCGCTCTGATAATAATTTTATGATAACATGACTTCTAAATATTTAAATAAAAATATTTCTATTCAATATTAAAGCTATGCATTTCCATGTATTGTATTGAAATTGGATTATTGCTAATTCCTCTACACTAAATTTACTCTAGTACAAGGGTACCCAACATTTTTATTGTTTGAAAGCTACTTTAATCTTAATTTTTTATCATGAAAACATGACTACTAAATAGAATCTCATCATATTTTTTTCATGCCTTTTCTAGTTATTTAAAGTAAAAAGACAAAATATCGTTGCAAAAACAAAATAATTTTAATATTTTCGTATTTTTTAAAAAATGTAAATCAGGGAAAAATTAGAAATCTTCAAAACATCACCAACAATCGTAATTTGGATCGACTGATTGAACCCTCGCTGTAATTTAATATTATATTATATCTAGGCATAAATCTTTTCTTCAAAGAGAATTCTTAAAAGTCTCTATTGAAAATTTAAAATGTTTACAAAATGGAATATTACTTTCTATTTTATAGTTAAAATATAAAAAACACAGACAAAGGGCATAATGAATATGTCGTAGTACCTCGAATAAAACGTAGATATATTTTTTTTATATGTAAAATTCAATCAACTAAAATAATTTGCTTTTGTTTTCATGATGAACAGGTTTGTCAAACGGATTTTGCAATGAATACTTACAATATCAACTGCGTGCAGTTTAACATGAGAACTGTCTGTGTTTCTTTCTCGTCGTTGCATTGCTTGAACAGTATTTACATTAAAATAATGTATAAAATAAAAATGCATGTATTTCATTTTGTTTATTTGATTTTTAGATTGCTTAAATGTATGCAGAGCGCGTCAGAACTAAGAACTAATAACATTACTAAATAAATACGGCTCCTGCCCGCTTTACCTGTGTTTGCATAGTTTGTAAAGAAATGTGCTGCAGTCTGAAAATTGTCTGCGAAATATATATCATCGCCTGATTATAATAATAAACATTTACCTTGCCGTCTGCACTATTAATTTGTGAGTTATTGTTATTTGATATTATCTCCAGGTAAGACCGCCTGCGTTGGTAGACTGGATATCATTTGTCTAGATGAGCTGTTGGCAAATCTTGGCTCATTTGTTTATTGTAAACATTCCGAAACATTTTACGCTATATCTTCTAGTAGCCGCTATTGATTTAACATCGAAACTGCCATTCATATCGACTGTGGAAAGGAAAAAGGACGTAACCCACACATATCAAATTTAACAGGAGGCGATAAAAACGTGTTTTGATGATTTTGTGACTTATGCAAATTATGAATTATACACAACCTTGAAGTACACGGAGACTTTTAAACTGGTGTTTTATTGACATAATCTAATACTAATTAAAGAAATTGTCTAGGAAAAACTTTTTTTTCAGTCTTTCTTCTTGATTTTATTTTTTTACAAGGTCATCTTTTTCAAAATTAAAAAGATAAATTTAGATACTAATTCGGCATTTTCAGCTTACATCCTTTTGATAGAACGTGTATCAAGCTTCATTTATTGTGATTATCGAAAAAAACTGTTTTGAAAAAAGTGGGGGTTACGTCCTTTTTCAGAGTCGATATGTTATTGGCTTTGCTTTACTATGACTGGAGTTGGTGTGACTTTACATATGTATTGGTTGCAAATGGCGTACGTTTTTGAGACAATCATAGCTTTCTCCTGAAATACATAAAAACAAACATCTCATATTTCGGTAATCAAAGTTAATCAACTCAACTACCGTAAAAAATCGATCCCAAACTATCAATTGGTTACATTGCACAACAAAAAAGCATTATTTGGTTCTTATTACACTTTTATTCATTATGATCAGTGCCATTTTCGGGATCATTTCTCTGATCACAACTGACCAGTGCTGACATCATAAACTGATCAATGAACGTTGACAACTGATCATAAATGTTAAATATTGAATTCATATAAAAGAGTGTTTTTAAAAATATAATGCCTTCCCACCAAGTATTTACAGCTATTTCAGTATCATGACGTCGTCGATCTATATCGAATCAATATGAAATTATAAAACATTGCTCTTGTTGCTCTTGTTGCCAAATATTATTTTATTGTATCAAATTTTAACACATCCCGAATAAAAATATTTTAATCGACATAGAATTAAATGAAGTGATACTATTATTGAAAAAAATACTCGTTTGTACTAATCCCCAATTTTATTCAGTAAGATCAGGTCCGGTTTCGCTCATGACGAGCATTACCAACTAATGATTGTCATGAACAAAACCGGTCCTGATCGTATTGAATAAAAGTGGGAACTAGTACAAATGAGTATTCATTGTTTTTTTTTAAATATTATAATTCCTTTACGCCAAGTATTGACAGTAGACACCCTAAAAGGGATACTATTATACGAAAGCAACAATTCGTAGCTTTCCGACTCTACTAAAATTGGGTACATCGACTCACTAAAAGCCAGTTTTCGCATGAAAATTCGTTGTCTTTCACCAAATAGTAGAAATGTTTTCACTGTAAACAATCTCCCGCTTGTTCATTGTAGCCATAGAGACGTGGCTCTTATAAAATAACTCTCATAAAATAACGTACAATTAATTTACAAAATATTTATGTTACGCAACTTTCCTACATATTTCTTTAGTATAAAAAAATGTTGAACAAAAGATAAGCCGTGAATGAAAATATAATACTGAAATTTATTACGTTTACCTAGAATCGATTAATTGAAATGAATATGTTTGTATGTATGCTTAGTTTGCAGATATCATTGTTTTAATATTTTAAAACATTAAATTTATTCGTGAATGCATTTTTTTTTTATTACTCACACCTTGTTACACACATGACATTATTCATATTTGAGGATTTTTAATGCCACTAGCACAAAATATAACTAATATGTTTTAAAAACATATACGCATGTAAAGAAAGAAATCGGCAATAATTAAAAGCTATCTTTTTTATTTTAATTATTGCAATTCAAATAATTTTGCAGCAACTGAGACCAAAGAAAATCTAACATAAGGAAAATGGAACATCAGAAAAATATTGTTTTAGTCTTAATAATATAGTTTACGACTGTGGTAACATAGATCAAGTGATAAGTCTTCATTATAATAGGTATATAATGACGTCTCTAATAAGTCACTTGTTTTTCATGACAAAAAAATTAAACTGTACACATGAATATTGTTATGCTTGCGACATAACGTGCTTCTTTCGTTTTCTTTTGATGACGTTATTCTTCGTATAGAATTTGTTTTTAGAACCACTATAATCGTGATGCAATTAATTTGACCATACTTAAATAATTCCACAAAATTGTTTGGTTAATAACTTACTTAAAATTTTCTATATATTACATTTATTGTACGTATTATAAACTTTCAGTTTAATTAGACCATATCGTCAACTCGAAAATACCTCCCATGTGATTGATTTTATATAAATGTATTATGTATTACATTGCACAGAGATTCAACTATTCCCTACCAATTGGTAAAATCTGCCATGTGATTAGAAATACTGTTAATATATAATTAAATTTGATAACTTCTTTATTCCACTAGGTGTGTTATACAATGTAACACGTGTTTTGCCTCATTGATAAACATCATCAGACCATCGCAAGGTTTACGAATACACTTAAAAATAATTATAATTCTTAAACTATAAATTACAAAATAAATGCCTGGCTTTATCTTTTTCTACTGAACGCAAGGAGGGGGTAAGATACAAACTTTGACAGTACTAATTATAAACTAATTACTTTTATTAGGTGTACTGAATCACAGTGGAAATAAAGTCAACAATGGTGATCCACCTATCTTGAAACTCGTGTCACATTTTGTGACACATGTGGAATAACAAAAGTTATCAAATTTGATTTTATATTAAAAATGAACATCCACAAAGTTACCGCCGAATCTGTCGAAGGTAGAAATAATGTTAGTTGATTTAAAATATTTTTTTGCGTCTCATATTATGACCACACCATAATAAAAATGTTATTATTATTTTCTTAAACTTTAAATTTGAGGTTGCGGATAATGGACAAGTCGTGGAAGACGTATGGTTGAATTTGGGAATAATGAGAAATTACACACAAAGCGTATTTTTGATGTTTTGAAAACAATCATTAACTCTCGTAAATCAGTTTTTAGTGTTTATTGAACAATTACTATTTTGACAAATTGGAGGTTTTTTTTGCGTTGAAGACGATAAACGAAGTTTTTAAAATGTGAAAATTATTTCTGACTAGTAAAACATTAAATTTTGGAAAATTCCATCAAATTCGTCATCAAATACAAAAATAAATCAAGAAAATCAATTAAAATTCGAATAAATGTTCGAAAAATAGCTCTTAGTAAAATAATGCGGCAGATCTGAAAAATCGTTTTATGTCACTGGTAGATTTACTTTTTTGCATTTCTGCGATCCGGACCTAATAATAAATACGTAACATGTTAACGCACGTACAAAAATGGACCCTTTTTTGTCTCCGGATAAGTGTTTCCAAAATAACATTAAAACTAGCAGCATCACAATACTTTTTTTACTATAATTTTGAACTCTTTGAGTCTGTATGATTAAAATTATGCAACTGGTTTTAGCGGTTAAATTAGCTGTTGGTTATGCTACTATAGTGCAACTTATAAAAGATGATCGCTGACAATTAATTAAATATGTGAAAATACATTTTATCTTGTTTTTTAAGTGTATGTGCAATGGTATGCCACGCATTATTTGTAGGAAATAAATCAACAAAAAAAAATGAAATACACGTATATCAACACGCTTCTCAAGGATGAATAAATAAATTAATTTGTACTTCTTCCACATTGTTTTTTATAAAATTTTACATATACCAAATGCATTGACAATGCTACCGATGAATGAAACCGGTTATGTTTTTTTTTATAAAATATGTCTAAGTAATACATTTTTTTTTTATAATTTTTCAAATATAATATAATACCTTTCATCCAAAATCTAATAGCTTACACGTTAACACGTTGACTGCTAACCCATACATAGAACGTAGTGTATCTCTAGAGACGCTCACGCCGGTACGGTATACGGTACGGTATACGGTACGAAGGTATCTTAAAATAGTTAAAATAAAAAAATAACCGCATTGCCATTGGAAATCCTCAAAACCAACTCTAGCACGTCACATCGAGTCAGTACTTAGAACTATTACGTTTTTCGTACGGTTACGCCACCTCGGCTGCGTTAGTGTATGTCGTTGTGCAGCCGTCGGCAACTGGTGGTCCGCGAGGAAATTTTGGTGGTCCACAGATGCATGTTCTGTCTCACTCTCTCAGCTTTTTTTATTCACTTTTATTTAAATATATAATATTTAACACAACAGTCTATTTGGTGGTCCACCGGATCAAAATTTTGACATTTTAATCCATCTAGTGGTCCGTGAGTCCAAAAAGGTTGCCGACCGCTGGTTGTGTGTTGGTGTAAAACAGCCATACTCAACCTTTTTTTCCTCCGGGCCGCATTCTGATATTTGCTTCTCTACGTGGGCCGCAACATATTTATGGTATACTCCTTTTTTTTGGAATTTGAAATCCTCGATTTGGTATACTTTTTCCCCAGGTATCTCCGAAGGTCATTTTTTTTAGCTCACGGCTTAGAGCTTACTGGACCGCAGGTTGAGTAAAGAAAGAAGTAAGAGTTGGCTGGTGTAAAAGGTACCATGAGATATTAGAATTTTTTTATTTTATTTCGCAGCATAAATGTTGGTGTTTTTTGTAAAAAGTCATTGAATATATTTAGTATTTTCTTATGCGCTCACCTTTATCAAAGTATTCTATTTATAGCTGTATAATGGATGCTTTAGTATCTAATGTTTTTGTTCGCTTGTCATTCTGTAGACTGAGGGAGAATGGCAGGTGAATAAGTGAATTAATGCTCATGGCGTGTGAAGGCGCTGCGAATAAATAATTATATTAAAGTGCGTGCATCAAATGTCACACTATTTTCTCCCAGTTGCGTGGGTGCCTGTCGATTCTGGGTGTCAAAACTTTGCCTATTTCTTTCGTAAATTATAAATTCATTAATTGTATGCTATAAATTGTTTCGGTAAAAAACCGTGCTTTATTATATGTTATCATCTTTCGAGAAAATGTTTATTCATGGTATGAAATAGTCGAGTGGGTAGTATAAAGCAGGGCTGTATAGTCGGAATCGTGGAGTCTTGTTTTAAGCTAAAGTCGGAGTCGTCTTATTTCTTGACGACTGCGCAACCCTGGTATACAGTACACACACATACACAGATATATATACGTGTGTATGTATAATATCAGTTGTAATGTGTTCACTGTCAATACTTGTTGGTAAGGTATTACATTTTAAAACAAAATACTCTTTTTTACACGTTGAAAATGCTCGCGACAGGCGAAACCGGTCCTGATCTTTGCAAATAAATGTTGGAATTTTTTCAAAGCAGTTTTTTTATTTTTTCAGATATAAATAAATATGTATGATTCATAGTAAGTGTGTAGTGTTGTGTTGTCAACTTTTACCGAAAGGAAAATATGATAAATGTTAAATTTGAATCATTCAAATTATGTACACTCCCACAGATTTTGTCACTAACGACCCGGGTTTCGCCTTTCGGCATCTTCAGGCGTTCAAGCGCACGGATGAACTTGAACTGACCCGGGTCGTTAGTGACAAAATCTGTGGGAGTGTACATAATTTGAATGATTCAAATTTAATATTGAAATTCCACCAAGCACCTTCAGTCGAAATCTTAAATTATATGATAAATGTTATTTTTAAATAAATTAAATAATTGATCGATATATTTTTTTTTTCGACGATGGGCTCATTGTTTTGAGAACCTCTGCTCCGCCGCGCAATTGTCGCAATTTTCTACCGCATAGAATAATAGAAAACATTCAGGCATAATTTAAACAGATGTGATTCACTTTCTTCGATTTTATCTTTACCATTATTGAGGTAACTGAACCTCACTTAATTAACTGTTGTTTGTTTATGAGCATATTATGTATCAATCTTTTTCTCGTGCCTAATAGTTGACTATACCGACGCTTCCAAGGTATGCAAGCAAAAAAAAATCTATCAATGTTTCCGTTTTCCATTCTAGGGCTTTTCGGTTGTCAAACACTGAATTTTTAGTTCAATTTGCTACTTTCGATACCAGCATTTTCGATTCGGTAACGCGGTTTCAAATATTTAAATTTATATCGATTTTTTTTATTACCTAATTAATTAGTAAAGCCTTAATATTTTGACTTAAAACCGCTTTATTTTACAAAATACGAGATGAAATATTATGTTCTTCAATAGTGAGAATACCTCAAGGAAGCATTAAGGACATTACTTATGTTTATTTTTCAAATATTTTTGCTGGACATTTTGTTTCGTGTTTTCTTAAAAAACATTTCTTGCCAATAAATAATGAACATATTATATATAACAAGTATTTTTTTAAAAAATTAAAACTTTTTCCGCTTTAATTGAGTATTTTTTTTTATCTTCGAAAACCGGATTAAACCTTGTTTTAGGATTTTTTTAAATTAGAAAACCAGTTATTTTTAAAAGTCTGTTTTGTATAAGCCCAACAGTTCATAGTTATTAAGTTCTTTAGTGTTATACTGAATACTGTTATTAAATGGTTGCATTACTGGCATTCGTTTCCTGGTGTTCCTTTTCGTTGCAGCTCTGCATTCTTTCTTTTAATCCAGTTCTGCCAACTTGTAAATTTTATATCTAGCCTGGTTAATTTCATTTATCTCCTGCCTATCCTATCAATACTGATTATTTTGATATCTTCGATTTAGTGAAGACCCGTGGTCAGTCATATTGGACAAAGATACTGCTTCTTACAAACCATACACAGCCGTCGATATGCATTTTATATGTTGAATGTCGAGACCCTTAATCGGCAAAAAAGCGTAATCGACAATTTATAAAATTTCCAGGAATAATCAGGTTTTAATCACAACTGAAGTTTTTTTAAAATTTCCTATTGTAATAAGTTCACAAAAATAAATCCTTAATTACGATTAGTAATATTTTCGGTTAATTTAAGTTTCTTTGTGCGAGCTTATTACGTTTGTCTGCCGATTACGGGTCGATATAATGCGTTGCTTTAAACATTTATTCTGAAAAGATTTTTGGATAAAAAATTACTTACCATGCAAGACTATTTTGTTGAAAAAATACATGTCTAAGTACGGAAAAACGCTAGAAAATTTATCACATTTACTTGCATTTCTTAATGCGCAAGCAGTAATGAATGTTGATTCTACAGTGGGTAATCTATAAGTTTAATCTTTTTTCAAATGCACTACACTACCATATCTGAAACGTTGATACTAATTACAATAATTACAAACAATTATATATCAAATACTCTAGCGCATTTCTTAAACTACGTAGGTTTCTTGAGTTAAAGTCTACTCAACGACTTCACAAATTACATTTATTATCATGAATCTATCTTACATATCTTGAACCAATATGTAAACAATTGATGAAATATTATTTATACAGATACTACAAGGCGGGAAATCCCTGAGCGAAAAATAACCCATGGGGATTTTCATACATCATTTTAATCAATCATCACAATTACAACGGTTCTTGGTATTTAAAAAAAACATTAGATATGTGCAAGACTTCATTTTGAAGTGAGTCAATATAAGTCGAAGAAATTGAATATGTTAATTGATTCAGAGAGGTAATTTTGTATTAGTAGGTGTGAGACAAACTGTTAGCGTAGGATAAATAAATATTTTTATACTACGCAGAATTTTTATTTCTAGAAAATTATTAATTGGAGGAGATTGTACGTACTAAGTTTTCTATGGCATTTTCTTTTCAGTTTAAGAAAATTATCATAAAAATACGATATACTGATTAAATGTATTGTTCTACATCAGTGGAGGGGAACCTGCAGCCTTTTGGCTACTCCGATGCTGCCTTTTGACTTTACCAAAATATTCACTTTTATCAAAAAATTATACGCAAGAGTTGGGGAAAAAAGCGTAATCAACCCATTTTATGTTCGACAGTCGAAAAAAAGGGGAGGGGTGTCAACGTTTTCTTTACTGCCTCATGTTGAATCAGATATATGAATGTAGCCTTTAGAAATGAAAAGGTTCCCCACCCCTATTATACATGATCGAATATAACATACATACTATATACATTAACGAAAACATGTTACCTTAATGGGTGGTGTTTTTTTACACAAATCTTTGAATCGTTAAGTTGGTATTTTTTTTAGATTATTTGTTGTTGGTTTTTTACCTTACAATTCACATTTTTTTTGCCCATATTTAATTGCTTTGATGGCCCCAAGACATCGAAAAACTGTCTTTATGCCTGCCTATTGAGTCGATTTACCCTCGAAAATTCAGTATTTCACTTTTATTTTATCATTATTTACCATTGAGACAGCTTAGAAAGCGGGAAATTCAAATCGTTAGCGAGAAGTGTTATCCAATTTCGATATGTTATGAAAATGCCGTTTTAATTTATTTTACTTACCCATGTAAAGGTAACATATGTAAATGGCTTAAAGGGATTCCATGGATAAATATATTATCAATTGGTTTCGCTTTTTCCGGATTTGTAGTACGGTGTGCTTAACTTATTTAAACCTGGGTTCGCAGAAATACGCAGTCGCAAGGAGCGTATTAGGCAATGTCCTTATGATGAGCTTGCAAACTTTGTATTCAAATGGTGTCACTTTTCAGCGTGACTCAACCGCCCGCCTCTTGACAAATTATTTTGGCAATAGCGAACATTCCAATTGAATCGCTGACCCTCCGGAGTAGAATTGACATCGATTGCGGAGAAAATTAGCATACTCGTAGATTATTGGTAGAACATCTTATCTCCTAAAAGCATTCTTTGTACATATGCATAATGATTATTACTAAATACCGTTAAAAAGTTGGTCATTTTCAGTCACCTTTGCTTTGATAATATATTGTTCTATTGACTCTCTTTCTTCATCCGGGTTATCAACCATTTTCAATACTATTTTTTATTTAAAAGATATCAAACATTACTATGTTTTTGTTTTTATTTTATACATTGTCCGGTTGGGAAAACAACGCGCTTTGACACAAATATAAACTATTTATCACTACCCCTTGTGAATTAAATTGAACACTGGAAGGGTGGTTGTTGAGTGTGATGAATGCATCAGTCGTATTATAAGCTTTCGAAAAATTCATTTCAGTCAGTACATCAGGAGATATCCGATTACGTCATACTTGTTCACATGTAAAGATTTTCAATCCTGTTAAATATATGTATATAAGAAATTATATATTAAAAAAAACTCAATTCACGTAATTAAAACTATCATAATGATAGCGTAGCAACCATCAAAGTATCTTATATATATTTTCTTTATCATTTATTACTTTTTTACCATTGGTTTATTTTGTCTTCATATATTATCAGACCTTAGTATGTATACTATTTATTATTCTCACCAATTTCGGAAACCAGTATTGTGAATGAAAAATTTGTATATTCGAATTGGATTTGGTTTCTAGTTTCCAAACTTGATGGGAAATATTATTGATATTTTTTATTGCTTTTATAATTAAATATAGAGGCTATCGACCCCCCACATAATATAAATACCTATTTATAAACGCAGATTTGATTTTATTACTACGAATTTTATTGATAATCATTAACGGTCTTAGTTTTCCTTAAAAAACTAAACACGAACTCCTAACTACATTTATAATGAATGCTATTGTTATAACATGATCAGGTATTCAAATTTCTTATTATTTCTAAAAAGAAAAACTATAAATTAAATTCGATTGATGAAATCTCATGTGCGATGATGACTATCTATATTTTGTAATAAGTAATACGTTCAAACTAGAAAGTCTCAGCCGATCTACTATTGACTAACTGTAATATTTAAGGCAGCATAACCTGCCGGTTATGTAAAGGAAAGTCAATCATGTCAACTCTTTCTTCCCTTGCCGAAATTAAATTTAATGTCAGGTTATATGTATATAGTTCGGATACGCCAATGTTATCACTGTATTAAGCTTATGTTAAATTTGTAGGAACTTCTTCCGCGTTTGTATCGTCTTATATTCAGGTCTAATACTATTGTCAAGCATAATTTTAAATTATCTCTTATTTTCATATTTCTGCCACCACTAATAAACCGGGCGAGCTTTTTTTAATAGCGACACAACATCAAACGTGTAACCTGATGAGGATACTTTCATAATAAGATTAATCCATACGTCAGTACTAAATTCATATTTTATATTTGTCAAGTGGTGATTTTACTCATTATTTATCTAACAACACAATAGTGATATTAGGTATGCATGCATACAAATCAAAACTTACTCGCGGATACGCAAAAAAATGACGATATGTTATATCTTACTTGTACAAGAAGGGTTAACTGTTAGTGGCCGGCATTCCCTACTCCACGTGAAACGGTCCCGTGTCGCATGTGAAAAACCCCCTCCGCGCGGAGTATGTTGACCCTGCGGTCCCCGGACCGTACACGGACAACCATCAAGCAGGCCATTACATGCTTAAATTTAATGCTATAACAGCTTAATATTCGTATTCTAGACACATACTTACTAAGATAATAATAATAACCAACTAATAAATTTAAATACTGTGTCCAATTCCCAGTGACTATAAAATGATTGTTTGGATGTCTTGAGATAACCTATAAATACTACATACACTGTTCTATTTAAACCAGTTAATAGATTCTTTAAATGCATTATCAGATATCTATTTTTTCCCATTTTTATAAAAGTGGAATTAAACGAAATCCATTTTTCATTCCCTCATATTATATTGTTACTAATTATTTTAAATGAATAATAATTTTAATTACGTCCACAATATTGACCAGTTTCAAAAGTTCGCATCTTGCCAAATAAACAGAAGATATATTTTTTAAATAAATTAATCGGTTTGTTGTAGCTTCCAATATTTTGGCAGTCGATTACATACCTTGTTATTCCACATAGCACGTTCATACTTATCATTCCTTTCACCACTGAAATCGTTTTTTTCTGTTGCATGGTACTTACTTAAGCAAACGCATCACTTATGCACGGGACTTCAGCTGTGCATTCAAAGTACTCAATATTTGGTGTATCCACTGTTTTATTATATGTTTTTAATCTGTACATTATAACCTTTCTTTTTATCGATACAAAATACTGAGTACCTTTTCTTTGTACAGTTGGATTCAAAATTTTATAATATTAAACGGTATTATAAACGTAGAAAGATCTACTTTAATAAATAAGCATTCCAAATTGATAAAATTTCTAAATATTTTTTAACTTTATATTAATTTTAATATTATTATAACGTTGTTTCTTCTTTTTTGGGTTTTTACCACTGTGGAAACATGGCGTAAAAACTATTAATTACACACCTAAAAATAGTCCATTTTAATGTTATGAATACTCGTCCGTCATAATTCGTGTATTTTACAATTTGTCAGACGTCCTCATTTATTACTTTATGTCATCTTAGGAACCATTATATTTTTTAATTAACTAAATTTTCTGCCCCCAGTTTGGTGCACCACACACTCACAAGACCCGCAGTCGTGTTATGGTAAATGAAAATGCTTTCAATGCCTGTGTATTTTTGAAATTAAGTAAAATATTAGTGGAAGTGTTTTCCAATTCAATGAACACACTGTGAACGTTTAAAATTAGGACTTTCCGTGTGCTCCTGGAATTCTCATATATCACTTAAAAATTGTTGTATTTATCATATTTTGACCAACTTTAGATGGGCTTACAGTTCGAATGACTAATCTATGTTAATATTATATTGATCTTACTAGAATGATTGGTAATCAATACGTCTAGTATTATTGGTACGAAGTCCAGCTCTTGAACATTTTCGCAAATGCAATTTTCAGCCGCTGCGAAGAACTCATTAATTTCACCCATATTAAGCCCGCTCCATACTTACGCGAATTCGTCTGGAAAAGCACTGCATACGTAATTATTATCAAGTAAACTGTCGCGTTTTAATAGACGAATTTTCGCATATATGTACGCAGCTTTACACAACATATTTTCATACTTTGTTACTCCACAATCAGACTGTTTACTATTGCGAAAATCTATGGTATTTTTTTCTACTGTGACAAACTTTCTTCGACTTCATTTCCATGTATCCAAAACGCACTCATTTGTAATGTAATAGACATTTTAAAATCACAATTCACGACCCAAAGCTGTTAAAACAGCAATAAACATTTTCCCTGGAATGGCATTATCACGCACTGTGTGCTCGTGCACACATAATAATTTTACAATCAAACTTGTGTTGTTTATAATTCTGTCAGGCTTGTAAGTTTATTATATAATTAAACGATTTAATCCGATAATTGAATGTTTCCCAGAATTTTAATATTTATAATCAACTAAGCATGCTCACTGAGGAAATCATATCGAATTATTAAAACAGAACATGATTTATATCTTTCCGATTTCTTGGATTAACCGTGTGAAGTGTGTTCTGTAATTATTTTCAATGTTTTTTTTAGTATCATAATATGTATTCTTAATACAAATCAATAGCTGAATATCTTAATAAGTTCCTCATCAGATTAGGAAATTATCAATACCAATCAAGGTGTCATCAAAACTCAATCGCTTGTATTCTACAGTTAAAAACCAATTTCATATTACGTAAGACATGCGTCGTTCGCGAACGAACGAATCTAAACAACCTAATCTTTAAAGTGAACGATCATCACTCGTTCGCCTCGTGGATAATAAATATTACATTCGTCGCGGCTTATTTGTTTTCCCACTGCATTGTCAATAGCAGACCATGCGAGAAAACTAATGCAAATTTCGTTACAAAGTGCTCGATTTGCGCCTAAGTGACTTATTTTCAATTCCAATAAAAATTATCGAAAGCAATGTTGTTAAAGTAATCTCTTATTGGCTATGAGATTACTAGATTTTTTTATATTATATATCGAATGGAAAATATCATGAACATGAAAATCATTCCACACGATCTTTGGTTAAAGCTCAATTAACTAAGCCGAATTACCTTTCGCATTTATTTTTCATTGGTCGTTATGGAAAACATCCGTTTAACACTGTGCTTAAACTTATCGATAATCTCAGATTGGTGTGAAAACACAACGCAATGTTGTGTGAATATGAAAATTTCTCACGCGCGCGCGTGCGCACACGTCCGACCGTCCACCATTCTCGCCGTGACCTTTGATGTTATTCAGGTTCTCTTTATTATAATCGAATTGTACTCATGTATGTGAAAAAAATGCGTTTAAAAGACGGAACACCTGACTCGGCCGCGGGAGAGATGATTGCACGGCCAAGCGTCTCGCGCGATGGCCCGCCGAGCGGCCGGAGCGAAACACGCCGCTCCTAACGGTACTTATTCACGTACATTGGAAGGCATTTCTATACGGAAGGATGCATTATTATCGAGGCCCATACTTATCTGACTAAACTTCCTAAGTGAAATTGATATTATCTTTGTATTTACATTATAAATTTGCCTTTGCATTTTAATAATGGAATAATTCTTCAATATTATTTATGTTAAATATTACAGTGATTTAATTTCACTTTAATTTGTTTTCAATGTCACATCTACCAATACAGAATTTAAAATAAACTGTCAAATAATTTTACACGCACGTTTGCGGTGCATTTTTGTACTTTATTTGAGGCTCTTTTTTGAATGTTAAATTAAAGTAGGCATCGCGCCAGTTAATGAAAAATTACTCAGAAGAGAAATAAAATTCACTCACTCGAATTCAACTTAATGAAAACACTGTATCTCGAATGTATGAAAAACTATAAACATTATTTGATTTTAAGAAAAACACTAACATAAATCAAACCGATTTTTTTTACATTATAGCCTTACAAATAATTTAGAGAGCTTTATCGTGTCGAATATCAATTCTTGCCGGAGTCAAAAGAACTTAAATACAAGTCAGAGATTCCACGAAAAAAATATTAAAAAACAATACTAGATAGTGTTCTATAAGTAGGCAAATTCGTGCAATTTGGCTTTGACTTGACCCAATTGCCAAAAGAATACGACTAGAATCATTTCGAACCAGAAACCAATCTTAGCATTGCAAAGTTAATTTACTACTGTGCTCTGATCTAGTTCTTACCCATATTACATAATTTTCCGGTCTGTACCAATAAATTGTTTTGCCGGATACAAGATAACTACCAGACATTCTTTACCTGTGAATAGTTTTTAATTGTGAGCACATTCATTATATAGCGGAAATGATAAGTTTACCGTTCAAAAAATATTTCGCATATTCCCAAGTTCGGGGCCATGCGAAATTGTTCACACGATAAACGGTTTGCGTTTTAGGCAAGCTATCGATAATGGCTCGCAATGAATAGGCTAATGACCCTGTCTGTGTTCACTCGAGAATATATCTAAATATTAAACGATCCACCATACATGAGGTAAGTCAAAATTATATTCGGATAATATATACTAATCTGTTTTTCGCGCCTTCCGTTACAATCTATTACAGTGCTTTATATTTTCAACAGCCTTTCATCCAAAGGAAAACCATTTAGTTTTTGAGAGTGTTGTGAACGATTCTTTTTGTAATTGACAATCATTGTAAACTACAGATAAATGATTATTTAACACAGATATTTTATGAACTAATTAATGTTTTAATTCTAATTAAATTGTTTTCGTCCGAAATTTAAATTCTTTTTTTATTCACATACTATAAGGAGAGGGAACGACAGAAGAAACTGATTTATTTTGCAATCAACGATGTGAAATTAGGACTATTGTGTTTTTATACGTATAGGTTCTGTCTTATGACCGTATTTATCATTTATTGGAAAATAAACACGTCAAATAAAAATGTCATGATATTTATACATTGTGAATTCAGTGTTACGGTTGACTCTTGATTAATTTAACATTCCATTGAAATTGAAATACGTCTCTTTGCTGGATCTTAGTGAAAAAAGCCTACATTCTTTACATACCTTCATAGTATTTATATAAAAAATCTAGAACTGAAGGTTACGTTATTCAAAAAAAGTGTTGTTTGTGTGTTTCTTTTCACACAGATCTGAAGATATTGATTATTTTAATAAAAAAATATATATATTTTTAATGTTTAATTTGTTTGGTACAATGTGTGATTTATAAGTTAATATAAAATAGTACAATATGATGCAGTTTACATTTTTTGTGTATGTGGAATAGCCTTTTGAATTGTTTGAAATCAAATATTACATTTATTTTTTGTGGATGTTTATGATTGCAGTCTAGCATTTTTCTTCTACTAACATACGAGTAAACATTGATTTTCTTTATATTTTATTTTTGCATATTTTATTTATTTATTAAGTTTAATCTAAATGAGTGTTGCGCATATCTGTCATGTGAATAAACGATTTCTTTTGATAACACAGATACACTCGACAAATATAATAACAGATAAAAATATTTATTCTAACTTAATTATTGTGTCAACTATTTACAACAGATTAAAAAAAATAATAGTTAGTTTTTGGTTTTTCTCCGGAAACATTTACATTTAATCTAGAAATATTATGTTGAATTTGATGTACTGTGTATTTTTATTTTATATATTGTCTTATTATATTTTTCAAGTGCATGGCGATTTGGCGTCAGTTGTTATGTCATGTACTGTAATTTTAATTTTTTAACAAATAAATAAGAAACCGACTAAAATAATATGTGTAATCAACCATTACTGAGATCACATTAGAAAATTACAATAAAAGCAATATGTTTAATAATATCTTGTATCTTATAATCTGCAGAGTTGGGTTAGCCGTTAATTTAATTTAACTTTGCCTACAGATAACCATACTGTCAAGCCAATCAATCGCTCAGCATATTTTTCAGCAAAGCTTTTGATAAGAGTATTTAGTCTTGGCTATTACTGTCTCGCTTCAAAGATGTTAGTGGGATAAAAATAATTGACATTCGTGGTATGAGGGTATCCAATCCCGGACCCTATTTGTATCCCGGGATTTACAATCTTTCAATCCCGGATGTTCCGGGATTAATCTTTCACCCTAGTATCATTCCATAATTCTTTGAGATCATTGCCGATAAAAGTGGGTAGTTAAGGGACTTCATAATTGTTGTCACTCGATGTGACGAATTTACAGATTCCTCAACTATTCACAAGTCGTAGAGTTTTTTTTATCTCTATCCTTTGAAAAAGTCCGGCGCTGTTGAATCCCGAAATCTCAAGATTAGTACTAAGATGATCTCTGGATTGAAGGTCCTACGTGGTATGATATTGAATAAGTTTTAATTTTATTATTGACAAATAAACGCCTATCGGTGAATATTAACCACACTATCTATTGCATAAATTATTTTTTAATGGAGTGCTATTATAATTGCTTTAATTAGTGAAGCTTAGTGAGGAAATATTTTCAATGAATTTTGATGATTAATTTGGAAATGTTTTTTCGTGAAATAGATTCATACAGTGGAAAGTTCACAACAATGATGACATTTAGATACTCGTAATATCTCTAAACTTTTGAGATATTTCAATGACTGACAAGAGAATGAACCCGGTAGAATAAAACCGCACTATATCCTCTACGTAGCGGTAACCAAACGGGATATCTCCGGAATGTGGACGGGCGAGCGAGCATTTACCATTCACCGAGTGAAAGATATTTCTCTGCCCATGGTCTTCGTTTGAGGCTTGAACCGGAGATTGGATGAAGGCTCTTGATTGTGATGTGACGTACACTGAGCTATGACATTCAAAATAAACAACAAGCCCACGATTAGACTCCAGCTTTAAAATAAAAAACGACTGACTCCAAAGAAAATTTTCAATCATTTCATTTTAACTCTTATGTATATATATTCCATCAGATCATCTTTAGTCAGCCAAGCATACAATGTTAACACTATGAACTATTTTAGTTTAAATACACATCATTAAATATATATACATATATATATATATATATATATATTAAATTGAGTCGCTCGTTTTTCACGACTCCGACCGACTCTCGACTCCACAGCCCTGGTGAAAACTGAAATACACATTTCGATTCTTAAAATTCAGTTACACGTCTCCAACTACAAGCGAAACGTTTTTTTTCGACTTTGCCAAATTGTAAACGTGTGTTCATAAAACAAAATTCGCGTAAAACAATATCAATGTGTTGGATTAATGTCGGACTTATAGGGAAACTATAGAAAATGATCGCATGTATCTACTTACTGACAGAATAATAGCGATATTTTTTTAAATGTATGTGGTTATATGTTACTAGAACTATAAAAATACTTTGATATCTATTTCTATTACGCCATCGTTAGAACTTTATTTATACGATGCTTTCGAATATTCTTAAACTAAATACATCGTAATCTTTATCATATTATAATCAATCAATAATAATAATAGTTTTAAAATTGTGTCAAAAATTTAAATTTTAATTAAACTTTCTTTCTTAATAATCGACTAGTATTAAAACATTTTTTGCCCTTATATATAAAAAAAATATATAAGAAATTTATCGGAATAGTCTGAAAAACCATGTAAAAAATAAACGCACTACTACGACCCGCTATATTTTTCCATTAACGAACCGGTTCGTGGGACGGACGCCTTTGGGTATGAAATCTTGGCTTCCAAACAGGCTAGCCCTTTAAGAGGAACACGTACGCCACCTGAGGAGTGGTCCTGCTACTCTCACGCCCCTTCCGAGATCTCGGACAGTGATATCAAAAGTAATAGTAACAATGTAAAAACAAACAATGGACGCGCTGTATTTTCCCACATAAACAAGCAACACTGTAGGATTTATCATTTAACATATTGTACGCTTTTCCAATTTCTTACTATATTTTGCTGATAAATAGTTGTCATACATCCAAATTTAACATCGCTTATGGATGGTAGCTTTTTTAACGATCTCTATTTATACCACAAAAATAATTAAGTTCAATAATACACAGTGCCAACATGATAATGACAACAAATGTAATCTTATGCACACAAAAGAGAAACTCCAGTTTCTAGAATATTCAGTCAGGAAAAGAAAATGAAAACAAAAGTTTCTGAAGATTATACAAAACATACATAACCACTACATTTTTCAACTAAAACAATCATAGATTTTTTTATAGTTTATCTCAATCATTGGTAGCAGTCCCCTCTCCTGTTCTGAATTTATAGTATTTTCAATAATGATTCTGTGTTTTGAATCAGAAACTATACATTTGAAAAATAATGTACTTCTCACCTGAAAAGCAGAACGAGTGTCACACAAGTGAAATATTAATATTATCTTAAACATGAATTGCATCAAATTAATATGCGAATTCATTATTTCAAATTAATGAATGGAATCTTTCTTTACATACGAAGATCAGAATCCTTTCGTATTATTTTCCTTACTGTACAATATCGATATAATTTGTTATAAGTACTGGATACTGCTCCGTTTATTGCTCTCAAGATTTGAATTTATCCTGCGGTCTAAAGGTTTTTATAAAATTATATCATAGCTGGATCAAATATAAAACGTGTTAGAATAATATATATATATATAATACTCATTTATAAGTGGGCTTTTTATTTTATACAAAAGCGCAAAACGGTGTATAGTAGAGGTCTGCACGGGCCAAAATTTTACAAAACTACCCGGTCCGAGCCCGAAAAACTCACGCCCGACCCGGCCCGGGCCCGAGTCTAATGCCGCACTTGTTACCCGAACCCGACCCGAAGCACCGAGAAATTTGAAATCCTCGATTTGGTATACTTTTTCCCCAGATTATCTCCGAAAGTCCTTTTTTTTTTTTAGCTCACCGAGGAATTTGAAATCCTCGATTTGGTATACTTTTTCCCCAGATTATCTCCGAAAGTCCTTTTTTTTTTTTTAGCTCACCGAGGAATTTGAAATCCTCAATTTGGTATATTTTTCCCAACATTATATCCCAAATTCCAAAGCCCGGCCCGGCCCGAGCCCGACTCTCGATTGCGCTTACCCGCCCGAGCCCGGCCCACGGGCCGGGTCGGGTAAGAGCCCGTGGGCCAGGCCCGGGCCCGTGCAGACCTCTAGTGTATAGTGATGAGAAATTAGCCATAATTTATTTTCCTTGCGTATAAAACATACAGATTGATGTAAAATATAAAATGCATATAAAACTGAGTAAACAGCTATCGAAAAATTTCAGCTTTTATGATAAAGTGTTTAGGAGCATCTATATGTTGTGTTATAAGACGAATAATAGTTAAAATTTTATAGACAGAGACAATTATTGATTGCCTGTCTCTGAACCAGGATTAATAAAAATTGCCTATACAAATAAATTATTTTTTTGGCAAACTAGTGAGATAAATGCACCAACTGAATCCAGACATATAATGAATATCAAAGAATCTTTTTGTATTATACAGTGATCGAACTACTGCGAATATTTTAAAATGTTAGTGATCGGTTCCTTAGCATTGTTTTCCAAATGTCGGGTGGTAAATAACGTAACAATAAACTAGTCAAACAACATGTCCGAACAAAAAACTCGTTATTACACTAACCTAATTTAGCTTTTTTGCACATTTTTTTGTTGCTCCGTGATTGATATAATATATGTTTCTTCGAAGGTCGTTAAATCAATATTTTAATATTCTGGCTAAAAAGTATATTATAAAATTGATACGATATAACGTTTCAAAAGAATTATTTATACACCGTTATTTATTTAAAATATGCTTCCAATTCAGCCCCTTAGGAACAAAGAAATTTCACTGTATTTTTGGCGTTTTTGAGTTATTAAATAGTGGATGCAAAGATATGAATAAATAAATTAAAAAACACATTTAAAAAAATACAAAATTAACAAATAAATCAGGAAGTGAAAGCACCAATAACCTTTAAGACACTGAATTTTTTTTTTCACCCGCTTAAAATAAAGTAACAGATTACTGGGAAAACCTGTTTTTTGGCTAGATAAAAACGTGATATTTTATCCGGCTTACCCCTTAAGGGTTGAATTTTAAATCTTGCTTGTTGTCGGTACACTATTGAAATCTGAACTAATTATTTTTTATCCAAATATATACATTAATGGATATTTTAATAGCCAAATAGGTACATAATGTTAAAGTTAGTTATCATATTATTTTTGTTTGAAATCGAATTCATGTAAAGTTTTTTTTATGAAAACTAATATTATTTTTTTTATTTCGGCCTGTTTCAAACGTACCTATTTTAAACTAATATTCACACTGTAAATAAATTAAAATCATACAAGATACCAAACATATAAATTTGTTTTGAAGCCATTATATTATCATTATAGCCATAGTCACTTATATAATTAAATGTAAAGTTGTACCATGTTTTATTATCGTTGAAATATATTGTATGTACTATAATTTTAAAAAACCATCCTTAATTGCTGTAAATACGTAGATTTTACGGTATACTTATAGTATTAATGTATGAGGTTTTTTTTATCAGTTTTAGCAAATCGCTGTTATTTAATATGTCCTTAGCACAGTTTTTTGTTTGACATAGTGAAATTATTATTTACCATCATAAACAATAATATTCATTATTATGCTTCGAAACACCTTGTCATATTGTTATTTTATGACTTTAGAACCTTACCTTACATTTCATCACCAATCTTTTTATATATCGACTGTGGAAAGGAAAAAGGACGTAACCCACACATACCAAATTTTACAGGAGGCGCTAAAAACGTGTTTTGATGATTTTGTGACTTGTGCAAATAATGAATTATACACAACCTTGAAGTGCACTGAGACATCTAAACTGGTGTTTAATTGACACAACCTAATATTAATTATAGAAATTGTTTTGAAAAAATCTTTATTTCATTGTTTTTTCTTGGTTTTAATTTTTTAAAAGGTCATCTTTTTCAAACTTAAAAGCTAAATTTAGTTACTTATTCGGCATATTCAGCTTCCATCCTTTTGATAAAATGTGTGTCAAGTTGTATACTTTGTGATTATCGAAATAAAGCTGTTTTGAGAAATTGAAGGTTACGTCCTTTTTCCTTTCCACAGTCGATATGTATTCTTATATATATATATACTTATTATATATATATATATATACATATATATATATACATATATATATATATATATATATATATATATTTAAAAACAATGTAATTAATTCACAGTAGCAAGTATTTTTTGAATTTGGAGAAAACAGCTTTATTCTGGATTAATATTTAAAAATATTGTTAGCTACCGAGATTCTTACAAAAATATAAAGAAAATGGTTTATTTCCACATCAAATATTAAAACTAATTTTCTTTGTTGACTCATACTGAATGAGTCACACATAATAAATTATGTATGACTTGTTTCAATACGTAATATTTTTTTATTTATTTATATAGACTTTGGTTACAAGTTTACCTTACTCTAATATTTTGTATTCTAATAAGAAGCAGAAATGCTTCTAATGTGGAGCATGTAGCCTCCTAGTGGCCAATGTGGAGATTTTTTTATGATGACATGTTACTCAACCTCTATTTTTGACGAGTGTGGGGATAGAAGGATAATGCTAAGACAGCACTAGCGGTTAACTAATCGTTCTCGCTACGCCACGTTGTTTTAGGATTGGAAAGGTGGGGGGGGGGTTTCCGACATCACAAAGTTTACCCATGTCTTCGCATTGAAATCAAAAAAATGCTTGAAATTATATTTATTACAAGATAATAATATTCATCCTAAAACGCTTTCAATCAAATTGTAGTTTGAATTCTGTGATACTATTAAGGTTTTCAATACCGAATGAATATATCAAAACCGGTTTAAATAAAACAAAAAAATACGACCAAATAAACGAGTGATTTTCTTAAATAGCTTACGGTTTCTTAAAATAATAATCTTCCATTCAAAACAGTTATCAATTCTGGAACCTGTCAATATTGCTTTTGGTAGATTTAATATATTTCTTCGCGGACAATTTTATTAAAACATATAAGTATGTGATCATTTCTTTACATTCAAAATTTTGTTTTGATTTATTGTCAAACCGAAATACCGCTATTTTTTCATTTTCAAAACCGGTATTTCGGTTTAAAAAAACATCATGAATACCGTCATCCTGGTTTCGGTTATACCGTTATTAAGATCCCTAATTACGATGTAATAGTCATTGTTTTCTGTGAAAGAGTAAAGAAGTTAATTAATTGTATGTAGATCTTTACAATAAATACATCTCTTTGCAATATAGCTAACACTAATTTTTGCACACCCTGAATGCAATCTGAATTCTGAGAATTTAAAGTCGTGTAAGTTCACGTATACTTTTATTATTTATTTAAGCGAATGCATTTTTTTCAGCTGGCATTAGCCAATCTCTGTTGCGAATAAAGACGTCTACGGAGTGAATGATTTGTTTGCTTTTTGAATGTAAAGGATTTAATTGACTTTATTTACTTTTTATCTTAAGAATCTACGAATGAGGTCAAAAGTTGGTTGATTCTTTGTTTTTTTACAATGACGCAGGCAGTAAGGCAATGAGAAAAGGTTGAGAAATAATCTTTAGCTTATTGGTAGATGGAGTAGGATCAACCTTATTTATTCAGTTATTGTATATATGATTTTCTAATAAACGTTCTATTTTTTTTCAGGTAAGCCACTATTCCGTAACTTGAAACAAAGAAAGTTTTGACGGCTGTTTCAGTAAGTCCAGAATATTCATTATATTAATCTTATATTAACGAAATATTTTTTGAATTATATTATAAATTTGTGCAAGTTTTACATTACATTATAAATTATTTTGTAAAATTTCTCAGATTATAATTTATTACGTTCGAATTGATCGTTAGTCGCCACTTTAACGTAATTGTTCTTTGAAAAGTTTTCAAGTTATTTTTAAGAGATAATAAACATTTTAAATATAGTCAATTAAATGCATCTGATTCATATTTAATATCTCTATCTGTAAATTCCTTTCATTACCAATTGTTTATTACATCCAAAAAAATATTTTGTTATGTATAAATAACACTGTAATATTGTATTACCTTATCAGTTGATAATGCTCGTCTAATTGAAACCCGTAATGATCATTTAAAATAATATTGAAATTAGGACAAATGTGTATTTTTAAAAAATAAATAACACACTATATATTTGTATTACTCTAGCGTTCAATAAAACTATTTTGAATCTTTTATTTCATTTCAAACGTTGTCATAAATGTTTTGGTTTCTTAGAATAATCTGTATAAGATGCATGCCTAAAAATATACCATTTTTAATTTCGCATACAATATCATTTAAGATTCGCGCTCGCGTGCCCAAAGAGCCGAAGTCTAACAACTTCTGTTCTATGCCAATAGTTTAATAAGATTAATTGACAAAGTTGCTTGCAAAAAATAACATCATATAAAACCAGTTATGGTACACGCCATCAACAATAATTACGTTTTTATATGGGAAAGTAGTTTATAGACGGCAGCGAGATTTTTTCATACGGTTAACTTTCGTGCTGTATCATTTCTTTCAGTGATAGAACACACAAGATTTTTTTTGATGAATGTTTAAAATTTTATCGTAATTGCATCTTGGAGCTATCGTTTAATAAACACATTTCTTTATTCATTAATCACTTATGTTAATATTTATATTATTGTCATTTAAAAAATATATAATATAATATTATTCATTAATGACATCATATTATATATATAAACAGACTAGAAATTTATAAAGAAATTAAGGTTCATTGATAAACATCTATAGTTTAAAGTTAAAGTGAACTACCTTAAAGTAAATATCCATTCATTGAAGTCATCAAAGTACATACTAATAAGAATATTATTTAATAAGTTTTCACTATTAAGTGTATTAAATGAAACATAAGAATTAAAAGAACTTAGAAATTTTAAAAATAAGCAGAACGAAACAAATAACATTCGTCATCAGTGAGTTATTAACATATTTTGTACATTTATTTTAAATTGTCTAGTTTTTAACGTCGTTACGTGCAACTAACCCTTATATTATATACTCCATCAAGATCAATTTCTTGTTCTTATAATATATATAAATTTTATTTTGATTAAATTATCTAAATGTTCAATTTATTATATATTTTGATCAATTAGGGTTATGCCAACTTAAAAAAATATAGTTTTAGAGTTAAAAGAATAGTTATACTTACAGGGAACATCTGTCGTTACTCGTTAGTTATAAAACGTATGATGTGTATAAAAATTTGATAGATTTAAATTCAATAGTGTATGTTATGAACAGGACCGATTCCGATCAGCAAGGATGACAGTTATATACGAATATATTCATTTTTATTATTATAATTATACATATAATATATAATTTAATAGAATGTGCATCAGTAAGAGCTTCTCTTGTACGTACAAGATATATCTCTAGCAAATTTGGTAAAATAATTTACTTATCTCCAAAAAGGAAACGAAAAGATAATAAGTGGCTTTGCCTTATCCAACCATAAATATTGCCGATTAAGTGACAATTTATTATCAAAGTATTTAACTTTTTTCGACGTCAGTTTATGTTTTGATAAGTTAATGCTATATTTGGTTGATTGCATATAAATAGTTATCTATAAGTGCCCAGTGCTTTTCTAACACAAATCATCCAAATATTAATAGAATCGGCTGGTAATGCGCCTCCATAGCTTGACGTCTACGTCTTCTTCGGCCATCTTGAAATACCTCAGCGTATTGCTACGAAATCCCTAGAGCTCTTATTTTCCTAATTTACATAAGGCATTAAACACATATCTAGTTCGTAATTCAGACAATTTAAGTGTTTGACTATTGCTCTGTCGACTGGGCACAACTTTATTTATTTATTCAATAACTAATATATCAAATAATCTGCTTTTTTGTATATATAACATCGTAATACACTAAGCATTAGCCACTTAGCAGTATTTACCGTTTTTGTAGTGCGGGCTTAACACATCGATTACATTTTTCTTTCTTTCAAACGACTTTTAAATCAATTTTTGGACAGTGTTTAATGTATGAAATATCATTATTTCTATTTATAAAGAAAAGCTTGGTATTATTGTTCTATAGTATTGATCTTTTTTTTTAATTTTAAGGCTAGCTTGATGTTGACAACAAAACTTAACCTCTATAAAATATCATTTTAAAATTGATAACATAGCTATTACTTATTCCACAAGTTGTGTAACAAATCGTTACACGGGTTCCGCCTTTTTGAGAAGCATCTTTAGAAAAACTATCTTTATATTATTTACGAATAAATTAAAACTTAACTGTAATTCTTATTAAATTAGAAAATTAAGCTTGGAGTTTTTTTACGTTCTACTGAAAGCAGAGTGGAAGTAAAAATGCTTCTCAAAGAGGCGAATCGCGTTTCACAATTTGCATTATGTACAACCAATTTTAATTTGATTAACATTGAAAATAAACTTCCACAAAGTTACCTCCGAATCTATCGAAAATATATTTGCCAAATATATGAAATAAATAATTAATACTGACCATTCGCTTGATAAAATACTCAACATCAAACTAAAGTCCATTTTTAAAACAGTTAAATTAGACGGTCACACTTCATCGTAATATTTTGTTTTATAAATAATCGAAAATAATACATCTTATATTTTACAACAATCGTATTTTCGCTTTCAACCATCAGCAAAACATTTGTATTGTAGATAATATAAAATCCATTTGTCGTAATGTAAAATTATTACGTTCACGAAAATACCTGAAAACAATTAATGGAAAGATATCTTAATAATTGCGTACCGCTCTACTCGTACTCGAAATTAATTGCGTTTTTATCTATAAAACTCTTATCTCGGTTTATACAATTTCGCCATTTACATTATATTTCTTGATTGTGATGTTTAATGTGCGATGACTTCTGACATTTTGTTTTTAATGAATCATTTGTCATAAATATGTTTGTCTTATCTTTTAAACAAATAGGCATCGACAGGTAAACGACCACCAATTTATTTTGAACGAATATAACCCAATACTTATAAATATTACGAATGTACCGTACCTATGCTTACTCAGTCCTTTTTTCAATGTATGTATACTCCATTGTAAAATGTGATCAGGGCTACCGATCCGGATAGAACCGGAACCGAGTAACTGTACGTTTTTAAAAGAACAGAAAACCGGGTATTTTTTAACTGATACCTGGTTATTTTAATTTCAATATAATATTTAATTTCTACATATTAAATAAATGTCTTTTCTTATAAGATGCAAAATTCTCCGGATATCCGTCAATTTTGCAAAACTCGTTTACAGATTAAGTGAATCTAGAATCAACTGGTAAACAATGTCCTGCGCAAAAAAGTTGTTCAATCTGCTTTAACGGCAAATGACGTGTTTTTTCGTTGTTAACATTTTTTCATAAACAATTAGAAGTTCCATGAAATATAAAACACTGGATGCATTCATATTTTTGAAACATTTCTTTATAGAAAAAACAATATTTTAAATAAATAAAATATTTTAACTGTCATGGTCGTGTGTATGTAAATTAATTTATGTAAGTAGTAAAAAAAATATAAATGTATAATATTCATTTTCTGTATATTTTATCAGTATCGTTATTCTATGTGTATTTAAACGATATGTGTGATCCATGAAATTTTCGATTAGATTAAATATTAACAATTTTAAATCATAAAAACGCTCCCTTATCTCTGAATTCCTCACAAAATCAAACCACCTCACCCCTATTATCCGACGCAAGCATCTGTTCTCGAAGCTCAGTATACGGTTTTAATTTTACGAGACAAAATGATTTTTTTTTTAATATTTTTCTTCAATGAATTCATGGCATGTTTATTTTACATGAAAGCAGAGTATGTGTGTTTGTCACATAAAATTACCAAACCCCCAAATTTAACTTGCTATATCGGACGCTTGCAACATCCCAGATACCCTCGTGACCCAGTCGCAAGATAGTGATTCGCTTGTAAAGCACATTGGAATTTTACTACATGTTATATTATTTGTAATAATAATTAAAGCAAGAATCAATAAATTTTAATATTATTGTAACTATACGGAAACTTAGTAAAACGCATAGTTTCATTTCACGGGTCATTAATTTTTGTGTACTTAATATGATGTAAATGAAATATGCATACATTTTATAAACATATTTTGTATACAAAATATGCATTATACACATTATCAGAGACATTCACGCATTTTTAATGCCTTTAACTTTTCCGGTTCTAAGCTCAAAAAATGCGACCCCAATACCCACATTTTCTTAAATATCTATTTTAGTATGAGTGATACAATGTTTATAATTAAGGTTTTCTTATATCATAGTTTTTTGGACCTTTTGTAGTTTATCTAAATACGCGATAACACGATAAGCGCCCGCGATAAGCGATCGTTCGTAAGATAGCTGGACTTAACTTGTCAGTTGCAATTTCATATGTGTGCTGGGATGACGTTATGATTATTTATTAAAAAAACTACGGATTTTTATAAAAAAAAATGTATGAGAAATGATGCAGAAAGATATTTTAAAGCCCTTAGACTATTTTTTTTTTGAAAATCATAAGAACAGGGCCATTAATGAGGAAACCACTGGGGTCCCTAAACGACCCCCATCGGATGAGAAGTATTTTTCTAGTCTCCGAGCCACGAGAGTTAAACATTGCACGTGCCATAAAATCTTACATGTAATCATTCAGTAATTACATTGTGTAATGCTGAACATTGAATTATGCGAATGATCAGTATAAATCGAATATGTTTGTCAATATAAATATGATGCTTGGTCAGTATAAACAAGAAAGGTCATTTTTTTTTTAAATTTGTTCAATTCCAATGATTATAAAAATGTGGTTAGGTATAATTGTCAATATAAAACTCGCCTTGAGGTTAAAATACAGTTAAAATTAATAATATAAATACTAAATATCTTTTATAAATTAAATACTGTCTAAGATTCAATTAACCATTTAAATTGAAGCATATAAAATACCGACTTCGTTCTGGAAAAAAACGTTATTCTTTGATAAATCGACGTTGAAGGTACTTAAAGCAATAAACGCTTGTGAATGTATTGAAATTTTACAATAATTTAAATTATTTTTCTGTTTTTCTATATATGCCAGAAACATTTTTACTTTCGATAATAAAAGGACGAGATTTTATTTGAAAGTAGATTATATAGTATTGTAATAATACATCGTCACGATGATAAATTTACCAAAAATAGATTAATAAACTTTTGACACCTTGCGAACAATTGTCTGGACTGTGAATGCAGTATAAAAAAAAACTTACTTAAAAAGATTAATTACAAATGCTTAAACGGTTCTCTTTACCAGGACCGAATCGTGGGGTGTGCAAAGTGTGCAGCACTAAGATTTAAGTACCTAACTTATTTAGTACTGCCAGTACTTGTATTTTAGCCTAACCCTGAGCGCCTCGCATACAGCCACTAAACTCTCGAGCCGGTCGTGCTCTTTACTTACATTTTACTACGATATTTTGTACTTGGTAAATTTCTCCTGTATAACGACGACATATATTTTATGAAAGTCTTGTGATAAAACTAACCGTTACTACCGCCAAAAAATTCATTAATGTGGAGCATTTGATCTCAAAATGCATGGTTTCCCAAACTATGTTCCGCGGAACACTGGTGTTCCGAAAAAAATTGGAATGGTTTTATACGCTGCCACAGTTTAAAAAAAAATCTAAAAAATTCAGCTTAGTGTTCCGTTATATTTTCCGGACTCGCGAAGTGTTCCATTCCAGAAAAAAATTGGGAAACTCTGTCATAATGAATAGATTTTAGCCACTTAAACTAACGTCAGAACATATTCAATAGCACGATTTCGATATGGAACATATTTCGATCCAGTTACAGTATAATTTTAAGTTTTTTTTTATCTAGATTGTACTAATCGGTAAATATATTTCATATGAACCCACTTAATAGCGGTATCATTATCATTTTTTCAAGGCCATGGAAATTACACCAAATTAATAATAATGTTTTTTTATCATTTCTCGCGTCTCGCATGTTTTATGCGATAATCGGTCAACCAAGAATATTTCTCCCGTTCTCTGTACTGTAGACATAATATGAAAATACTTTAACTTTATTACATAATTCATATTATTTTATCTCGAAGAAAAATATTGTTTTCGCTGCTTTTCTATAATCACAATTTTTTTCTTTACGCAGAATAACTATAAATAGTCTCATTTCAATCCTGGTTGAATTTTAATGACCACTTAAATGTTTTTACATTTAAGCAAAATTGACAAATGAATACTACTAATTTGGAATCGCAAAAAAAGCAGATCATTAGCAATGAATTCAAAGGTATATGGATTTTTTTACAGCATAATTTTTAATATTTAATATAATAGCAATACTGATAATTAATCTGGTCTCGGGTAAAGCGGGGAAGAATACTTTTTCAATCTAACATCCAGGAGGATTCTTAAAAAGAATTTATCATATATATATATATATATATATATATGTAGATACTATCTCAATACTATCGCAAAGAATAAAAAAATAAAAAATAATAATTAATTAACGAAGGTAATGAAACGGATAACAAAAGCAACAAAAATAATTCAAAATATCAAATTTATTGAATGAGCAAATAAATGAATTGTGTAATGATTTCTAATATTTCTTGTGTATATAATTTGAACGATTTATATAACCAATTGTTTGTTACGCTCGTATTAGTTTAACTTAGTTTGGTATGAATAGCCCTGTATACATGTACCTATATTCTTATCATTTGAAAATGCACGTAATAAGCGAAATCGGTCAAAACCGGTACCGAATATACTATTATATTAATTTGAAATTCGTACAAGAGTCTTTGTTTTTTTTAATATAATGCCATTCCACCAAGTATTGACAGTGAACATCTAAAAAACATTACTCGTTGAGCGAACCCGGTCCTGACCAATGCTCCCCCTAAGACAAGAGGTTAGCTGCGCGAAAATTTCAAAGGCTGCGCGGGCCAATCAAATATTAATTGAATAGTTGTCTTGGAGTGCGCGCCAACCCGGAACGAGTGCGCGATATCTTTTAAACTGCTGCGCGGCCGCACGCGTGCGCAGCTTAGAGGGAACGTTGGTCCTGACAGTTGATTGTACAATAAATTGTCGCATCCTGGAATGGAACCTTCCATACATCGATTTTTTAAATGAATTCGTATCTCGATTCATGTTTGCCTGTGGTGTTACAAACTCAATGTCATCGGTTTGCTCCAAGAAGTAATTAACTGGTAATTTGTTCAAAACTGAGCTGCATTAGCCAAAGTGCTTATTTATTAATCTTGCATCAATTTAAAAAGTCACTTAGTGTCTAAACATCGGCCAATATTGTGAAATGACATGCCTTTAAAATTATTATGTTGTATTTCATGCACATACCGGAATGAATGACATCATTGAAAACCGTATTTAATTCTTCCGAAATACATTGTAGTGACTTCTTGCACCAAACCGACGATATAATAAATTGTGGGAGACCTTGCATGACATTTGCATGAAGGCTCCAAATTTCTAATTACGCCACTGATCCTTACATACCCCTTTTGATGTATAATACTTAATCAACTATACAGCATAATACTGGTTTATGATGGTTGAAATTTAATAGCATAAATAATATTAAGTGCAAATTAATAAATCTCTTATGCATATCAACTTTGGAAAAAAAAGGACGTAACCCACACTTTAAAAAAAACATAGGACAGGAGGCGCAAAAAACTGTTCTGATGATTTTGGGCCATATGCAAATTAAGAATTATCATGAAGGTCATCTTTTTCAAACTTAAAAGCTAAATTTAAATACTAATTCGGCATTTGCAGCTTGCATCCTTTCGATAGAACGTGTATCAAATTTGATACATTGTGATTATCGAAAAAGACCTGTTTTGAAAAAACTGTGGGTTACATCATTTTTCCTTTCCACAGTCGATATGTAGACATAGTTTGTAACTAACTCATTGTATTATCGATCTTAAATAAATGCTTTCTCTGGAAATTATTTTTTAATTCAATGCCTGTTTACAGTGCTCTCTTTTCATACGCTTATATCAATTTATTTTTCAGAGGTCATATAAGTCAAATGTTCAACTAAAAAAAACATGTAAAACGACATTAAAATATGTCTTTAATTTTAATGACTCTTTGTACAACTGCTCGAGATTATTGACTCAATAAATAATAAAAATTCACTAATAAAATGCACGATAACATGCATTATGTTGGTAAATAATAAGTACAAATTTTAATGTATGTCGTAGGTACATTCAGATCGCTCATATTTGAAAAGGTGTTCAGATTTGATCAATTACATCACGAAATGAATAAATTATTCAATAAAAAAAATTAATCATCTATCTGCATACGAGATGTTTTGTATCAAACATGGCTATATCCATATTTTTTATTGAAAAAAAGGTCGTTGCAATGAGTAACTAAAAGCATGTCGGAAGTGATTTGATTGACCTGTTGATTGAAATAATTAATGCCGATATTAATTAATGTTTTTTTTTTCAATTAACAGTTCAACAGGTCATTCCTTCTTTTAATCTAGCGAAATCGTGTGGTCCTAAACACACGATTTTTATTGAAGGACTTGCGTAATCGACACATACTTTTCAATTCCTTTAAAAAAAACACTATTTAAGTTGATTGCTTTTTTAATATGTCATGAATCAAGATAAAATAAATTACAGTACAGAAAATATAACCAAGACCAGCAGTCTTCCTTGAAAATTCAACTTATATTTTACAAGCATTTTGCTAAAATAAATCAATGTTTACATCACTTTCATATCGCTCGAGCAACATAATATTTTCCATGCAAAATAAGATCAGTTGTATGTACATAGTATAAATATTGTGTGATTTTCTATCAGTCAAGTTTTTTTAAAATAATATTTGAATTTCGTATTTTCGAAAATTTTCCAAATCTAAAAAAGTATTTATAACTTCAAGTGGACCGCAATTTATTAAAAAATATATTTGGAATTGGTTGTTTTGATTATTTGCGTAGTATAAATAGTAGGTGTAATAAGGTTGCTTTTATTCACTATGCCTTTTTTCAATGCATTCATATCTGTTTTTTTCTTCGACCTCGTTACACATATCACTTTTTTTTTTGCATTCAAAAAAATAGTTCAATTTGTAAAGGTGCTACGCTATACTGGACGTGTTGTTTTTCAAATCATTTCTAATCATAACAAAAACGTTTCAAAAACATTCACTGAAAGCTTATCTAATATCAAATACATACTACTTTCTGTGATTGCAATGTAGTGAAAAAAACAACAATCAAACACATTTCCCGGAGAAATTCGTATTTATTATACACTAAGAAATTAAGTGTCTGCATTTATTATTCATTAAAAATGTGGATAAAATAAATTTAACCTATTTATGTTTGTTTTTTTAATTTTCAACAACTATATTTTTAAACGGTCAAAACTAGAGCTTATACAAAAACCAAGTTTTGAAAAAAACCGGTTTTCAAACTCTAATATTTCTTAAAACCCAGTTTAACCTGGTTCAAAAATTTACATAAAAGTTTAAATGAATTAAATTATTTATAAACGGTATTTTTCTTCATTTATTAATTGTACGTGTACACAATGTAAAGCATTTTTTTTTTTAAATAAACTTGAAATTATATTTTATTACGTATTCATTGATTGCAATAAAATCATCACGATTTATTTGTTACTATGGTGGTTTCAACAAAACTCGTCAAAAAGTGAAACAAACCAACTTTATAATTTACACTAAAAGCTTTTGATAAAGGCTCAAATGAAATTTTATTGTTAATAATTTATCAAATTATATATTAAGGAGTTCACAAATCATTTCTCATTTTACATTTAGCATTATTAATACTTGTGTCTGAATATATTTACCATATTAATCAAACATTTAAATTAATGTATACTTTGGCTTGTGGGATATTGCGCGAGGGCTGTTGAAAACCAGTTTGAATTCCTCCAACATAACGTATGCTAATCTTGCGTTTATATAATGTACACTTGCAGCAGTGCATTTTTGGTTTCAATTTATTTACGACACAGGTGTTAAAAAAAATGCAATTGAAATTACAAACTAGGGCGTAAAAACTTTACTCGTTCATAATACCTAGATATTGTACAGGCATTACAGTTAGAAAGACTCTCAAAGTGTTTATAAAAAATCACAGATAACTTTTTCAAAATTACTTACTTTTCAAATTCATCTTAAAAATCACACACGTACTACAACAATAAATAATACCGCCGAAGGAATTTGATGGACTCATTAGACAAACGGCCCAAGCCAAAAACCTGAGTTTTGAGTAAATTCAATTTTGAGTACGCATGTTTTACTAACTCCAATCAAACAACAAAATTTATCGAAATACAAAAAGCTATATTTATGTATATTGATTTTTTTTAGTTTTCATTCTTTTAAATTGGAACATTTCGATAGATCTGTCGAGTTCGTCAATCGTACACAGATGGCCAAAGCAATGAAGGTCATTTGTAAACAGCAGAAAAAAGGCCCAACGGCACATGGACTTGTATAACACACGATGTGAGTGGAAAGTTATTTTAGGTTAGTTTTCTACTTGTGAAATGATTATTTTGGAATTGAAATTTTGGAGTATTTAAAGAAGCGAAAAATGTTGGTCGTTTTCCTTTTCAATATGTCGATATACGCAATATTGGTGACACAATTTTTACTTAAAGTAGTTATCGGAAATTTTCATATTTTTTGACACCATCATCTACAAAAACTATATCAATGTTATACGATACAGTATCATTTTAAAACGTACATTAATTTAATTAGTAAAACAATTCCTCTCGGTCGTCCTCTTAATATGACTAAGAACTGTTTTAAACTATCCCCATTGCAGCTCTACAACCATAAGTTTAAATAAGAATCCTAGGATAGGATAATTTTGATATAACAAGCAAACCAATGGCTGTAAAGCCAGAAGTCTTTTATGTGAGAGAATAGTTTCGAAATACTTTACATTATATATTTACACTCAGTTAATAAAATTTCTATTAATAAATTGCACTCAATTTTATATTAGGTATTTTAAGTTATATTGAATGTATGATATTTATGTGGCTTGCATCATGTAAAATCATTAGCCAGCACACGTGAAAATTACTGCAGATATGGTCTTGCGCTCTTCATATCCAGAATAATATTTACTAGCGTCAACTCTCAAACTAAATCATGTGTAACATTAGCAAGGTGTTTTTATATATTCCTTTTTACAATTGACACGAAAATTCTGTTTGTTACATCGTAGTTTTATTGAAATACAACGATGAAAATAAAATTACCCTTTCCTGTAGTTATTTTATAAGTACTATTCCTATTATCCCTGCAATAGTAAGCTATTATAATTTCACTTTCTCGTCTACATTGTACCTTTTTTATTTCCTATATGTCAACATACAGACAGTAAACAACTGGTATATTATTATCGATATCTACTGTCTGATAACATTCAATTTCTTACAATATTGTCTTCGGTACGACAGTTTTATGTTGAAGTGATACCAAATAGACAGGTGCTTTTAGACAGATTCATGACATTCAACATAGAATTCGTGCAGGCTATCATTTAATCTGATAATACTAGAATTTTGAATAAATACATCAATAGTGGGAAATGTTAACTTTGTAAATGTAGATGATTATGTAATAAAATAAGTATATTAGTGACGTGATGAAAACTTATATATTTCAAGTATCTCGATACATATTATGATCTTAGATATTACGGGTTTCATCTTGTTTTCTGTTGGTTAAAAATCTTACTTATTTTTTCTGTGTAAAATCATTAATAAAAAATAATTACAACAGTATTTATCTTTCCGACATACTTTAAAACTCATGTATATTATTCTGTATAAAACAAAAAGTGTTTTCATTTTTTTTATATAACATATTATGTCCGCTCCCAGAGTGAATCTTTTGGCCTGAAGTATTTATAATATAATATATCGATATCCATACGTTGACAACACGTAACCGACATTCGTTCAATTTTACAGGAGAGCCAAAAAACTGTATAAATAAATAAGTATTGGGAAATCAATGAAAATTAAAGACACTTTGGAGTAAAATAATTATTATGTATATTTAAAATAATCTGTTGAGACAACATTAATTAAATAAACTTTTATCAACAAGAAAATGATATGCATAACTCATTTTATGAAAAAAATGTCGGTTACGTGTTATCAACGTATGACCATCGATATGTCGTCCAATGGGTAATGCGATCGCTGTATATGTAAATTTGAAAGTAATTTTTAAGAATTCGTTCGAAAAAATGTAACGGTTAATGCATTCTTAGAAAAAAATCGTGGGTCGCCAAAAAACATCAAATGGGCAGCGGACTTTGTATGCCTGCTCTAAAACAGCATAAGTTTTTCTAAAATAAATGCTTGTTACTCACTTTCTAAGTCTAACTTTTTTTTTGAAAACTTATTTATTAGAACTAGTGGTTAGTTAATCGGTCTCGCTACGTCATGTTATTTTTACGGTTGGAAGGGCGGGAGGGAATTTTCAGACGTCCATGCTTTCGAACAAAAATTGATAAAAAAAATCGATTGAAAAAATTGCCGTTTACACTAAGTCAACGACATCAACCACCTCATCACATACCTAACAAATCTTTTCATCTTTATTGAATAAAAAAATCATGTTTTATTGACTACCTACATCGATTCATAATTATATTATATACGAAGTCAAAAATCCAGACAATAAAAACGGTTGAAATAACAGCTTACGTTACATTACACTTGCAATGTGTTTTGCCGTTAACTGTATCTTTACTTATGACTACAGTAAATGTTTCTTTAAATTTATGGCAAACATAATTATTATGTTGTAATCGATTTACTCTCCCGTGAAATTTGTTTCAATAATAACACTATATATAAACCTGTCACATAGATAACTTACAATCAGGCAATGTTATCAATTTATCATTTCATTTCAAGTATCAGATTTATTTTCATGATAAATTTATGATTGATAGATAACATTTAATGTTGCTGTAAAGGGAATTCAATATATTGTGTATATTTAAAATGTGATAGAAAAATACAATATATAAAACTGTTAAATAGAAGTTTAGCTGATAAAAACACATTATAGTCAACTTCTCTTATATATTAGATGTAACATGTTTTTGGATTTTTTATTTATTTATGTACAGATTATTATCGATATCAACTTTTCTTGAAGTATTGGAAGTGTGTTGGAAAACCGCGACGCGTTTGTCTTTGCGCCCATAACAATTGGGCAATCACAAATGATAGCAGATTTTTTCCGGCCCAGTACGAGAAGTGACGCCACTTCATCATTTAAATCAACGCTACTGCGTTCACTAATTCAAAAATCAGACCGCATGTACACCAGTAAACAAGATTTATTAAAGCAGTGAATTGATCTAATGTCCGGACTATTTTGACTCTGATAGAACCAAATTCAACAATTTTTAAAATATATTTTCGTTTGAATTTGATTTCTGTTGATGACCATTCCACATATTTACTTCGTTGACACTAGACTATTTATTGCTTAGGCTATTGCCTTTACGCTAAATTAGTCGCTAATTAAAAAAAACACTTGTATTAATTCTACATTCATTTTTAGAACCAGGGACGGTTTCGCTCATCACGAGCATTTCCAAATGAAAAAATTTTTAGTTTAGTTTTAAATTTTCGTGATGAGCAAAACCAGTATCTACTTATCCTAATAAATAATTGTGGTATAAGTACAAAAGAGTGTTTTTGTCTCTTAATAATATGCGTTTATGTTTTTAATAAAAGTAATTAGACGTTGATCTTTGTTATACAAGAAAACCTCGGTATAGCAAAGTATATTTCCAGTCATAAAATTAACCAAGTTGCTTCTGTTATTGTAATAAATGTTTAAATCCAAGAATTATTGCTTGTACACAATAATATTATTAGCGCGTAATCACACAACTGCAGCAGTTTTAACATACGCCGACCGATGATTTCACTTTCGATAAACCTGAATTAGATCGCCTCGCCTGAATAAATCCATTTTATTAAGGTTTTGCTTTACATAAAGCAAATGCATGCAGCAGTAGTAAAGACAAAGTTTTTAATATCTATGTATAGCTCGTACAACTCGTAACATTATGTCCATATTTTACATATACCTATGTCCTTTACAAATCAAAATATGAAAATATTGCTTCTCTAGATGAACAATGGCACAATTGACGAATGTATAGTTCTCCAGCAATCGCGATGTAGTTTTTTCATACATATATATATATATATATATATTTATTTTTTTGGATATCAAATTTACCAGTAAAGTACCAGGGCGCACCAAGGTTCTTCCAGTCTCCTTCATCGACAAAGATTTTGAAAAATTGTAAATTTCATCCCCTCACCGTCGTTTGCAGACGGAAGGGCGCGATCACTACAGAGATAAGAAGTTCACGGGAACTCCATATGCATTACTTTGCAAATCACATTCCATATGCTTCCTCCATACTATATCCGTACATGTACACACACATGAGCATACATACATACACAGATACAGTACACAATTTTTTTGTAAACAAAGAGAGTCATTTTCGTGATGCTAAGAACGATTCAGTAACTTATATGTATGAAAGGAAAACATTTTTCATACATATAAGTTACTGAATCGTTATGGAATAGCTTTTCACTGGGTCGTTTATTTGTATTAAGTATTCATAGCCTCCTTTTACAAATTGTAACATTTTCGAATCTGTCAATCAAATCTAATCTAATCTAATTCAAATCAACAAATTTGGTTTATTTGAAAAACCTTTATCAGTACTTTTGTCATAGTTTACTCAAAAAATTAAAATTTGCACTAGCATCATTGTTTTGCAGGAGAAGCGATATATTGGATTGAAGGTCGGGTCGATAGTGGTAATTATTCTGTGTTGGTAATTACTATACATACCATATAATTATATTTTTTTATTTTATTCTTTACATCTATTATTATAGCGATCGTATAAATTGATTTTACTGTGAAATCCATAATCATTATTACAACAATTAAAATATATTCATGCAAATGTTTTTCGATAACAATTCTACACTGCTGTATTTAAAATTATCTGTAAATTGTCACGAATGCTCGGTCCTCAGTGGTACAAATATGTCGACGCTTCGTATGCTTGTCGTAAGCAAAAGGCGTCGGCTGTCCTCTTCGGCCATTGAACCAATAAATAATTATTTTGAGATTTACTGCTCGCAATTTCTTCGACAGCATCCTCAATAATATTTTACTCTACACAATCATTGGATATATTTATTAAGCTGCTCGAAGATGAAAGACGGATATTCTGTTATTTATTGGTGTATTAAAAAATGGTTTGTTTGTTCCAGTCGCAGGCAAGCGGCCTTCCTTGAAATGAGATTATGGAAGGAATCGCAACAATTTCGGTGGTGTAATTCATAGGTGGTGACACAAAACTATCCATTGTCGATTTAAGTCAAGTAATATCGGTGGTCTTCCATTTATACTAAGCAGTTATTTATTATTATTTTAGTACCTATTTATTTCGTTGTTTTTGGAAATTATTACTTGTACTCTCCGTTAGACTCTAACATATGTATGCTCTATACCATAGGTTCCCATTTTTTTCGAGTGGCGACCCCTTTTTATAAAAGCCATGTGACTAGCGACCCCCCCGAGGAATTTGAAATCCTCGATTTGCTATATTGTTCAAATCTCCAAAATCGAAAAAGTTGGCGACCCCCCAGGAAACCCTTCGCGACTCCTAGGTTGGAAACCCGTGCTCTATTCAGTGGTACCTCTCATAACGAGCACCTCGTATAACGAGTTAAACAGATTGTGAAAAAATGCTCATTTAACGAGCGATTTTTCGCATAGCGAGTGACGCAGAGTTTTGGAACCCTCACTTCAGATTAGAAGAAGCTTTGCCAAAAAGTGTTGTCGAATGTGATTTTGGGGGGTTTGAAACAGTACCTGTGAAGTCTACAGTCAACAAGATTCTATCTTTGGCCAATACCATGGGATTGGAAATTTTTTTGAAATTTTTGTAATCCATGTCCGCTCCCAATGTGGAGCATATGGCCTCCTAATGGATTGGAGGTGAATAAAAACAATATTGATGAGTTTTTTCGTTTTTTGCAAATCAAAATCGCATTCCAGGTTGTTACGCTCCTTAAAAATTTAAAAAAGTATGTAATTTTACATAAATACACGTTAAAAATATAAAAAATGTTTTTTTTCCGGCATGGAACGCATTATTGTATTTTACATTGTTTTATATGGGAAAACTTGTTTCGCTTAACGAGTGTTTCACATAACGAGCAAGGTTCTGGAACGAATTAAACTCGTTATCAGAGGTTCCACTGTATATTGGTTTTTTTTTATCTATCCACCTTATCTTGTCTTAAAACCTTATACTTTCGCATATAAGGGAGTATGACTAAATTCGATTAGTATGACTAAATTCATCTATCATGCCTGCATAAATTTTCTAAGCATTCTTTGCAAAAACGGTACCTGTAAATTATTTATTAACGTTCATTCGCTCGCTCTTTCATAGAATCTGGTCAGATAACATAATATATTTCCTTCGCATTGTGATCATCTATATGTTTTATGTTGAAATATATGCAATGTATTATTTAATCACTTGACATAAATCACAAATTTTTAGTGATTACTATTTCTCCATATCCAAGATTAGAGATTGCAATACCGGTATTACCGGAATCGGGATTAGATATTTGTAGTGTTTTTTTAATCAAATTATGAATATGATTTAATAGTATCAATATTGACAGCTTCCAGAATTGATGAACCTTTCAATGATGTATTATTATTTTAAGAAACCGTTATTTATGAAAAATACTCGTTTATGATGATAAATTTTTTAATGATCCCAACTGGCCTTATTTTTTTGCTTCGGTTAAAAATAAAATTGTGATACCCGTATTGATATGGGAGCAATTGCAATTTTCCATATCACCATTATCGAGATGACTTTCCATCTGAGGTACACGATTTCATACACCTCTTCGCTGTCTCTGAGATTTTCTTTCATTTAAAAGAAAGACTCGGCTGACTTTACTGAAAAAAATAAAGTAACCAATTAATCATTGAATAATAACGTTTTTAGTATCCTTTTTTGCGTATCGCTCGTCCACAACAAAATCTAATCATGTAGATATATTGTATCTGGAATATTACAAAATCTACCAATACTGTAGGCTTTAAATTCATTTCGAATATATGCTAATTGAAGGCGAGGTGCTGTGTGAACTCCCAAAGGCTCTAAAAATGAATCGGTGTTCATATTGATCATAACAACGCCTGTTTACCGTTTTCTTAATGTTATGCATGTTTTAGCAGAGCGATGAACTTGTAAAAAAATGCTTACGAATAATTCTCTTCGACTGTTTTATAGAAAGATGTATTATTTTCCGATATAAAAATTAGTGGTTAGTGTTATTTGCAACACTAAAGTATTATAAAGTAAGAGTATAGTGTTAATGCCTTGTCTCGATTTGAAATAAGTGTAGTGACGTAGCTCAAAAATTGATTATTATGATAGATGAATGACCAAAAAAAATGCGCGATGAACAGTATGGCCTCTTTCAATTTAGTCATATTAAAATGAATGCAGTAGTGTTTGCATGTCATCATCGACTGTCCCTATTCGCTACAAAGCGATGATATCATTCAGGCGCATGCGTGATTTTTAATGGTGTGAGGGTCGGACTTTTTGCATATCATTGACCAATATTTTTTCAACAATTAAACATATAAAGACTTAATTTTAACATCTAATTTTATTACCAGCTATAAAAGTATCTTTAAATATTGATAACAATTTTGATAACTTCGTCTTACTTCGATGTGCTTAAGCATCACATTTTTGTAAATACTAATGAAAATAACTATAGGAAGTCGACCAATCTAAGTTTTTCAAAAAACGTATTGTATGGTTTGTCTTTTATTCGATTGTCCATTGAAAATTACTTTCGATTATTCTTGGCTATAAAATTATCTTTCAAAATGAGTGAAAAAGTGTTTCTTAATGTTGTCATCAAAATAAATTTATTCAACCTCCCAAAGATAAAATTTCATAAGAACAGTACTATTTATGTTTTGTATCTTAAAAATATAAAAAATACTATTTATATAGTTTTGATACAGAACCACTCGGATTCACATACTATGACTACATTCTCACGCGGGATAACAGATATGATTTATTTCAGCAGTACTCTCTAAATAATAATAAAAATTAAAGAGCCCCTCAGAATTTTACTACGCCCCCGTTAAGATACACTGATCTATACCTTCCAAATGTTATGTATAATCCACATCTCTGTCATGACTCTAATAGTAAAGTTTATCAAGCCAAATTGGACTGTTGACCCCGATCGGAATCGACATTATGATTATTTTGCGATACGCAAATCGACTGTTATGCTTTTTCATACAGCTTAGCGTAAATGGCCCTCCTACGCCATACATTTCGGAGTGTTTCTCATCCTATCGATTAGGGCTTACCAGTTTTCAAGAATCGGTTTTGAAAAACCGGTATTTCGTTAAATTTGCTAAATATTCTAAATCCATTTTTTTTAAATTGGCAACTCAGTTTCAAATATTAATATTGCTTTTTTTATTATTTAATTAAAAAAACTTATCTTTAGACATTTATTCGAAAGTATTTTTGCTGTGCATATTTGTATTTATTTTTATAGAAAACATATTTCTTGACGAGGAATAAAAATTAATCAATCTCTTGTGAATTACAAAAAATCTTACAAAGATCATACGAGTATATCTCGTATGATCTTTCAACTTCAAAATATTTAAAAGATTTAAATAAATTAAAAAAAAGTAAAGTAAACTGAAATATTTTTTGTAACAGTGCTTAGGCATACTAAATATACAAAGTTTTTAAAAACTAGCTATTTTTATTTTAATTATTCTTATATTTTAAACTTCGATTACTGGTTTAAATTGTAATTCGAAACCGTCGAAATAAAATTAAAGTCTATGTTTGTATAAGCCCTACATACCATCGATAGATTCCTATAGTCAGTATATTATGTACTCAGCATCACCTTGAATGTTAATCATAATACGAGTAACTATAGAAATTATATAAGTTGATGTGATAATAAAGTAAAGTCTAACTATGTACTGTACCACATACTTAACGCAATAATTGATTCAAATTTAAGATATTCTTTTGTATCATTTCTATATCCAGTTGGTTGCTTATTGACCATTTATAAAAATGTATTATTAAGCATTCATGTTCATGAAATATATTCCAAAGACATAAATTATCTTTCAATATTGATATATATAATATAAAAAAAATATTTATTACATTTAGTGTAAATACACGTTTAACATTAAAATGCAAAATAAAATATGCATAACAGTAAAGCAAAATTAGTCCTTTTTCTTTATTTCCTGTAACGGAAAAAGGGACGGACTAAAAGAGTTGAAAGAGAATGAAACAAATTTAACAAAAAATTCTGCATCTCCCATAATATTCAAGTGAATTAACTTTTTACTGAAATTTTGTTTTGAACGACTAATAAATTTCTCTACTAATTTTGATAACTTTGTAGTGGTTCATTTTGACACCTCAGTTTCAAGGTGTAACAAGACAAATATTTGTTTTTTTGAGTTATTACGTATGAGTATATTCTGAATACCGACATACGTGCTACAAATGGTGATCTGTGGTTATTTTAAAATGCGAAAACCTCTAAAAAATCATTATCAATATTTGAAAGAAGAAAAAACAATGTTTATGATTTATCTTGACCAAAATCGTATTTCCTTATTATATAAATTTAAGTTGTTACATTTTGAAACCATATATAAAATAAAACTTTTTTTATTCTCCTGGTTGTGTAGTTCATCACAACACACTAAGCATCTTCAGACTGAAATTATGACAGTTAAAGATGCTTCTCGAAATGGTGAAACTTGTTTCACACCATACTATACAGCCAGCAGAATAGCATGTTTATTAATTTTATATTGTTTTATTACTTTCTAATTATTTATAAAATTGCTGCTAGTTTCGAATCTTAAATTTTGTTAAAATAAACGTGTAGTATTTTATTTCAAATAAATTAATACATTTTTGTTAGACATTTTAATATTTTCTACCAGTCTAATCTAACCAATTTCTGAAAATTAGTTTAACTATTTATTCCTTAGTTATTATGCAAGTGCTGTTATTCTTTGGAATGAAATAAAATTGATAACTCTGTCTATATTAATCAATTTAATTGCTTTGTTTTATCATTTCGACAGCATTGATTCAATGTAGAAAGTTTACGTTTAGTTTATGTCCTCGAACCCCCGAAAAATACCTACTGACCTCTCGTGACTGTGAATCAACACTAACTAGAGATGAATGAATATCGTGACTTAAAAAAAAACAATGCCGAAATGAATTTGGCTAAACTCCCACGATGTTTTCCGCTCCATATTGTGAGAATGCAACCAAGTTTCGCTTTCTTTTAAATACAACTCAAAACTTCACAAGCTTGGTTAGCTCTGTCAATTAAAATCTGATAATTCCTCGCAAATGACATGTGTCTTAGATCAGTGTTTCCCAAAAAGTGATCTACGTACCGGTGCTAGTCTACCGCAATGTTCTGCTGGTCCGCAAATAGTTGTGGCACATTCTAAATCACATATATTGTAAGCATAAAATTTCAAATGAATCATCTTTTTTTTACTAAAATTATTGTGATCATATTCTTCAAATACGCTACCATAAAGCAACAATGGGATAAAATATTCAGTTGCTGAAAGATAAACCTTTATAATGAAACACTAAAATAATTTAATGTAAAAATAAAATGTTCCATTTATTTAAAATAAAAAAAACCTTACATTTACAATTATTGATACTGCCCTGCAATTTCAAAGCATCATCGAGATGAGTAAAATAACAAGATACAGATAATAGTATACAAAAAAACCTACCATTATCTTTTATCATAAACCGTAAAAGAAGTTAAATAAAACCAATATTCGATATTTAAAAAATACAACACAACCCTTAATGTTGATTTAGGAAAGCGATATATCATAAACCAAGCTTTTTGTATAATATGATTTAGTCATCAAAGTTAACAATAAAATTTGCATTACGTTTTTTTATTTACGATCCGATTGTTGTATTTTTATACCATGTATATTTGTAAAATATGATATTAAAAAACCAAAAACCACATATATTTTATTTTATATATCTGCGTTAGCGGTTTGCGAAACATTTCATTTATCCTTTACTTGTGCGATGATCTAAAAAGAATCATTTTTAGATGGCACTGCCTTTTATGTCATATGACGTTCTAAAACAGCTGTAAAAATTTAGCTCTATATCTCTCACTGAATAGTTTTATTGTTTTAAATAATGCTTTTGAAACTTAATTACTATCATTTTATGGTAAACATATTTTCCGTGTTCATTCCATTATTGCTTATAAGAATCCATTCACACAGTCGTTTGTCCAGAAACCGGTTCTATTATCTATTTTCTTTGACAATAATAATCTTGATATCATTGCTTTTGACGTTAGTGAATTTGTATTTATTTTGAGAAAGGAATAAAAATTATGAATTTAATTTTAAAAAATAGGAAACGTATTTTTTTCGATGCCTTGCTTATTAATTTCAATATAAACGTTAAACATAAAGGAATTTTAGTATTACAGTTATAACATTTTGCTGTTTATCGTGCGGTATATTTAATTTATACCTAAGCTCAATTTCATCATTTTTTACATAAGCTATCAATTAAGAACTAACAAATCCTTTGAAATATGTCTATAATCATAGATTACAATCAGCATCGTAACCGATAACATATTGTCTTATTGTTTTAATAATACCGCATGGCTTATAAAATACAGAAATATGTAGATTTTCGGAGTTATGAGATATCACAATTTTACTGAAATGTAAATCTGTAAGGATAAAAATTGTTAAAAATAAAGTCAATCAATGTTTGCACATTTCTAACAGTCCTTGCCCTCCTCAAATATGTACATTTCAGTAAAACTGATATGTCATAACTGCGAAAATCTAGATACACCCGTACTTTATCAAGCATGCGATGATATGCTCGTTGGTAGATAAATGTCATCCGATGAAATAAAATAGGCTGAGCACTTTATATACAAAAAAAAAAATACTACCGATTCAGATCTTTATACTGGCCGAATAACTGCGCTATTTTATTTTAAATACCGTAATTAAAAATACACAATCATAAACTGGTGATTTTCAAAAATCTTTTACGGTTTCTTAAAAGAATCATAATCAATAAAAAGGGTCATTAATTCTGGAATCATCAGTACTCAATTGACACAACTCTTACCAGGTGTAAATTATTTCAATTCTGCGTGAAAAAAATATTGAGATACGGTTTTGATTATTTTTGCATTTTCAATGCCAGAATTTCGGTATTGAAAAACAATACCGTGATCCATGTTTCGGTAATACCGGTATTGCAATCCCTAGTCTAGACATGTTGGCGAAGAGTATGATTTTATAACCTATTTAAGTGTGTTGAAATAGAGTTGCTACACAAATTAATTTGTTTATATTATCGTTGCAAATTTCATATTTTGTATGTTGACCAAAATATCGAACTCCCAATTTAAGAAAAAATATTTATTATCTTAAATTTTATTTCTGTCTTGCTTGAATCCAATTATACTTCGGTATTAAAAGAAAGATTTTTGCATTCAACTTTTATTAGATTAACGAAACTAATGTAAGTTTTTCAATCAAAATGCCAAAGTAATTATTTTTTTTTGATAAAAAAATATTGACCGACTATTATAAATTATTTATTACTTGTTTCATTTTAAAAAATCCATTAATATTCGTTAGGTTCTCCTATATACGTCTCGCAAAAAATGTATTAATTTATATAGATACTTTTTTAGCAATACACTATCAATTCATTTAATGGAAAATTTGTCTTAATTGATAGACATTAAAAATATTGTTATTCAATTCATTTACTATGCCGCATTGTATGCCATTTTTAAAAATCTAATATACTGATTAAAGTATTTATTTTGTATGGCTATACGATTTTACCACTTTATTATCATTTAATGCAATAAAATGGCGAAACATTTTGATTTGAATATTTAGTTTTGTACTAGTATTAATAAACCTTTCTAATATGTACATAGTGGCTATAAAATTAATAACCTGATAGATATGACCCATACATAATTTAACCTTTCCTCGTATCATTAATAATAATGTATTCAATACCACGACTGATATTTCGCCAATAATTTATGATCAATACATTCTTTTCATCAGGAAATGAATTATTTCAGTAATAGAATATTATTCGCCTTTCACCATATATGATGGGAATAGATTTACAGCTAAGAACTTAATATCCATTATGCAACCCAGAAGAAGATTAATATCTACGTACATCCAGAGAGAAATCTTCTTCAATGGTTACATCACATTTTGAGTGAATCGTGCAGAATTTTTTGCCTCGCGAAGATTCAGTAATTTACTTTCATGTTTCGCAGCCTCTTAAAAAGTCGATTTAGCCGATGATTTTTTTCATAAGCTTGCGAATAGTGAATACTTCATTTTTAATTGCTTGCTCTAACTCAATATGCTGAATAAATCTAATCCGGGGGTTGCCAAACTGCTGCTCGCGGAATTTTTGGCGCTTTAACTGTCGCGGCTCGAAGACTAGAAAAATACTTCTCTGCCGATGGGGGTCGTTTAGGGACCCTATTGATTTCCTCATTATTAACGTAATTCTTATGAATTTCAAAAAAAAAATAGTCTAAGGGCTTTAAAATATCTCTCTGCATCATTCCTCATACATTTTTTTATAAAATAATCCGTGGTTTTTTAATAAATAATCATATTTTAAGTTACGCGTAAAAAAGACATCATCCCAGCACACATATGAATTTGCAACTGACGCGTTTAGCCCAGCTATGTTACGAGCGATCGCTTATCTCGTTATCGCGTATTTATATAAACTACAAAAGGTCAAAAAAACTATGATATAAGAATACCTTAATTATAAACATTGTATCACCCATATTAAAATAGATATTTAAGAAAATGTGGGTATTGGGGTCGCATTTCTTGAGCTTCGAACCGGAAAAGTTAATAATATTGAATTGGATAACATAAATAACGCAATTAATAATTATCCTAGCGCGAATAAGCCAAATTATCGGTGGAAACTTAGTGGTATGTGTTTAGTGCGTGGTCGAGTGGTCAACGTCGTTGGCTTCATTTACTAAGATCACAGGCTCGAATCCCAGTTTTATAAATTGATTTTTCAATCGATTTACAAAATTCTGCTCGAAGACGTGCAGGATGTCTTGAATGCTCTCCTCCCACCCATCCTATCCTTAAAACGGGGCGTAGCGAGAGCGATTAGCTACTAATCCTCTCCTAGCCATATCGTTCTATTCCTACTAGCTTTGGAATAAAATGGCGAGGTTGACTATTCAGAAAACTTACCAGCCTTTAACGAATTAAATTCACTCAAATCGATCAAACTTGTAAAAAATATATTTATATGTATCAAAAACAATCATAATTGCTCTGTTTTTCGTTTGCTTATTTTGTAGTATCTAACAGTTTGAGGACCCCTGCCCTAACTCAATAATATGCTAAATTCATATAACTAAAGCGTGCCTAAACGAGATTGTGAGAGTGCAAATTCTCATATAATGGCAATCTTTTTCTACGCTTGGAAATAAATTAATAATATTAAGTACCGCTGACATTTAATTTGTCCGCTCGCCTATCGTTGGCCTACATTTTAATAAAATTGCCAATGGAGTAAGAGCAAGTTCAATTTATTAATATTGGCTCTTTTCATCGTGAACTTTTAAACTCTAGACTGTGTACACTATTTAAAATTAAATCAGCTATTTTCTATGTTATCTTTTATGCAACTATTTTATTAGATTAATTAAATAGATTGACATCATCGTTGCTATCCTAGCTAGAATAAATCACGTTTCAATATCATTTACGTCCATTATATCGACATATTTTGTTTTTTATTTTTGACTATTGTTTTTAGATACCTTAATTTTTTACAGTTAATTTTACAGCGAAATACATATATTATGATTTTTTAAGTTTATTTGTTTACGTAAACTTTCATAAAACTGAAAATCTTTAGATTTCAAATTTCCATTGATTATAATTATTTATAGTATTGAACCATATCATTAAATACCACATTCCTGAAGTATATTAAAATATAGAGTTTAAAGTCGATAAAAAAACTTAAAGGCAATTTTCAGTTATATCTAAAACATCATCATCTCCACTTAGACTTATTCCATTAATAAAAAATGAAAGTTATATGAGTGTTGGTTTCAGTCACTTATTATCGATACTACCCACAAATTATCATTTTTTCCAATAAAAAAGGTGAAAAAACTTTTCGAGAATTGTTCACTTTTTATCAGGGTTTTGAACCGGAACGGAACCGAAAACTGAAAACCGTTATTTTTTCCCGAACGAAAACCGGAACCGAACCGAAAAAAAATATCGTTTTTTTCGGTTCCCGCTAGTATTTTGGGCAAATCGGTAAATTACTGTAGGGTTTTGAGATTTTCAAATTCGTCTGTGAGCTAAAAAAAAAACAAGTCACGGAGATATTTTTGGCAAATCGGTAAACTTCTGGGCTTTTGGATTCGAGCTGAACCGAAAACCGAAACCGAACCGATATATATATATAAAAAAATAACGGTTTGAAGCCCTGCTTCTTATCGTCAATCCCAAAAGGGAAAGAGGGATTTCGGGAGAGTTTGGAAGGCCTGGGTAGGAGGGTTTTTTTTATGTATGAATTATTAAATAATAATTACCTAAATAAAAAAATACATCTTGATTACTTTGTTATAACAGGCGAAGAATGTAAGTGAAAGTTTCAAAAATCATATGTAATTTGAATATTGTATGAATATATGCATATTCAATGTAAGAAAGAAAACATCACACAATATAATCGATTATTCAAAAGCTCTCAAGAGATTGCAAAAAGTGTACCGGATGTCCGCGATAAACTTTTGTTTGCCTTTTACAAACTTTTATTTATATTTACTGCTAGTATTATTATGGACCAGTAGCTATTTATATCGGTATAGTATTTATATAAAAGAATAATTTCTTAACATTCAAATGACAATTTTTTTTTGTTTGATTTATACGTAAAAAACGGAAATACAGCAATAAAAACAAAAAATCAAAGCTTATTAAAAGCAAATTCAAAACTATATTTAAAAAATTGTGTTGTGCGTATTGGGTATTTACGTACCGCAATGTTACATGTAGTCATTTTTATACGATAGATAGTGAATAATATTAGACTTGTACAAGATTATAAATCGGCCAAACCTATTGGAAATAACGATTCCTTTTTTATGTTTTACGAAACCCCTCATTAAAATAAATACAGTTTTTACATTTAAAAAATATTTCGTGCTGTGTTAAGTGGTCTGAAAGCTTTTCACTCATTCTAAATAGTTATTTACCAATGGCTTACTTTTGAATAATCTAGTTTTTGCACTCATGTGATCTTAATACGTAGGTTAGTCTTTAGAAAGTTCCTGTGCAAAATAATATTGGTGATGACGTTATCTCCCCTATGGCCTTTCGTTTTTCAAAGCCTACCAACGATCTGACTACATAAGTTAAAACAGACAACTATCTATACCAGGGATGCCCAACTGAAACCACTTGGTGGGCCAAACAAAATAATGCATGTCTCTGATGGGCCACCCATAAATATATTGAACCTTAATAATAGTACGATATTTTTTATACTATTAATAAACAAATACTTTTTATGTTTTTAAATCCTAAATAAAATATAATCTGACCATTAGAGCGAGATAGCACCCGGTGCGTGTCAAACTGTCTTGCCCAGTCAGCTACCACTGTCCCTCAACACTTACTCAACAACATTTTTTAGTAATCGACAAAAGATCTGGGTCTGTAAAATTATGATTCAACCATTTTTTGAGGGGTACTTAGAAATTGAAAAAAATAAAAAATCCAAGATGTAAGATGCTCGAAAGGGCTACACAAAATTTTCAATAGGGTCACATGTGGCCCGCGTGCCAAGGTTTGGGCATGCCTGATATACACACATTTTTTTGTTATGTAGATTAAAAAAACAGTACAACAGTACCTTGCGTGATATTTGAATAATATGGTTTTTACGAAACCGCTCAATGTGTTTTATTTATATAATTTAAGATTTCGACTGAAGGTGCTTAGTGGAATTTCAATATTAAATTTGAATCGTTCAAACTATCTACATTCTCACAGATTTTGTCACTAACGACCCGGGTTTCGGCTTTCGGCATCTTCAGGCGTTCAAGTGCACGGATGAACTTGAACTGACGCTTAGTAAATGAATGTTTCGTGTTTGTATAAGAAATAAATGTATCATTGAGATTAGAGCCATTGCTGGCGAAAAATATAAGCTTATGGTAATGCCCACAGATATGAGTACTAAGTAGTTTCAAGAATTATATTTATATGTTTATCGGCAAAGGTTTTATGATTATATTTATATAGGGTATAGAAGTGGAGATCCTGGTAGGTTTAATACTTCGACAAAATCTGTCAGAAGAACGATTCAAATTTAATGTTTTATTTACTCTATGCCGTTTTCTACTTATTGTTTATTGGCATGTTCCAATTCCGATCTTCTTTAAAAGCATCTAACGAATTTTGTTGCATCTTTCAATGTAATATCAGAGTAGACACAAGCTAGATAAAATCAATATTTCTACTATTTTGATACTTCTTTTTTAGATACTGTCACGTCAGCTCGGCACAACTTGAAAAATTAAATCTTTGTTCACTCCTCGGACACATCGTTCGCAAAAAAAAAGTTGCTCCAAAATAACCACAATAATATTCAACCGGTTTCGCAAGAATGCCTTTAGGTATGAAATATTAACGTGTTCCTACCCTAAATATTAATAAACATTGCATCATAATGTATCACATTTGTGAGTGCAAATTATTTATTAAGTCGTTTGTTTCGACACTCATACACATAATTGAAACGGTGTCAACCAATTGTAAACGAAGGCATTTCAAAACTCCTTCATATAATTACATACCAAAATAAAAAAAAAATGTATACACATAAATCCATTGTTTTTCGATATTGCTGTTTTTGCGCTTGAAAAATGTTCAATAAATAAAGAATGTGACATCAAATGGTAAAAAGTTTGAAATACCGAAAAGCTACTGAGATCAAATCAGTTAACGTAAAAACGGTTTATGTTTTAACCACTTAGATGCCGTACGTATTACACCAAATGATTATGTTTATGCTTACTTCTACATACGATTATGTTTGAATTCTAGAAAGGATAAAAAAATATGAAACCTCCATACATATGCGTAAACCTTACACGACATATAAATATTGTCAGGCTTGTTGTATCAAGCGTCAGTGTTCACGTGACATACGCGGTATGTGTAAAAATTTTACTTCGGTGATCGCGCGGCATCCAAGTGGTTAAAACTACTTAAGGCGTCTATATTATGCATATTGGTTTAAAAGAAATATCTTATCCTGAACATAATAAATTAGAAATTATTCTAGAATGAATAAACCATAATGAATGTCGGTCTTAATAATCTTAGCAATTTTATATGTATTTAAGTTGAACATATTATTATTACCCATCTTATGTTCCATCGAAGAATATTCAAGAAAAGTTTCGTACATTTTCATTCGCGAAAAAAATTAAGATAACAGTCTCAATCTTCAACAAAGTTTGAAAAGAAATTCCTATTGTTTCTATCGAAAATGTTAGGCATATTTGGCATTTATTATCATTTAATTATTCCAACCGGCATGAATAATTAAGTTTTTTTATATGTGTGTTGCACTAGTATAGTATATATTTATTCAAATTTAAGCATAATTAAAATTCAATACGTCGTAATTTATTCTACTTTTCCAATAGCAGACAAACAACTTGTAAATGTTAGGATTAGAATTAAATCTGCAAATTGATTATCTGAAACAAAACTGTATTAATTTATCCAATTAAAATCTGCACAAGGGGAAAAAAAATATATCCACCTATCAAGGCAATTCAACTTGTACTAGAGAAAGTTTTTTCAGGTTTGGTCGGGTAGCAATGTTACGATCAGATATTTCTTTTAAAATACGATTGTAATATTAAATGTTTAAATAAAAAACAGTACGTATTACCAAATGTGGGGTTATAATGCAAAACGTACTATTTCCAAAACACTTTTCAGTAGAGGCAAAAAACTCTAGCGAACAACATAAGCATAATATTATGATTGAATCAATTAAAAATCATACAATAAATTATTTTGAAAATCATTGACCTACTTCATAAACTTGGCATATGGTAAAAAGTATTTTAAATTCGTCATTTTAATGTTTTTTTTTCAAAACGCACTATTTCCTGGAACTATGTGTAATATGTGTACAGAAAATAAACTTTTTTTTTTTTTTTTTTCAAACGCGACGGTGTTCTAAAATAAATTACCCAATCTGCATACCTAACTCAATATCGCTCATTTTGGAAATAGTACGTTTTGCATTATAGCCCCACAATTATTGTTTTGTTTTAGTATTAAATGCAAGCCAATTTTTATCGGCAAATCGTACTTTAAATAGTAACCTTAAGCCATGTTCCAATAAAATAACTTGGTTTGCAGTTTCCAGGTAATTTACTTCTAAAAATTGTTTAACAATCAATTTTCCACTTAATTAGTTAGACAAATCTGTAAAACGAAATTGGAGCTTATTATATATTTGCGTATAAACTTTTACGCTCTATCGGGTTCAGTAATCAGATAATTTAAATATGTCGCCGAAAAAAAATTGTCTGGGTCATTACACGAATATTCCTTTTACTGAATCTAACGAACACTTGATAACACATATAAATATCGAACACTATAATATGTATAGTGGTCATTTGAATATTGATTTCCCACTATCTCAAAAAAGGTTATTTTGAGCTATTTGACTAATGAACTAGACAATCGAAATAATTAAACGAACTTTTTATCTCCTCGGTCACGATGGTGACTAGACAAAACGGTACATACAAAGTAATAAATTTAAGATATATTTTTTGTTCGTAAATAAAAACATTTGTCTTTAAGGAAATCATGGTTTGCTTATTTTAGTTTGTATTTATCTGCCAATGCATAATGCGGACGTTACTATTATTTATTTTATCATCGCTTATATAAACAGAAAATCTAAACCAAGACAATTCACCATATCGATTTAGATTTTACGGTAAATGCTCACTTGACCACGACCGTGCCCGCTGAACGGTGACTGCATTTTTAATAGAACTTTCTTTCAGCAAATAGTACAGCTACTTGCAGTTCTTGCAGTGTTGGCTAATTTAAATTTCACTAGACACAAATTCACGACAAATCAAACATTCAGATGAAAGTGTACGTCTCAGTTTTCAGCCAATTAAACACGACCAAATTTGTATAGCTTGCATTTCCTGTATTACGATTTAATGCTATTGCAAAAGTAATTAGCAAATCTATTGTGCATTTTTCGGTAATCGGGCGGTTATTGATTGTTTTTTTATGTATTATGCAATTATGGCAATTTAAAACCGAGAAAACGTAACGATACTGTCAACAATTAAAAACGAATGCTATACGTCATAAAACCTAATGGAATATTTCATTAGTTTTATTAAACACAATTTGATAAAACCAACAAATCGATGATGTAATTTTTAATTATGCTGCCTTAATAGTAATTAATATAGTTTTATACTTAAAAATAAACAGTTTGTCTGCTTAATAAGTTATTTATTCTACTGATACATTTAAATATACGAATATTATTATTTATTTAGATTTGAAAAAAAATGCTAACGATCTTGAGCGAATAATTAGAAAAATGTTTTTTTTAAATACTTTAATAGTATGTGTGTTGTGTAGTGTAGATTACATATTTAATCTTTCATATCGCCTCTTTTACTTCATCTTTTTATCCCACCCTCTTTTATAAAATTTAAGGAAGATTGAGCCATCAATTAATCAATTTTCAAACACTTAAATACTTATATTATAAAATATTTATCAATATTATGAATAGAGCGAAAAGAGTAGAGTTCAGCCTGCGGCATTTTTACTGTATCCAAATAATTAAATTTACGACATTCGTTAATTTTTACATCGATGTTAATAATTTGGTAAGTTCATCGTATTTTTTTTTCATCAATGTAGTAAATTCTTTGGGTACAAATATTATAAATGGATGTGACCATTCAACATTTAAAAGATCATCATCACCCGGTCTATATTAATGTAGGTGTAACAGATGTATGTATTTAAATATTAATTCAATGTATTTATTATTTTTTAGTTTCCGTGAATTGTAAGCGACAGTTTATTCATAAAAAAACACTAAGTATTTCAAGATTTTTATACTCAAATAACACGAAAGAATCGATAGTAATTTAATCACAAGACTTTCTTTTGTTATCCTCATGATTAGGGATTGCAATATCATTAAAACTGAAACCGGGATTCCGGTATAATTTGTGTCCGGTATATAAGCTTTTGAATAAAATATTAATATTTTAAGAAACCATAAGTTGTTTATGAAAATTACTAGTCTCATAATTTGATATAAAATACTGAATTACGGTATAGATATATTCGTTCAGTATCGCAGTCCCTACTCGTAATATTATCCACAGCATATTTTTAAAAATATGAATGAATTTGCATATAAAATCTTTTGTCTCTTTTAATATATGTGCAGCCTCAAAAATAGAGACAGCACATTTTCGAAAGCAAATTGATATTCTATAGCGATAGCGAATAACATTTGAAACTGCTATCCGTCGACCGTGACCGTCACAAATTTGGAATTCTTTTTGCCCAGCCCTTGCTGGAAAAAGAGCACACACAAAAGTCGGTGATTCTTTTTGAAAATAAAACGAAAAATTACACCAACTAAAACGAAAAATAACAAACTCCAATTACGAGCTCTTAACGGTGGGAATGCACCTGAACTAATTATTGGTAGCCATTCACTGTAAAGTTTTTGGCAAGTTGTTTCGTTTTTCTCTTTCTTCTTCTACTTCTTGCATAGAGTTCGACGGCCTTTAAGCATTGAATTTTTAGACTTATTCTATAATCTGAACTTTTTTACGTGTGTAATTATTATTTTTTACAGTCTTAATTATTGTTATACATATATTTTGTTCCGTACAATGATGATAACAGATATGATGTGTGAATGAATGTTCCGTGAACTCTTATTCACAAATCTAAACCATGTTTTATAATAAATATATTAGTTAATAATTTATTTTAACCGGAAGAACGAAATGAATATATAATATCACAAGAAGGTGAAAAGATGTATTGTTCAATACTCAAATAGTTACATCATCAATTGAAAATCAGAGTTGATTTAACTTTTGATTTAATTCAATACTATCTAAAACTATTCATATTTTTTTCGACATATAATATGTTTACATCTTTTGACATTTTACGATTCTGTTTATTTTGCACGTTTTCAACCAAAATTCTTTCCATATCGATTGTGGAAAGAAAAAAGGATGTAACCCACAAATTTTACAGGAGGCGAAAAAAAAACGTGTTTGATGATTTTGGGCCATATGCAAATTATGAACTATACACAACCTTGAAGTGCACGAATACTTCTAAACTGGTGTTAAATTGACATAATCTAATATTAATTAATGAAATTGTCGAGGAAAAACTTTTATTTCAGTCTTTTGTCTTGGTTGTAATTTTTTAAAAAATCATCTTTTTCAAACTTAAAAGTTTAGATACTAATTCGGCATTTTTACCTTGCATCTTTTTGATTTAATGTGTATCAAGTTTGATACGTTGTGATTATCAAAAAAACCGGTTTTGAAAAAACTGTGGGTTACGTTCTTTTTCCTTTCCACAGTCGATATTAATCTTTACAATCGTCCATTACTGTTACAATCATGTAACAATATTTTAATTATAGTAAGTGAAATAAAGATGTTCAGTTCGGTTATCAGTGATTAGTATGACCAGGCTTGATTCGAACAGTCGTTGAATAAAACATGTATGACTCTTTTAGTGTTTTATTAAGTTTTTCTATTTATATCGTGCGATGAATGAATCGTTTTCCATCGTTGCACGACTCAATCAATTGATTCGAATCACAATAACCACGAGCTTCGTAGTCTCGCGAATAAACCTTGAGACGAATCGTAGACAAAGCGATTCACAAGAATGCATATCCCGTTAAAATAGCTTCTCCCATACAGCAAGTTTATTTTATATTGATAGACGCGATTAGCCGAATAACAATGTAACGACATTCTCCACTCATCGATCGTATAGTATATTTTTACAATAAACTAGACAGTTATCTGATATCAGTGTTGAATTTATAATGTTTCTACAGGATAATTTAATATTATTATACTACCTCCAAAACCAGATATTTATTTAATCGTGATAATCATTTCTAAGAATAGCACTATGTATACAAATTGTGCTATGAAAACATCATGTAAATAAACCACAGGGCCTATAGAGCTTGTATATTTTTACATATTTTTTTTTACTATATCCGCTTCCAATGTAGAAGAATATGGAATCTTTATAGAGTTGATGTCAACATTAATATTTCATCGAGATCTACTTGTTACTAAGTTTTCAGTCTATATTTTTCGAAAAGAGTAGTGATAGAAAAATAGGTGGAAGTACAAGACTAGTATTCAGCTAATTGCTCAACTATACCCCGTTTTAAGAATATTGACGGATGGGACGAATTTTTAGACATTAGTTACTTCCATGCCTTCGAATACACATCTATAAATCAATGTATTAAACGGAACCGGCATATATTATATTTGCCTTGGTCAATTTTTACCATGAATTATGAAAATCTTTTTACCGAAAAATAGTGATGGTTTTTAATATGTTAATAAAACGTTATATTTGTTGAGTGTAAAATTGTCACCCTATAAATTACATACATTGTAAACAATATTAAAGTGCAAAGGCTTTATAATTTATGTGCTCATTATAATGTGTTTTATCAGTTTAAACAAAGTATTTTAATTAATATATCACAAAATAACTTTATAATAATTATCCACAGCTTGCCTCGCATAGAACATCATTTTTCTTATATGTATTGCTACTGCTCTTATTTTCACAAAATCCACCGAAATTTTTGTCACTAAATACCAAAGGAATACTGAAAATCGCTTAGATTAAAAAAAGCATATTACGCATGTATTAATTAAAAATATGCAAATACATGAGACAATCTATTACAACATTATTATATAAATGCCAATATATTATATTTTACGAAGGATCAATCATTAATATTTTATGATTTGAAAAGAGAGAGTATTATGTATTTAAATCAATAAAAAATTTCATTAACGACAATCTTTCATAACTCATTTTGTCACACTCATAAATTTCACGGCAGCTAAATATGTGTATTCTGTTAACTCAGATAAGTTTCTAGATATCTAGAATGTTGCATTTTTTTAATCAAAATGTGATTATCAAATCAAATATGCAACATGGATAATTGTCCCTCACCGCTGCTATAATAACATTGCCAAAATGGTGTCAACTTGCCATATTTTTACACAAATATAATTAATTATCCAATATTGTCGACTGCGCACGCAGACGAATGCATTCCGTTTTCCTCTACTCCTAACATTTGAGTTTGGGTGTCTCGAATGAAAAATAGCTAAGGGTCTCGCTACATCTAAATCCAGTCCTGCAACGTGTATATTTTTCGTTATGTTTATTTGTCTATGTGGTCACCATGATATGATATATCTATACCACTGCAATTCTATGTTTTACAAGTTGTATTTATAATTCTATTTCTTAACTGTTCACGAATGGTTGATTTTAGTCGTGAATTAATTATGTCGATGTATTTCATTGAACCCTTGAGTACTTACAATGCAGCTCTTCGATTCATTTGCAATTTATCGACAACCAAATATATCATTATTTAATTTAGTATGACACTTTACTTCTCATGTATATGTCGTTCGTGATGTTGGCGCATAGTGCTGCTATAAGAAGGCGGATGTGTTTCGCAGATTCTAAATCACGTTGCATTTGTTTGAAGTCGTGAAATCCTCGTCTACGCCATTGCATGGATAACAAACTGAAAGATGCCAGAGAATATATTTTATTTCTTTTCGACGTCCATCTAAGATGCGCAGCTTACCAACAGCGTTAATATTTCGCCACCGAATACGTGAAGTTGATTGTTTTCCTCGCTACTTACGAAACTTTATTCAGAATTCACTTTAATCATGGTTATTAAGTATATATAATATTTCACACTTATTACCAAACTTATGGATACCTATAGCGGTATTTCGTTTCAACTCTGCAAGGGCTTTTCGGAAGCCGAACTTATTTTCACTAAAATTTGATTAAAATTGACTGATTTCAAGATATTGATGAACCAGTCATTTATAGTCTCATTTCAATTAAAAGAAACGATCATTTTAAAATATGATATTAATAAATATTAACCTTCTTTGCCGCTTATGATAATAAAAAGAAAATAGTGATTTAATATGAAATATTGAAAATCAGTATTGATGTATTCGTTCGGTATTTCGTTTTCAATTTACTACCATTAATATTTTGTGTCGTATTTATTTAATATTGCGATATTATTATATTCTTCCAGTATTCCATTCACTTCGCCGTACTAATAATGAAAACGGTCGTCTTATTTAAATAAAATTAATTGATTGAATTTTATTTTCAGATATCAGATATCACTTATGGGTATTCAACAAATATTTTTTTTAAATGTTCCTATATTAAACGAAGGGAAATGGTTTATAGAACCAACAGTTTTTACCACAAAAAAATAAGCCGTAATGCTTAAATATTGATTAAATTTAACTATGCATTCATATTTTAATTTTTGTATGATAAATAAATTATAAACTTCAAGATTTAATATTAGATTCCTTGCGTTCATCCGCCTGCGGTTACACACAACCACATATTAGCATAAAGCACTATTCGAATATCAAGAATAGTCAATTGTTACTTTTATATGTATTTTAGGCAAACGGTGGATTTTTCTCTTGTTAAATAAATATACATATTTTAAATCCGTCTGCATCTATCAATTGTTTACTATTCATTAGATGCAAGATAAATTGATCACTTCAAGCATAAATAAGTGACGTCGCTCTATAAATAATGTACAGTTTGGTATGCATTTATAGGATTTTTATTACTTGATCGTCTGAAACATTTTATAATTATTTTAAAATACATTTCTTTATTAATCGAAAATCTACGCTTTCAGGTTTTCCCAATGGTGACAAAATACATTATCTTTTGCAGAAAAAATAAATGATAATTTTAATGCATGAAATTTTGTAAAAATAAGGAAAAATCGTATTTATTCATTGGTTTCGACATTGCTAAATCATTTTAGATACAATAATCATACGTTCTTTGGAGATTAATTAAAACTTTTTTGTTATATCTACGCATGCGCTTATGGCGTCATATTGACCCATAATAATAGACAAAAAATCGTAAACAATTATTTATAAATTTTACAGAAGGCTTTTTTTAAATTACTCTCGTACTAAGTTTGATACAGGAATTCCTTAAATGCAGTCAGTAAATTGTAATATACGGTCCAATGCCTATCCTGATAGTATACTGACTACTTTAAGTTCTCTAGATCAGCGTTTCTTAACCGGGATCCACGTGGAACAAACGATAACAAGTCAATACGCTAAAATGCACAGGCCCTAAAAAATGTCAGGCGAATGAGATAACGTTCTAAAAACAATTGAAAACTTATTGGTTTAAATCGTAATTTACCTAATTGTGTCGCTTAAGATCTTTCGACGATTATGGGTTGATATTCACTACAAAAACAGTATATACTACTATGGTATTACTTATTTTATAAATTTAAAGTTATTTAGAACAAAAAAAATATTTGTTTAATTAATATACGTATATGTACTTTCGATTATTTATTAATAGTAGTGTGTACCATTTAATCAATTACATTTGAACTCTCTTTTTGGACAGCTTAAAGATAGCGATAACAATGGAGTTGTTAGCAGTGTGTAAATGTGTGAAAACAATAACAATTAGTTTTTGTTCAGGGACTCGACAGAGCTTCTTCGATTCTTTTACAACGACTGACAATATATTTCCTCCAGTTTTATTTCATTCTTTGTAATGAAATAAAACTGATTGGTTACGAATACTAAATACTTTCGCTAACTTCCGCACTAGCTTCACGCAGAGTCTTACTTCAATCGAGTCGGCAAGTGCAAGCAGTTAATTCCAATTTTCTTTGTGTAGATATCCTTCAGATATTTCCACTAAGCGTCATTAAATGACGGGTCCCGTAATAGTCCATATAATTTAGCGTCACCACATGGACTGAACACATAAACCGGTATATTAACCGCTTGAATACCGCGAAAATAAATCATTAATATGTCCCAGAGATACTGCGTGTTTTTGAGAAAAATAATTTTGCCTACTATACACTCGAATTCGATATTTTAAAAACCTATATTCACTCAGTATAGATAGCACTACACATATTCATCAACATATTGCTTATATTCTATTAGAATACCAAGTATTTGATTTTTAAATGTCTTTGACATCCGTGTTCGCTTGCATATGTTCCGGACACCGGTGTACGCTTGGTATTCAAGTGGTTAATAATAAGTCAAATAATGGAATGCGGCTTTGTGTACAGCATGTGTCTTTCGATACTATTACAATAATTGTATATTATTAATTTACTAGTATTGCAAAATTTTAGCAAAGTTGTCAAAAAGTATTTATCTAATTTCAGACATTAGATATTTTTTTTATAAAATTATTGGTCACAGATTGAGAACATAAATTAAGTATTCAAAAAAATTAGGGCACTCGTTATAATATATGTATAATTAAATATTTAAATAATTATTGCTATCAATAATATTTTTTTCATTTATTATGTTCAGTTTTCAAATAATAATTATTGATCAAATTGCTTTATAAATTGATCATGAAACCATGACGCTCTACGAGGAATAAACGCTTTAAATCCATTTTATGTTAGAGGCTTGTTACAGATCTAAAAATCTAGTAAACTCTTCAAACTAATAATTTGCAAACTTAATAAAAATAAACTGCCGACGTATTTATTTCTTTGCAGTTATTAGATACCGGAATCATACTGAATTGTACCTCTTTGTAGACACAGTACTTTTCCAGCGTGCATACACTTACTTTGAACGGCTTGAAATATTTAATCTTTACTTTGTTAAAATAAATTTAAAAAACGAAACTATCTTTATTTTCAACAACGCTTGTTCCTGAAGATGTCAATTTCACTAACATTATTAATAACTGCGAAAATCTAGATACGCCTGTATCAAGCATGCGAATTGTTTATTTATGGAAATACAATCAATCATCCATCACCTGTAAAGGTTTTCCACACACAAAGCCTTCTTTATCAATAAATACTCAACTAGAATGAATACATAACATGGTAATAACTGTCAGCTCGACCTACTCCAGCAACTTAATAACTACATAGTCGGAATACTAGAAGCCAGCCTTGCAAACTCCTCTTTAGTTCCGATACAATAAAGGTTGTTAGAAAACTTGGTTTTAATTAATCTCAGATACACTGCAAGAATCTTATCGAGACGTTCGAACATATTTTATAGGTACAAACATGCTTCGGTATGGAAGATTTTTTTTTGCTGTCATGAAAACCTTAGTTCTATGAATATAAATTCTTTCACCTTTCTTAGTCGTATTATTTGATAATACAATCCAATCATGATATTTAAATGCATTTTTAACGTTACTTATATATTATTACCATTTGTCGGGTCTATGGCACAGTGGTCAACGACATTGCCTTCCATGCTGGACATCACGACTTAGAATCTCAGTACGAACAGCGTTTTTTCAATCAATTTATCGGTTTCTGTTCGAAGGCATGGATGTTTGCGATGTCTAAAAAGTTCATCCTACCCTTCCAATCTTAAAATAACGGGGCGTGGCGAGAGCGATGAGCCACTAGTCCTATCCTAACCTTATCTTTTCTATCCCTACTCGCTTCGAAAAAAAGAGGTTAAGCCTCTGGATTACAAGCAGATATCGCAGAAAAAATCGGTTGAGATACCTCCATTAGGTTTCATAAATTTTACAGAAGAAGGTTGTTTTTTAACTTTCTCTCGTAATAATCTCGCAAAAAAATACTTTAATTGACCCAATATTATAACCGCATTTAAGGAATTATTTTTGCGAACTTATTACCTACGTGAAGAAGTTAATAAAACCTTTTGGTATGATTAAAACCTGACCATTTCTGTAAAATTTATGTACTGTCGCTTACATTGTTCTGCCGGTTACGGATCGATATGGTCCACATCGGGAGCAGACATGGATTACAATATGTTTATATGTCGACCGTGGAAAAGAAAAAGAACGTAACCCACAGTTTTTTTAAAACAGTTTTTTTTCGATAATCATAATGTATCAATCAAACTTGATACACGTTCTAGCAAAAGGATGTAAGCTGCAAATGCCGAATTAGTATCTAAATTTAGCTTTTAAGTTTGAAAAAAGATGAGCTAGTGAAAATTGAAACTAAGGAAAAATACTGAAAAAAAGGTTTTTCCTAGACAAATTCTTTAATTAATATTAGATTATGTCAATTAAACATCACTTTAGAATTCTACGTGCACTCCCAGGTTGTTTATATTTCCTAATTTTCATATAGTCCAAAGTCATCAAAACATTTTTTTTTGTGCCTCCTGTAAAATTTGCAATGTGTGGGCTACGTCCTTTTCCTGTCCACAGTCGATATATATAATATTTTATTTTACATGCAATTTCATCTTATCAGCATTCGTATTAAAATTTTCTGTTTCCTATCGACAGGTGGTCCGGTATTTCCTTCAAACCTAAACCCATTTATTGTGTCTTATCTTAGGTGTCTTGTAATTATTTTTGTTTAGATAATGAAACCCTTATCTATTATACGTATAAAACACTTTAATAGACATCTGTCAATTACGTAATAATTCTCATATTTGCTTTTTTTATTTACCGGCATTCTTGCGTACCTACATGTTATTCTCGTGTATAATAAAATGTTTATTATGACATTATAAAATCTCTCGTCAAACTCTAAATAATAAAATTAACGGAACCATCCGAGTTTTATTCGTATTTTCATCATTTATTTATTAAATTTCATCTCCGTGGCGTAACCAATTTAAAACCACATTAATGTTCCTTCTCAGAAGCTGTACGCTTTGAAAAATTACAAGTGACTTCAACATAGCGTTGTTTATATGAATCCTCACAGAAACTATTCATAAAAAAAGAATATTAAAATATCACGTTTCTGAAATCTTTACTCGCAGACATAATATTGGCATCATGCTTTTTTGTGTGTTCAGATTATTTTGATTGCAGAAAAATCTGAATTTCCGAATAATACCACAACACTAATATTCCAAAAGACATATATTGGTCCAGTACTTTCGAATCTTTAACACGCGTGCCATATGTGACGGAAACGAAAAGTGTACAGGCACTATAATCACTGATCGTATAATTTATTTATTTTTAATTAACTATATCCATCTCCACTGTGGAGCATATAGACTAATAATATAGTTTATATTAACATATGTAAGAGTTCATAATAGCTGTCAACGTCTCGTCTTTTGAAGCCACTGCATATTAAAATAGAAAAATATCACTTTTAGGGTGTTCACTGTCAATACTCGGTGGAAAGGCATTATACAGCTTAACGACCGTGGACGCGTATTTGAGTTTTTGAAAAACAAAGGTTGCTGGCCGGCGGACACATATATGCGTATAGGCGAAGTATCTGGAAGCTAAGAAAATTAAACTTTGTAAAGATATCTCAATTTGCTTACAAATTATAGTGAATTTAGTAAAATTATAATTTTTGAGAATTTTTCGCAAAATTTTATTTCGCCAGGTGAAATTTTATTTAAAAAAACGTGCGGTCGTTAAGCTGTTAAGAAACACACAATATTCCTTTGTACTTATTTCCACTTTTATTTACCAAGATCAAGACCAGTTTCGCTTATGGCGAGTATTGTCAACTGGTAATAAATAGAATTTAACAGTGTTATGTATACAAAACAAATTGAAATAAAAAGGTGTAAAAAAAAAATGCCAATATCAATTTCAATTGTATATATATATATATATATATGCCAAGGGTATAGTGGCTTCATTTTCTCTAAAAGCGACACTTGTTGATAAAATTACTGATTTCGATCGACTTTTATCGCTTGTATTATGATAAAAATAAAAACCTATTTTTATGGTCCGCAATCGACCAAAAATAGCTTCGCGATCAACGCTGTGACCATCACCTGGTATATAATACAACATTATCAGGATTTTTTATTAATTAATTTTAAATACCTTTATTGTCGTAATTTCCAAGTGTGATTTACATAACCTAAATAAACCGAAAAACCAACATGTTATCTGTTTCCATTTCAAATCATATTTGAACAGTTTGATCACTTAATTAACTTTTTTAAATCGGAATCGGACACTTTGTCGGAGTTGGAGTCTGGCCATTTGTAAAAGAAACGTGATGTTATATTATAAGGTTTCTACGAGGGCTGTAGAGTTGGAGTCGGAGTCAGAGTCGAAAAAATCTTATGACTCAGACCATTTTAAAAAATATATATTTATGCTGTGTATTAAAACAACAAGAGTTCATAATGTTGCCACTGCATGCTTGGTTAACTAAAAATGATCTGATGGTATAAATATGTATATATAGGATAAAATGAAATGATTGAAAAATTTCCTTGGTGTCGGAGGCGTCTTTTTTTAGCTGACTCCACAACCCTGGTTTCTACACGCCGTTCTCAAAAACCTCTCACTTAACTGCTTACTAGTTGACGCATATTATCATCTTGCACTTACCCATTACTATAACTTTAAACTATTTGTGTGTAATATTATACCCAGCTAGAGTGTGCCGTGTCTGGTTGTTCGTTTGTAGTGTTAGATATCATACAGAATAAATTAAATCGTTTTTGCCAAGGTAATGTTTTAGTCTACAATAAAAATATATAGCGCATCGTAATTCGTATGCGATTAGTGTCAATGTACTGTGGACCGATTATATCACTCGGACTAGTTTTTTTTTGTTGCTATTTATTCTGTCTCGTCGATTCGATAACCGTATAACTTTGCCTCCGAGCCTACGACGCCATATAATTTCAATGGATTCTACTGCGAAATATTTCATATAGGTAAGAAAGCAACTATTCCATCCCATGTTTTTCACAAACCCACTTAAAAAGTCAAGGAACTCGTACAAAATCATAAGATAGGTTCCATTATATAAAAAACAGCGTTGTTTTCATATTCAATTTGAACGTGCGTTCCGGGAAATCCGCGTAAAAGAGGTTCATTGTTCGTTATACCAGAATATGTATCCAGTATGTTTTAAAAAAATAGTAGGTATATTTAAATACGTCATAAGTATTTTTTAACATATTTTTTTTATATAAAATAAAACATTGTAACTTTTGAATAACATTTATTTATCCTACTCATTTTCGATACAGTCTTCTAAGATTGTAACCATTTTCTTCATATTCAAAAAATAAAATATACATTTGTACTAATTCCAAATTTTATTTAATAATATTAGGACCGATTTCGCTCATGACTAGCATTAATTAGTTTATAACGATCAATTCGAGTAGAAGAGATATTACAAACACCCGTGTCCAAGATCTCAAATTAAAATTGAAAAAGTTCTTTCCCACTCTAAAAATGGAATGATCAGTGATATTTTTTTTACTTTTTAGTGATATTTTTTAAAAAACTCCCGTTCCCGTCTACAACTGCTACAAAATATGAGAGGGAGTGAGACTTCAATTCATTAATTTATTATGTAGGTATTATACAAAAAGATGTATATAAAAAACTGTTAGGAATTGTTTTATCATAAAAATATATGGTAAAAAATCAGGAAGAATTCATATTTTAAATTTGATTTTTTTTACATGTTATAGTGAACCCCGAATTCGTGAGATCGGTATTAAAGCGATACCGAGATTACGAGATCTCCAAGTTGATCGGGATCCCGGGATTGAATACCTTACGTAGTACACTATATCTGTGCCCTATTTTCGGATCGAATAAGAAATGGGTGGTCAGAAAGAAATGAAAACAACACAAACATCTACCCCTTTCGAATAAAATTCATCAATTGTTTAAGAACTCAATATGTATATGAAATGTTCATTCAATTCGACACCGTACAAACACAATCGAATAAGACAAACCCATTTTTATGGGTTTTACTCGTTTTCAGAACCGGTAATGAAAGAAATGTATAAAATGGCTACGCATTTTACGAAAAATAAACGCATTTTGTTTTTCTAGTTCAATATGATATGAACAATTTATTCTTGTACATTTATGTTTAGTCAAGTTAATGTTACCTATATAGTTAAGTTTAAGTGATGAAAAATAGTGCAAAAATCCGGTGCCTAGGTAAACTATATTTTTTTGTAAAATAACGTAATATTCGAGTGAAAACTTCTTTACTGCGGTATTATCTATTCCATGCATATTGAAAAACAGAACTTTTTAAATTTCATAGTTTTAGTCGAATATAGTAAAATGTTATATAAATACAATCAATGGCATTCATCATTAACTCTTATAACTCCAATATGTTTCTATCTTTGTTTTGAATACACATTTGAAATATTTACATGATTTGTAGTGGAAATAGTGACAGTTAGGGCTTCCAAACCGGTTTAAACCGAAACCGGTTAACCGGTTTATCGGGCGTTTTGAAAAAACCCGAAAACCGGTTTATTTTACTCGGTTAACCGGGTTATATCAAAAATACTCTTTTCTTGTTTTTCATTGTTTTTTACAAAAAGAAAAATGTTTTATAATGAATTTACTGCGTAATATAGGAAAAAATTCACAAAACACAACAAACATGTACATATATATACATTTTGTAGAATAATCTACTCCTGTCTCAAAGTTGTCCATGTTGCGAACAGAAATGACTCTTTCAAATAATTTAACATTTTTTCGTAATTATTTATTAAGATACGAATGATTCTTATATGCACGTCACTCAATATCCTTTATTGATTTAAAAAAAAAAACATCCTAATAAATCTCTAAAAAAGTATTAATTCCATATAATTAACATGTACCATTTTTAAGCGAATGCAATTTTATGATTAATAATCTAAATCTCTCTACCTATTTTTATGCCTATGTGTGCTTGTTAATAGTTAGATTTGTATGATTTTTGAAATATAATTATTCTAAGTAATCTTGATTTTATCTTAACATTAACAATGCAAAAATAGCTGTTTTTCTGATAATTTTAATTATTGTATCAACTTTTTATTCACCATCATACTAAAATATGACAAAACTTTTACCCAAGAGTTAGTTGTAATGTTTCATCTAAATGTTTTACCTAACGAATAGTCTAAATTATTCCAAGAAAGTTGCCTTAAAGTCATATTGAAAAGCACTAATATTATAAATTGCGCCATAAACTTATTTTTATTCTATTGTTCAATAAAGCGGTTGCTTTTTGTCAAGTGCATACATATGTTTTTGACAAAAGATGCATATTGGGACATATTGGAAGGTCATATTGGGACAAGGGTAGGTACCTGCCCTTTTCTCAGTTGCAAGCTCTCGACATTGCATATTGTAAAATTTCTTTGTCTTAATCCAGATGTGGGCAGAATCTTAGTACCCATCCACAAGTCGACAGTCAGTTAAAAAAAAACAACAACAATTGACAATGGGCAAACCAATAAAAATATCAGTCATTTTGTCATGATGTTTTTTTTTATAACCATTAGGGGTCTGCACACTGGGGCGCCGTCGTACAGGATTATTTGATGTATGTTCCTTATGCCTGGTGTGCACATATTTAAATGCGGAAGGAAAATTTCTTTTAAAGTTATTGACAGTTTTTATTTCAGTTATATTATACAAATTGCTTATACGTAGCAAATATTAGAATGTAGGAAATTTACAATTCATTGACTCTTTCACGAAAATAGCATAATATAGCCACCCCAAAATCTATCTAAACTCAAACAATATTTAAAAAAAGCTATTTTTGGTTCCTATATTCGATTGCACTATTTTTTGTGATAGACAAACACAACGCGAACTATGTTTTTTACATAATTTAATGTTAGTAATTTTGTACTAAATACGTAAATGCAAATGTTAGTATAATATAATATACATCGAAATAGTTGTTCAGAAAATAAAATAAATAATATATGCCTAAAAAATAAATATTCATAAAAATAATTTATGTTATATAATATTTTAAGTACATATAATATATTGATTCAATCTACTATTGCGCTTGTTATTCTCAATTATTATAGTCTGCAAATGATAAAAATGATAACGCCGAGTCCGCGGTCGAGTAGTCAATGTCGTTGTCTTGGGTTGAGGAGCGAACGGGCTCGAATTCCAGTATGGTCGGATTTTTGCAATCAGTTTATAGATTTCTTTTCAAAGGCATGGATGTAGACTGTAATGCCTAATATTGCACTCCACTATCTATCTATCCGATCCTAAAAAAGTAACGGAGTGAGAGTGATCAGCCAACTACTAGTCCTGTTCTAGCCCTAACCTTCAATCTTTTCTCTCTTTGAAAAAAGAGGGGGTTGAGCAACTGAGTAACAAGCAGTTCTCATAAAATATTTTTATCATAAAATATTTTTTCACGTATTATAGTAATTGTTACATATATTGGCTTCTTTGTTCTAGTTGTAAGATTCAAGTTCTAGTATCGTTACTTTGCCATGCCTAACAGGTTGGTAACTAGAGTCCCATTAAGATAAATATCGTTTTCTTGTTTGAAATTGGAGTATTAGCTGTTATGTCAAATATTGAAAAATTTCTACGATTTTTTTTGCATACCTACATAATCAAAATACATGATATTTCGGTTTAAACCGGTTACCCGGTTTATTTGTCAGAAAAAAACCGAAAACCGGTTAGTGTTTAAGTCCGGTTAATTGGAAGCCCTAGACTGACAGTATAAAAGAATTGAACGATATATTTGAAAATTTCCAAAATTGAAAAAAATCATTCATATTGTTTTGAAAAGTACCATACGATAAAAAGCAAAAATAAAAAAATATTATTGTTTTATTTAAAAAAAAACTATATTTACGTAATACATTTACAATTTTGCCGTGAAGCTTGTAGAAGCAAAGCGCTGGAGTGAAAAGAATTAAGCCAACAAAAAGTACTGATGCAACATCTTGTGCAATAAATCCACATTTTATTTTACTGTTTTTGTTTTTTTAACAACAATATTCTTTTATGTACAAATTCACTAAAAATGGCTTGGGGCTGTTGGATTTTTTATAACCTTCGAAGAGGAAAGGGTTAAATTCAAAATAACATTTTATTGTGTTAAAACTTCGCCACAAGTATTGACTTATCCTCAACTTAACTATTATTCTTGAGATATCTTATCATTTTTTTTTTTTAAATCTATTTGATCAGTAATAATGATTGCTGTTCGTTTATTGATTCAGATGCATCTTTCTACACACCGACGTCAGCTTTTTAAAAAATTGGGTCGAGCATCGAGCAATTCATTTTTAAATACACACCACTTGCAGCGATATTTTATTTTTCGTATGATTTGCAAATTGGAAACCGATCTCGCTAAATTCAACGAGAGAAACCATTAGCTTGGTGAATAACTGTGTGGCTTTTGCATCATATTTGTTTTACCAATTGAATCTCAATGAATAGGCAATTGTTTACAATATCCCATTTCATATGTGTTCGCATTATTACTAAATAATGGGTGTATAATAGTATTCGATGTGTGAAAAGTAATTGCCTAAATAAATATTTACCAATACTTTGTAGCATTTTGTCCGACAAAGTACGAGGTTATTTAATATCTAGTGATTGCAAGAAAAAATACTCAATGCCTCCATACCTTAAGGCTTGTGAGATCATACAGTGTTTCGTAATATGTTTGGTATTTTATATTGCATAAACAAATGAATTGAATTACGACTGGTATATAAAAAAATATTCAAATAGCGATTGCAAATAAATAGTGTCTATCTAGTACATACGTTTAGATACAGTTTGGTACTTTCCATCTTCTTCTTGACAATCAGATTTTTTTATGTTAAACCATTGTTCTGGTTGTATGAATATAAACATAATATAACTGTATATAACAGGACAGTGATTTTTAATTGCATAAAATCTTACGCTGTGCTTACTTTTAAAGATATATTTTTGAATCACTATAGCGTCTACTATATACTACTAACGAATTCACATTAATAGAGGTAAAAATATTGGTTTACTCCCTTTTTTCTAGATCGTAGATGACTTACTCATTTTTTTAAACACAATTTCTATTTTAACGTCAAAACTAATATGATGTCAAATAGACAGCTTTGCAATTGCAATGGCCAATTCGTGGATAATACACTTAATATATTATATATGCTATAAAATAGTTATTTAAATGTTGTTACAGCAATGTTACTTTGCAAAATGACACGTCATTTCGTAACAACCTTGCGCTTTGCTTTAAGGTATAGATAACTCCACTTCACGTGCAGTTATAAAATAGTATTATCAATAAATAATACACATAACGTATCAACTTCTTACAACCGTTAAGATCTTCGTAAAATTTCTTGGTTAATATTTCTTAAGTCAGTTTGAAAATAATTGATTCACGGATTTAAAAATCACCTTCAGAGTCGCATTTATAATATGTAATAAAACGCTGTAACTGTGAAACAAAATACAGTTATAACATGAAATTTGCAATTTAAAAATACTTTTTGGGAATATCAGGTGCCATAACTCGTATCTCTCAGCTGTTTTATTCAAATAATGAGCCATATTAATATTTTACATTAGAAAATATAACCGATATAACCAAAACATTCGGTTACTGCATTTTGTCATGTCCGTCCATCAGTACATTGGCTGGCTTTTAAATAAACATTAATTCTGACATTGGTCTTACAATGTCATTTAACTATAACATTTTCTCTACACTTTTATAAAAATAAACGATCATATTGAATAGGATAATTTTTAATTTGTGCAAACATATTTTGCAATAGTAAGTAACCAAGTATCTTCAGTTTACATGGAAAACGACAAATTTAATATTACAGACATAATAATTGCTAAGGAATGCAAATTTACTCAAGATTGTGATCCGCCAAAGCCGAGACTGTTACAAAGTACAAAGCGTAAACCTGAGACGACAAATGCGTCTGATAAGGATGCATATAGGAAAAGTGCATGCTCAAATCATCCCGTATTTATGATCTATCCCTCTCTTTCTCGGTCGTTTTCCTTTCTAGCAGACTGGCTTCTCGATTCACCTGTGCAGCGAGTCGGTCATTAACCCATTAGCACCCATTCATATCATTACGCAATTATTTTCGGATGAGATCCAGTTTTTATTTCTCAATTACTTATCCCGTTACTTTTATTACAACGGCCATTGCACAGATATCCGAATGCGCTTTCATCTCGTTAAAATTATCAGCGATGATAATTTCAAGCAAAAGTCTCTCAAATTACAATGAATATTATAATCTATAAAACAAAATAGTCCACTCTCCAAAATGTCTATTTTTTACTGATATATAACACAAACGTTTGTTTATTCATCATATCAATTCAGATATTCAGTATATAAAATACATTTGTACAGGATTTGCAAACCTCGTTTATTTTTTTCCGAAATCCCACGATCTAGAACAATTTATATATAGGTACCTTCTGGACAGTGCCGCAACTAGAAAATCTGGGCCCATATTTTTTTTGTTACAAAAATAAAAGAAAGAGGCATTCAAGTTTTAAAGATAGCTTAAAAATTGTATTTATAGGTATAACAAACTGCATAAACAATTGATTATCGAAAAAAGAAAATCTCAACAAACTCTGATCACTAATTTCTTCCGAAAAAGAGTGATTTCTGACCACATGCAAAACGCACTTAGAATTGTCATACAGTGACGATACACTAAAATCAACAAATTTTATTTTTTAATAAAAAATATTTTTAATTATTTTTACGCCGTGTTTTTCCCCTAAGTTTCCTATACTTTTTTAATGTAATTTAGGGTATGTTTTAACTCTCTGTTTCAAAGTTATGCGGATTTTAAAATTCATGGAACGCATCCCCACATTTTGTATGGTCTTTTTTATGCGGTATTTCGTGGAACGCATCTACCGCATAAAAAGAGGATTGACTGTATAAGTAAACTTTAATAAATAAGGAAAAGAAACTTTCTTGTTGACTGGATGATATTATGAATATTTTTAATGTTTTCAATTCAATGCTTAAGTTTTCCATTTCCGGTATTGTAGATTACAAAATTGTTCCTATTGTTTACTTTTTGTATTATTTTTTTTATTGAGAAAGGCAGTTTATTTCATTTAAAAGATTCTATTGACATATTTTCTGATTATACCGTGTTATTTGATAAAAAAAAAACAACTATTTTCTATTCGGCGGTGCATATACTTTCAATAATTGTTATCATTGGAATTAGCGGGTTAAAGTAATTCAGTTTGAATTGCATTCCGGATTCTAGTAAACGATTGCGAAAATTCTTTGCCTCGCGGTCATCGGCGCATGTCGAACGATTCTCGTCCGTAACGCAACTTGAATAGAGTATATACGTGCAGGTGAATTATTCTCCTTGAATGCGCTGTCCAAGTTCGTTATATCAATGTCATGATAGTCTATTGTAACTGTCGTCCACTTGACTGTGGAGATCTTCGTTTTTCTGTAATGATTTTTGTCCTTATCTGGCCGCTACAAAATTGGTTGATTATATTGGATCCGACCGTGAACTGATTCTGTTTTTTGTCAGGAATTTATTCCACAGTTAACTTGATTTCTTTTAATTAACATAGTTAGAAAGGGGCAAATTGCCACATTTGACCATTGTAAGGAAAATGAAATTCAAACATTATTTGAATAACATACATCTAAAGGTCCGTAGTGCAGTGGTCAACGTCGCTGGCTTTCGTGACGGATATCATGGGCTCGAATCCCAGTACGAACAGTATTATTTCGAAAACGTGGGTGTTGTGATGTCTAAAAATTCCCTCTCACCTTTCCAATCATAAAATAACAGGGTATAGCGAGAGCAATTAACTGACCATTATTCCCATTCTAACCACATCCTTTCTATCCTTACTCTCTAGAAAAGGAGAGATTGAGCAACTGAGTGATAGATAGGCAGTTCTTTAGCAGGCCATGTGCTTCATATTGGAAGCGAATATAATAGCTTTCTCAAAAACATTGAAGATTCCTAGTTATAGTATCAAATGTACAACCATTACATATTTAAAAGTAAAATGCTTTTCCAAAACTAGTGTTTAAACCGGGGGTGGGGAATCTCTTATTGTATAAAGGCCGCATTCATTTTTCTGATTCAACATAAGGCCTCATTAAACATTGACTAGGGAATCTTTGACCAAAAACAATTTCATGCCTATTTTTAAAGTCCAGAATTTTGTGGATTTCCCAAAAATAGCTAGCAAAACTAGTTTTTTTTAGCTCTCCCAAAAAATTTCGAATCCAAAACCTACTGAATTTACGAATTTACAACAATTTGCAGAATTGGTCAATCAGGTCAAAAGGCCGCACCAGAGTAGCCAAAAGGCCGCAGGTTCCCCACAGCTGGTTTAAAGAATAGACCGCCTCCTAACATATGTGTGTTCAATGTTGCCCATGTATCCAGTTATCTCTGTAATTTACCTTATGAACAAATAGATAAGTTTGGGTGTATAACTCACAGTTTATTTCCCATTCAACTTTTTGCAGTCAATATCTTCTCAGTCTATATTATGACATCGATTGTAACAACAAATTAAGTGGTTTTTATTTTCTCTCGGATTTATCTAAAGCGCTAAACAATAATTGACTTATTTTTAACACAAAATATTTTAACTCCTTAATGTGTAAATAGATAGGTATTCCTTTCATCAATATTTTCTATTATAATTTCTTTTGCAATATTATCAAGCTATAAAGTTTATGAAGTAACGACAGTTCATTTATTTATTGCATCTCTTTTGAACTCTGCAAATGCAGTAAAATTGCGAATATTTAAATGCATAATAATTAAATACCTGAAACCAGCAATTTATGTGAATTTATGAAAGGCTTATACAATATTGAGATTGCGGAAAATTCGTAGCTTAAGTATGTTAGGCCGTTTGAGCGGAACTATTTTATACATCTATTGTGTTTTAGAAAATATTTTTAATTCGATATAGACTGATTGTTTCCTATCAATTTACAGTAAATGCCTGAATATATTATAAATATGAGGTGACTCAAAAAATACTAAAATGATAACATTTATCTGATTTAATAATTATAACCCAAAAAAACAATAATACGAAAAACCTAAATGAAGAAGTAACATAAGGTGGCATATATTTTCCGTGGCCGTTTCCAAAGATAGCGTTTGATATTACGCATGCATTAACCATAATTCCATCATTCAGAACTCTGGATACGATACCTGTCATGTCTTGAAAACATCGGCAAATTTCATAGATAATAACCATGAAATCCTAAGAAACTAGATGATTTTAAATGATCATATTTTTCATTTATACTTTAGTGCAACCTTTTGTTGTAAAAGTGCCAAATATTTTACGTGGGTTTTTACTTGGGTCATAGACAAATATTTTAGTTTTAAAAGGCTCGTGGGTCGCACCACGACGGTCGGCAAACTTTCACGGAAGAAAAAGTATCAAAGAGTTAATGAAGTTCAAGAATTGATCCATTCCAATTCCGAGAGACATGGTAGCATTCCATTTCAAGAGCCGCGGTATGCCTTAGTGCAGTGTCGGCCAAACTTGTTTTACTTGACGGCACACTGGTGACTGGAATTATTTCGACGGCACACCAAATACAAATGCATTAAAAAGGAATTCATAGTTTATTTAATGATTCTTTTTTAATATCTTTTCAACATATATGTACATTGGTGGTAATAGTTTTATTAGTGAAAAGGATGCAATTGATTTTTAGAAAGACTGTCAAAACGCGGCTCTGAATTAGATAAACAAAAACGCAACTCCTCGTCTACTATCTGTCCGCACTCGCTTCGATTTAATTTCTAAATCAGCTTAAATGAATAGGCATTATTTAAAATGAATAGTTGTGTAGCTTCTTCCTGCGCGACACACCTTAAGAATTCTTCCGGCACACAGTTTGGCAGACACTTTTAGAGAGTATTACCGTATTTACTCGATTATAAGACACACTCCGATGATATAAGACACCAAAATAGGGAAAAACATGCGTTTTATAATCGAAGAAAGACAGACGGTAATAAAGATTGTTTACTGATTACGTCCCAGGTGCCACATTATCAGAATATATTATAAATTTAATGATTGCGAAGATATAAAAATACGTATATCAATTGTGGAATATGCTCTATTGTTTTTAATCTAAACATTTTTTTCATAATTATTTTTTCTCTTTTCAGGTAAGTTCGACGGCTTGACTCATTTTTCTCGGAATAACTAAATGCTGTGACTGATTAATGTGAGGTCTGTAAGTTTCTTAAAAAATATTTCGCAAACACATACACCATTATAATGATCACTGGCTAGAATTTTACAATATATAAGAATGTTAAAAAATATTTGTTTTTGAATTACTGTGATATTTCAGTATAGTATTACTCAAATAAGTAATAACCTCCTCTGCACAGGCCCCACGTCGTATACATATCGACGTTGGAAAGGAAAAAGGACGTAACCCACACATAACAGAAAACGTTTTTTGACGAGTTTACAGAAACTGACAAACTGGTTTCTAATTGACTTACTCTTATACCCTTTTCCTGGTCGCAATTTTCATATGCCTTCTTTTTCAAAAATAAAAGCTAAAATTAGCTACTAATTCTGCATTTTATCTTTTTGATAGAACGTGTATCAAGTTGTATACATTGTGATTATCGCAAAAAGGGTGTATTGAAAATACTTTGCGCTACTTCCTTTTGCCTTTTCACAGTCGAATACTTATAATATTTGGCCGCTGTATCCAGAGCATTAAATGATTTTTGTAAATAAATACTGTGGCCTAAAGTTTTTTTTGTATTTAAATTGTCGTTACCAACATTGATTTAAAACAGTGAAAACTATGAAAATATATACGAAGGAAAAGGTGAGTGTGTAATTGACATGTATGCATGTTCCATTCCAGGATTTGTAATTTGATACTTAGAATTGTTTTTTTCTAATTTATTCCAACCAAATACCGGTGATATGAACCGGAATTAAGCGTCAATACTTTTTTCCATTTTTTTGTTTATTTTTCGACTATTGCTACATGCCTCGCCACACCTGTTAAATAGCACTTTGAAAGGCGGTGATTTTTTCTTATGTTTATTTTCATCCGTAATGAATAAATAGCCGGTGAACGGCCGGTGAATCCGTTAGGTCAGTCTCTACATTAACAAGAAGGCATTTTCACGTTTTATTTAGATCAGGGCATCTCAAACCGCAGAGATTCATAGTACAAACTTTAAATTTTAATAATCCTACTCAACTTCAATTTTTTCAACAAAATACAATAAATATTTTTAGGCAGGGCTTGTGTATTTTAAAAAACAAGTTTTGAAAAGTGGTATTTGACTCAAAATTGCGACATTTGAAAGCCAGTTTTTTTTAATTCAGTAATCCGGTTTCATATAGTATTATAATAAATATTGATTATTTGTATGATTTTATTGAAAACAGTAATATTTTGACATGAAGTCGCCTTTAGTGTATTATTTATAAATAGGTATTTTTTAAATTTAAATACTTTTGCAGTGCGTTTTTTTTCGTTTCCTAAAAATATTTTTGAGACAGAAATAACAAATTATATTGTAGTTAATTGAAGTGATTTTTGTAACAGTTAATACTGTTTCAAAAATCACTGTATACTGTGTATACATATATATTACTAAATAAACGAAACATAATTAAAATTGAAACTTTTTTCGATATTTTATTCAAATACCAAGTTTTAGGAAATATTTTAATTAAGTCGGTTTTTATATAAGCCTTAATGTTAGGGCTCTTAATATAGTAAATCACTTTCGTTTTCACATAAAACATAATTTTATGTCTTTATAAAGTTTATCACGATGTGCTTATTTTTATTTACTAATTTTAAAATATTAGAAAATTATTAGAAACGATTCGCTCATCGTACGCATTTTCAACTGATTTAAATATGCATACTTTCTTTGATGTTATCCATAAATGATACTTAAGAATGGTTTTGTTTTGTGATTGTTGTCTTCATCTTTAGCTTTACAATTCGATTCTCGAAAAGTGAGGTACATACGTATGAATTATTTTACCGTTTTCATATTTTTATTTGTCAATATTTTATTACGTGATTTACGAATTCATTTTAAACAAGTGCAAGTGTTATTTAAAAATAATAAATACTAACCTAAAACATACATGACTGTTTTGATATCTATGTAATATTTTCCCTTTCGATGTTTAAGACGTAATTTAATTTCATGGGCGATCGTGTACGCATATATTTTGAGGACATGTGAAAGATTTCCCACACCGCATACTACCGACGCGTCGCAACGTCTGGCGTGCCTACACGCTACAAAATCATCAAACAAAATAATTAATATTCCTAACTAAACCAATGCGGCTTATAATATTTTTTAGATCAATGCCTCAGTACAACCCGCAAGACGCTGAGTCAGGCATCCGGCATTTAATATGTATATTATGATGCGGAGAGAGCGATCTATTATTAATTTTACCCGGTGACTTAATTAATATCGTGAACCAGATTTATCTACATTGTTAGTACGAAGATAAGCAAACGAAGTTTTTCTGAGGCATCGGTCCCAAATAGTGTGAAATTAGTACCTTTAGTAGTTTTATTTTTTAATATAATGCCTTTATACTAAGAATTTACACCGAACAACTTCAAAGTGATATATTATACACAATAGTACAATATGTACTTCGTATGGACACTATAACGAAATATGTATAGGAGAGTATTTTAATGGAAGCAATGTAAGGAGGGTGTTCTGCCTATAACAGTAATGGCGTGCCCAAGCAGTAAAAAAAATAACAAAATAGAAAAAAATAAAAAGTGATTTTTTTAAACGATTTTCGTTTATCTTGGAAACATTTAAAAATTAATAATTCACGGATTATTTAATCAAAATTTTAATTTTTGAAACAAAAATAAAAAAAATAAAAATTGAAAATCGTTCGCGTGCCATCCAAATTCTCAAAGGTGCCACCTCGGGCACGCGTGCCATGGGTTCGCCATCCCTGGCCTATAATTTTCTAAAAGAACTGTTTGAAAGTGGTTCCCAAACAATTAGTTAATTCAATAGTAGTATTTTTTAAACAATTTTAAACACGTCTTTCTTTATTGTCTTAATCCTTTTCTTTTAATAAAAAATCACCATTTTAACCAGCTCTACAAACGTAATTTCAATAATATTGCCATATTTTATTATTTTTCATAATCTATGAACCTAATTTTAAAATATTTGACAAGGTAAATGAACATCATAATATATAACAGGCATCCATTCCCTGGATTTGTTTTACTTGCTGTCAATATTAAAAAAAAACCTTTTCATTTATTTCCTTAATTAACTGTCTTATATTGTACTGTACATTAATTAACGAGGCTTCCATTTTTTTCTGTAAATCACGTTTATATTACACAACACAAAGTTCCATTTTGTTTGTCTAATTTTAAAAATTAATTATTGCCCCGGCTGCTTTTATTGATTAACGGTTTGTTGATTTTTCTATGCGTGACTTTTTTTATAAGTATCAATATGTTTTTGTCCTCGAGCGCTTTCTTGACTTGCCAATTTATAACGAAATAATATCTCACTTTCTATTCGATTGGCTAACCTTACTTTTGGATTATATTTCATCGATCGTTGGAACTCTCCAGTCGTTGGAAAATGACGTAATATTTTGACAATTTCTTCACGGGCCGTAAGTTTCTTGCAACAAAAGTTGGATAAGATTTGCGTGAATAGACAATTGTAAAGAATAAATTATGCAATACAAATCAATTTAATATATTAAAACCAAACCACATTTTTGTACGGTTGGTATAAAGTACAACTGAATTTCAACCTTTGCTTGGATATTAGATTTTAAAAATTCCGAATATCTAATTTCCAAATAAAACTCTTTTGCATACAAAATATATGTAATACAAGAATAACCAAAGCTGATTAAATAATAATAATCCATATGAGCTTAGTAATAGTTGACATCACCCATGGCAAAAATAAGTGTGGTCCAATACGGCTATAATTAACTTTATGCAAAAAAGAAACAAAATATTTTAAACTTTCGTTATCAAAGCTACTTTGTAAAGTCTCATGGAATAGTATAATAATGAATACCATACATTTATAAATATTACTTAAACACATTTGTTTGTAAAATAGATTACGATGTATACGTAATATTAACATATCTATATTATTTTTTATGACTTTCAACCTTGTTCTTATTTGCAATCCGGATACTATTAAGTACAGGAGTGGATTACGATGTCAAACTGCAAAACCCTATGGAGTAAAATTTTATGTAAAATGATTTGAAACGAAATTTAGTTTTACATTTTGAAGTGAAATAAATCAACTTATAAATTATTCCACGTGTATTTTATACCTTCTTTATACCTTTTAAAGATATGAAAACATGTGGTATATTCAGGCTTATGGATGAATAAGCACGCATTTTTTTCAAATGCCCATACTTCAGCAATTGAATTATTTAAATGCAAACAAATCGAACACTTCACAAATTTGCATACAAAAGTCTGTACAGTCCCTATTAGGCTCTCCAATCCCGGTATCCTTAATCCCGTAATCCGGGGATCCCGTCCAATTTTGTGATCCCGTAATCCCGGGAATTCGATATTGAGAATTTTTTAGTAAATTCCGAAAATGTATAGGATTTTGTATTTGGTAGAGCTAAAAAAACGAGTCACGGTGATATTTTGGAGAAATCGACAAATTCATAGGTTTTTGATATTGGAAATGAAATAATGAAAAATTCCGACACCAAAATTGTTCTCAAATTATACACGATTTCATGTTGAGTGCCCAATCCCGGGATGGAAAATTAATCAATCCCGAAATCCCGGGGGACAAAAAGGCTCAGGGATTAGATACCATAGTCCAGGGATGGTGAACCTTTTTCGCAAGTGGCACAAATTTGATTAAGAAAATTAAAAAAATATGTCGCGGGTCACATAGATTGAGTAATTAAAGCATTAAATAAAAACAATCATTTATAAAAGTTCAAGCGGGTTAAATAATTTCTCACGCGGGTCACTGCGTGACCCGCGGGTCCCTTGTTCGCCATCCCTGCCCTAGTCTCTATCATTGAGTTCGTTTTTTCGCGATTCATTACATCACTCTGTGAAGATTGTTTCAATCATTATGTTTTGAAGTCCTAGTCACTTTTTAATCTCGTATTTTGAAAGCCATGAATCATTTGCCATTATTGTTTTGTCTTCTGAGAGCCTCTACCATACTTTCTTCGAAATTCTTATCATTTAGGATATCCATTTCGACAAAACAACTACTAAAGATCTTATCTCGAAAGGGAATGCAGCCAACATAGCAGAAACAAACACTTCTACCAACTGCACAGTGGTAGACCATGACTATTTATCTATTGAGTCCTGATTGTTTTTGCATTTCAATCCAATTGCACGTGCAGATTATAACATGTAATGCCCATTGACTTCCTCGACTGACATTAAATACGCTGCGTCAATAATGCTATGCATTAAGCATTTTACAAATCGCCATAAAATCGATATTAATCTACACCGGATTTACGCTCTTTTATTATCTCCATTTTCGTATGATAAATGCATGTATTATGTGGCCAGTAATGTTTTATATTAATCGTTTTGTTATTTTACTTGTACATACAACTAGGAGAGGCACGTCTTCTGTTTCTTTAACTATCGCGGCTCGGAGACTAGAAAAATACTTCTCTGCCGATGGGAGTCATCTAGGGACCCCAGTAGTTTCCTCATTATTGGCCTTATTCTTATGAATTCAAAAAAAAAATAGTCTAAGGGCTTTAAAATATCTCTCTGCATCATTCTTCATACATTTTTTTTATAAAAATCCGTGGTTTTTTAATAAATAATCATATTTTAAGTTGCGCGTAAAAAAGACGTCATTTCAGTACAAATATCTATTTGAAACTGACGCCTTCAGCCTAGTTATATTATGAACGATCGCTGATAAGCGGGCGCTTATCCCGTTATCGCATCGCGTCATCGCATATTTATATAAACTACAAAAGGTCCAAAAAACTATGATATAAGAATACCTTAATTATAAACATTGTATCACCTATATTAAAATAGATATTTAAGAAAATGTGGGTATTGGGGTCGCATTTCTTGAGCTGAGAACCGGAAAAGTTAATATGCAACTTTAGGCTAAACGTTTTATATTTACCTGTCACTCATGCGATTATTATTTCTCTTAATTAATTCACATAATAGATAAGGTTAGGTTACTTTTTTATATTGCATAAAATTCAACAAGTATAAAATATCTACGTATTATTAGCTTTATATATACTAGTTATTATTAGCTCTACCAGATTTCCAAAATAAAATATTGATTACTATATCAGCATCACGCACATAGTCATTTATATAGTAATTCTTGTGGAACTAAATACTATGCTTTTTTGCGTATTTATAAAGATGATCTTTCAACATCATTTAATTTTACTTATCAATATAATCAAAAGTACTGTTCTTTGACTGCCAAAAACTGCTGCTTCACTTTTTCATCGACAATGCAGCCAGAGATCGCAATATCAGTATTAGGGATTCTGTGTCGAGACGTCCCGGGACAAAAGTCCCGGGACTTTTAAGCTTTTTTGCTGGCGTAAGTCCCGGGACTTTGTTGTTAAATGTCCCGGGGGCCAAATTTTACATTTTAATTTTGAAAAAACCATTCTAACAAAATAAAATTGGATGCAAGCAATCGCTAATGTGACCTAAAAAGTTAATTTTGATTTAAAATAAATTTAAATTGGTGTCTATCCTCGAGATCAGTTTTGAAAAAAATGCATTATATTCAGGCTACGGATTAAAGGCCGGGGTTTTAACAAAATTAAGTATGCATATATAAAAGGGACCTTATGAAAGAAACAGCTGTTTTTAATTGTAGAAGTTTCAAATCAACATCTATTTATATATTGTAATACGAAACAACCATTTTCTATGGGTAGAGACGTGCAGAAATAAGAAAAAACTTAGACACGTGTTCGTTTAACTCAATAGTTCAACAATTTGAAACTTGGGATTCACAGAATTCCAAGAAATAATGAAGCCGATAGTTATTTCTAGAAAATTATGTCATAAATCAAGGCGGATTATAAATCTTTTATTATCAACAGTTCAGCTGGGACTAATTGTTTTTCGAAAAGAATACAAGAAAGATCAATGTTTTGGAAAAACAATGTTGCAACAACGTTTATTACAAAAATAAGAAATCGGCTGTCTGATTCGTCATTAAATTCATTATTATTTTTAAAATCATATTTTGATAAGCAAAAATAAAATATTAACTTTTGTGTACATAATACATACTATGTATGATTTGAGGTTCTGATTTTATTATTCAATTAATTTAATATTTTCAATATTAATAAATAAATGTGTTCAAAAGATGTATTTATTTTAACTAACGCATACTTTCGGCAGCCTTTTAAAGTACGTACGAAAAAAATATACGTTTAACTGCGTAAAAAACGCTCAAAAAAAATAATTTAATTGAAACAAAATATTAAAAAACGTTTAGGAGAAAGATATCTCCATTTATGTTTTTAGAAATTTGTTTAAATCAATTTATATTCGTATAAAAAATATAACTGTACCAAAAACAAATCAAAAAATATTATAATTAAATGTTCATACCTGATTATTTTTTTATATTGACTATTTTTCAGCTGTATTGTGATTTGTGAAGTAACGGTCATAATTTTACCCAATTCATTTTTATTTTTTCAATACATGTATCGATACATCCGTTTTTAGTACATACATACAAATATTTAATTTTAATAAATTTATAATTTTATTGAAGGGGAAATTAAAGTCCCAAGTCCCGGGAAGTCCCGGGACTTTGACTTTATCACGTCTCGAGTCCCGGGACTTTGAAAAACCCGAGACTTCAGAATCCCTAATCAGTATGTATGTATTATTTCGGATGTTTTTTCAACAAAAAATACCGTTTTTGAAAACGCAAACAATACAGACAATTCGTTACTGAAAATTTTTGACGAAAATCAAAAGTGTTAGCGATTATTTAACATATTGTATTAACCATATATGAGGTTATTACTTGCAAACACGACGTATTCCAAAATGGTTCAAAAGTTAACATTAATTTCATTTAAAAAAACAATGTACATTTTAAAAGAATTTTTAGTCTTTGGAATGATATATTGGATGTTGTCAAACCATGTATGAAACAGATTTCTAAAAATAATTTCAAAATTTATTTTTGTCTACTTAATTACATTCATGGTCCATGTTTCAACAACTTTGAAATAAGCCGGGTTTGTAAAACTCTCATACACGGTATTTTGTCAATGTTCAACTATTTTTTCAATATATTCGTCCAGTATTGCAAGCTCTACGTGCATCGTAAAACATATTTTTTAAACTTATTTTAATATGGTCAAGTAATCAAATAAATTGCACGTCCTTGTTCTCTTCTCTCACAGCGGATGTGTAAGATAAGTTCATATTTAATTGCTTTATTACTTGCACATTTTAAATATGCTCTTATCGAATTGTTGAATCTGTGTTATTTACGATCGTCGTTATACTTTTTTGGTAGTAATTTTGTAAGCGTATATTATTTTGCTTTTACACTGCGATACAAGCTTACTGATACGATTTTAATTCACAGCTATGTTATATAAAAACATTTATTCACTAACATAACCAACAACAAAATAATGAATTTATCAACGTATACAAAAGATTTTTTTATCTATGTATCAAAAAGTAATTAAGCTATTAAAAACATTTATGTTTCCGTGATTTATATTCCCCACTTTAAATAAATAAATCATTAAGACATTTCTAGTAGAAAATTCGATGACTTCACATTATTCCAAACAAATTTTTGACCTATTATATGTTTGCGATATTTATATAACGTCAAAAAAAATGAAACGGCTTACAAAATGCCAACTGCGATAAGAAAGTTCATAGCGCCTATACCCATATCCAACCCCAAGCTCGAAACTATGGCAAAAAATGACATTCTGAAATAATTGGATTAAAAGATTCAAACTCTTTTATATTAATATTAACTTTCTTATTGTTTGCTTCGTTATCTTAAAGCTTTAAAATATTAAACTGCTGTACAGCTGTGTAAATCAGCGACCAGCGTTGCAAATATCAATGATATGTTCAGTATACGAGCAGGACGAATCCAACAATTCCAACAATAGTAGACGAATCCAACAATAGTAGATGGCAATATAACCATTTTTAGAATAAATATTATGATAGTAAACAACATGAGCAGTCATACCAATTAAAAATCCAAAAAAATCAGTAACTGGAGATGATCACGTTTTTTTTGTAATGTCATAAGTTTAAATATTGTAACTGGAATGGATGAAGTACTAAGAATTCCCAATACACTTATATGTACATACTTAAAGAACAAAAGTCAGAATTATTGTAACAAAATTCCGGATTTCTCAAAAAGTCCATGGTAGAATTTCTCCTGAAATTGCATACCTGTATGATTGAAGATAAACACAACAGGTATTTTTTTTTACTTTAAATGGGCGTTATTGTATTGGTCGAATTGTTGACATGTCCATCCGTTCATTATCCCAGTGGTTCCTTAGGGCGCCTTATCTCGCTCGTGCTCTCCCGCCGCATTGTAAATAAATTGAGGCATTCAAGCGCCGGAAATCCAGACGACAGGAAATGGTCGGTTCGAATTTTTAAAATGCTTTTATCAGCTTCTAGATTTTTTGTTTTCAATAAATTTAAATCGCTTTGGATTGGAATGTGTGTACATGAGTTTTACAGACAATTGTTAAGTGACATTTCAATAACAATACAAAATAATGGAAATAATAATTTAAATGTATTCTCACTAACTATGAAGAAGACTAATGCTTATCCACAAAAGATAGATAGCTGATAATTTTTCTTCTATGATTTTTAAACTTTTATTGATACATTTTAAATTATAAAACGGATCAATTGTCACTTTTTTTTAAATAAAAAAATCGATCAAAATTATTTGAAATGGTATTCATAATATAAAGTTAATTTATATCTTTATCAGGGTATTATATTTTTTAATTTATTATTATTTTTTTTAATTTATTAAAATATTTGACATTACAGCTTACGCCAATGCGTCAAATATTTTGAAGTTGAAAGATCATACGAGATAAACTCAATGAGAATTTTTGAAAGTCACATGAGATTAACTCAAGGAGAATTGACTTCACAAACACCCATGTCTTAGATCTTAAATTAAAATTGAAAATATCCAATTTTGACATTGACCTTACCGGGAATCGTACCCGGACCCACCTGATTGATAGAGCAAGCTCTTACCAACTAGACCAAAGCGGGCGATGATTATAGCAGTGTTAGATTATTATATTCTGGATAAAAAAACAATTTATGCAAAACTGAGCAAAAAGTGCATTAACATGCATTCATGTTCATATCAGTTCTTTTAACTGTCCGTGAAAGTATTAATTAAAAAATAATTTTGTAACTAATTTCGGCTCGTTTCATTAAAAATGTTAAAATAAAAATATCACGCTTTGTGATGTTTATACCAAAATACTTTCATGTTAGATTGTCAAAAAAAAATGTATATCCTTAAATTATTGCAATTCTCATATAACATAATATTAGTATCGATTTAATAAGCTACATTTAAAAAAAAATGAACACATTTACCGGAAATATCTTGTTTGTTCACAAATATGATTGATTTATTTTTTTTCTGATAAAAAAATATTCGAGCACCTTTTTTGCCTGTTTGATCATTCATTTATTACAGTAATATTAATAATGCATTGTTTTCCTTTAAAAACAGTGCGGGCTGCGTGATTCAAACAGTGATGGTGGACATTTTACAGCGCGACTACTTTCTCTAGTCGTTTTTACCCGGACTTTTAACCCTAATAATGGCTGTGAAAAATATTATAATAGTCGGTAAATTGTTATCAAGTAAAAATTTGCATCCGATGAAACAAATATATCATGCCGTTTTATCTAAAAATAGCTAAAATTCACCACATTTTATTTTAATGGTGACAATTCTACAAAAAACCGAATATAATGAAACTTACGTAACAGAATTTCATTTCGTCGAATTATTTACTCGTCAATCCAAGAAAAAAATATAAATTTACATGTCCTGAAAAATATTTTACAACTCATTTTTTTTTTATTTATTAACTCGATAAATATAACGCGTATTAAAAACAATCTGATTAAAATTTCAAATAATTCAATATGGTTATCTCAACTCAAATCGCTTAACATTATAGTTTAAATATACAAACAAATTGTATTGTCATTATAAATATTACTCAAGATTAAATAAAATTATTTTAAATCTACAATTTAATTCGAATTGATCACAATTGTTCTAAGTTGTGTTCAAGCTAATTTTAATAAATTGATTGTTTGACAAAAAAGTCTACTCTATCTTTTTATTTCGCCGATTCGAAATCAAGAAATCAACCAGGCCTATCGATATGATTAGTCTCGGGTTGGTTTGTGAATTAAAATTTAAAATGTCTAATCATGATAGCTTCTTACTAGATAAAGATTTGTCCTATGCCAAACAGCAACCATTTCTGTTATTTTTATCGACGCTTCAAATGTTTACAGATTATTTTATTTGATAATAGTTACTATCAATCGAGATAATATTTAATTTCCCAATACATGTAACGGCAAAAACTGTGTCGATTTTAGCTATTAGTAATATTACTCTAGAATCAACCATGTATGTAGTTTTTTTCAATGTGTTCGACGGTATCTAACCCTTCAGCCGTAAATAACTCTTAATGTAGTTTGTCTGGAGATGTTTCTTAAAGAGGATAAACATGTGTCACAATTTGTTACACACAATATCAAATAACAATGTTATTAATTTTAATTATCTATTAGTAAATAGTTATCTAGTTAAAATTAAATATATCGTTACTTAGTATCACGCATCGTCCGAACTTAATTGAATATAAAGATTTTTTTACATCAACCATGTAAAAAGCAACTTAATTGACAAATTATCTAGTTAGGTATGTGTCAGTGGCAATGCAAGTTTAGTCTTATCTTAGTTACCCATGTCACATAATAAAATTGTTTCATAACTGATGGTCCGTGGATCAGTGGCAGTTCACCAAAATGTTATGAATGTCTACAAAAATAAATCGCAATCCGACTGTTATATTGTTCGTGCTATGTATATATGAAGTGTCTAGTTACAAACATAAATATTTACACATTTCAATATTTGCTTCAAAGAAGGTTTTTATGTTTCAAGCAATAATTGTTTATTTTATTTTTCTATTCTATTCTCACAAAAAAATAACAGCTTTTATAAGTTGATAAACCATACAGTTAAATAAATAAAATTTTACCTAATCAAATACTATAATCAATCAGATTTGAAATATTCCGATCATGAATATATCGCTAATTTTTTTTTTTTTAATGTTAGCTTACATTATGTTTTGGAGCATACAAATTTTATCAAGTTGTATAAAATTTCACGTAGGATACGCACATATTTTTTCTCTGTATTGACAAACGGTGTATATATCGCTTTTTGTAACTAGCCGGCTTATATATAAAATATAGTATCGTATTATAAAATATACAAACCTACAAACAATTCTGTCCGCGATTTTTTGATGTTGAAAATGTTAGGAAACGATGGCCTAATCCGTACATTAATACAGCTGTCATTATTTAATTATTTGTCGACTAAATTTTACACATTCCCCACTTAGCAGCCGGGCATGGCCGAAATATCTATCGCTTGTCTATTGTTGCCAGTATTTTAGGGTTAATGGGCGTAGTCAATGGAGCACAACACGTAATGAGTTGGTCTGTTAAGCGTTTCATTTCATATCAAACCAGATGGCATTTTAATAAGATCGATCGGACTAATGTGGTCTGGCCTCGCGAGGGGCGGATTTGTTAATACAGTAAATAAATAATAATAATATTCTTATACTAACAAACATTGCGATGATTTGTAATATAGAAAAACAGCACGTGCTATTTAACTAAAATAAATGATTGATTTACAACACTATTTTTGTATAGTTCAATATTGTTTTAATTCATTAAATAACGTTAAGTTTGCGGAACTTCAAAATTTAACCACCAAGATATTTTTTTGACAACTATGAATTTGTTAATTCACACGTTATCATCTGATCTACCCTCGATCCATCATTTCCTAATTTCCTATAAATAAATTTTATCAACACTATGTGAAGTGTCGCATAATAAATGTGCTTGTTTTCTACAATTTTAAGTTACTTTTATCCTTGAATGTTTATGTAAGAATTCAGTGTGTGTAATTTTGTGTGTTTGTTAATTCTTACCTTAAAATTTAGACTCAAAAAATGATGAATTGATTTTTACAAAATATATAAAAGTCCATACAAAATCGGAAAAAAAGTACTTATTGTAAAAGTGATTTCGGTCCATACATGCTAGTTCACTAGAGCGAAATTTTACTAAAGAACGTCCACGTTAACGGTAGAGAAATTTGCAAAGTAATTGTAAGTATTACATGTACAACAGTGCTGATAATTTACTTTATTCCTTTTGCTAGCTTAAATTTTATATCGTAAATCTCTTATTTCTGTATGGAATATACACGTAGCGATTTTTTTTAATGCGCTCCTGGTGTCAATCTCACGATATATTCTTGCCCCAGCTTCTGCCACTCTTACGTGAAACGAGAACATGCTTTTGCAAGCTTGTCTAGACCTATTCATTTTACGATGTGTATGTATTAAAAGTCAAAATTGGTTTATCGCTACGATATAAAGTTTGATATATTTGATTCTGATCGCTTCGTATACTTTGTATATATTTTGTGCACGACTTAATTATTTTTTTGAGATTGCCATACTGATAATTGCTACTTGCTGACCACGCCTTGAAAGTGTAGCAATGTTTTGTTTTAAAAATCGAATGATAATTTCTTACTGTTAATTTTGAAAAACTCGACAAAAAAATAAACTGTCCAGCGTAAGGAAAATGGTTTTAAATTTGTGTTTTAAAATGTCTAAAAAACATACTATTCAACCATGTTCGCTAAGCTACACGACAATCGATCAAGTTTGAGAATTAATTTCATAGCAATTTTAATTATCGAATGTAAAACAATATCGGTTTGAAAAAAGTCAAGTTTCAATACACAGAACTGAATTAAATTAAAACTTCTAACACACAATCATAAACATCACGACCCAATGAAGTGACAACAGTTGTACGTATACAATAAATAATTTATAATTAGGGCTTGCAATTTACTGTCAAATTTCTATTACCGGTAAACGGTAAATGAAATTCCATCATTAGCATGTGTGAATGAGTAATTAAATAATCGCTTATATACATTTTTATTGGAATATGCCACAACAAGATTGGTAAGTTTGATGAGAATTTATCCATCGACTTATTAATGAATTATATTTTAAACATTAATTACATGTAAGATACACTAGTATAGATTCTTAATTAAAAAAATATAAAATAACAAAACAACTTTAAGAATGAAAATATCCTTTCATAAAATAAATCATGACTTACTTATCTTGAATTTTATAAACATTTTCCCCGCAAATAAAAACGATCGTTCTGATTCAATACCACTTACTATATTTGGTCGGCAGGTCATTTGTCGGATATTTAAAAAAACATATAATTTTTCAATTAAACAAGAATAACAATATATGTCCCCACAATGAAGAAAATATATAATCACTTACATTATAGCTGCAGAGTGTGGTCGTTTTGGTAATGGATAACAAATGACACCGATATGTTTCAATGTTTCTAGAGTTGTAAAACAAAACTCCAAATTCCGAATGCAAATTTGCAATAATCTTTTGTTTATAATATACCTGTATCTGTCCGTAATGCACGATAAAATAATTTTCGGTAATTACCGGTTAATTTACCGGTATTTGCCGAGAGTCAACTTTCGTCGATTTACTTGTAATGCAAGGCCCTGCTTACAATGTTTTTCAATACAAGAAAACGTAGGTTAAATTTGTAAGTAAACATTTTTACGAGTACACACTGTTTTTGAGTTCATCGCTAGTATACACACATTTTTTGTGTTGGATCCATAATAAAGTATCATTTATACAGGTGTGAACGTGTTATATTAACGACGTATGAAATTTAACACATTAAATAAATTATATTCAGAATAATATATTTTCTAAGCTGCAAGAAAAAAATGTCTGTATTTTTAATTAATAAAACTATTTTGATATAAAATTAATACTTTAAAGTAACACAGATAAAAAAATGCACTGTAGATCTCTTCCTAAGAGACTGTATTTAAGAAAAACTTTTTTTTAACCACGTTCCGCTACTAATGTGGAGCATATGGATTCCTAGTTTATTCTCAACAGATTTTGTTTACGATAACTGTTTTTTACTTTGTCACATTTTCGAATAGCGTAGGGATAGAGCTATCTAGAGCAGGACTAGTGATAAGTTGATCGCTTAAAGCCCCAATTTTAGAATCGAATGTGTTGGATAGATAAATAAAACTGCCCGTATTGGGTTTCGAACATCGTGACCGAAGCCAACGAAATTGACTCGACAACTTTTAGAAAAAAAAAATATTGCTATCTTATGATGCGTATAATTAAAAATTAATAACTCTATTGTATCTCTTTATTGATCTGAAATATTACCTTTACAGCGATGATCCGTTCGTAAAAAATATTCAAGAAAAATGTTGCCGTATTTGAGACGACAATATAAAATGTCGTGTCAAGTTAGTACAAACAATCCGCGCAAGTTGTCGACATTTTTGTAATGGCTTTAGGGCTGCTCGAAAATCTCCAGCAGCTTTCTTACTGCTGTCTCAAAGAATTTGATCTCATTTCAACTAGAATATCATTGGTGAATATTTTCCTCTCTTTTCTGGTCCATTGAACTTGTCTGCACGATAACCGAGCTATAAACAGGGGCGTTGCTGTACTGTTAAACGCATTTATTAACGCTGTCGTAAATCAATCAGTTGTATGCGATATACGAATAGCTGCCTTAATATTGATTTCGTAAATGGTAATATAATTTGACAATGTACTGAATGCCGTTTTAACAAATTATAGTTGTACGTATTTAATAAGCCGTATATAAATAAATGCTGCGATAAACGGATTGGATACTATAGTCGAATAGAAAATTAAACATCGTCCGGCCGTAATGGAAGCTGTGTCTTCATATGAATACAGAAAATAAAATAGTCTTGTGCCTATTTTATGAAAAAAGTTAGTATGCAGAAATGTTTTTTGTATGACATAGAAAATTTCTGCATACTCACTTTTTTCATTTGAAGGTATGTTTTCGTACTAACCGCCTATTTTATTTCCTGTATATCTTCCTTTCTGCAAAACGTTTACAACAGCAGTAAGAAGAGATCATTCAAAGTGGTATCGCATTGTTTCTTTGTTATTGTTTTAAAACATAAATATTTTTTGTTCAAACTAATGCAAAATTTTCTTGAATTAAGACCAAAATTTTATTTTAAAGATTTTGTATACATGTGGGCAGCGTCTTATTTTTTTATATATGAAATCATATATTATTTCGTGACGTTTATATCGACTAAATTAAGTATTCTTTTAGCAAAATATGTTTTTATATATTAAAAAATAAAACTCATTTTTTTATTAATACTGTTGATACATCTCGCGATGAGCGAAACCGGTCTTGATCAAAAATAAACAATGTGAAATTAGTACAAAACGTTTTTTTTTTATATATATAAAATGCCTTTCTACTCTGAATTGAATATATATAATACAAAATTTCTGTAAAATTTAAATTCAATTATTTTTATCAAAAATCTGAAATACCTAATTCCAAGTATTAATTATAATTACGTCGTTTTTATTTAAGTTTATTTTCTAATTTAAAAACATTTATTAAGTGGCCAATAATAACCCTTGTTCGGCGCCGAACGCGGATCTACGTCAACAGAAGCTATCGCTTGCAGTGTAAAAGTGGATCTACTTTAAATTAGGTCTTCGACACTTCGGCTCTAAATTCATTTCGTTGGTCCAACTTACTCACTTAAAAATCAGTGATAACGTAACGTTAATTCTATTTGGTTTTACTAATTTTGTTAATCTGTTCAAAAGTGAGATATATTCGTTACTAATATGGTATTAATATTATGCACATATTAAGCATCGATCCGTTTCTAATCCAACGCATTTTTTAAATCAATTTAGCTGTAATTGCAGTACCAATAAACTAATTTCATTCTAATAACACAATGTTTATTTTTTTTAAATATAATGCTTTCCGCCAAGACTATTAAAATTAAAAGAATTGATACCACCCGCCTAAAATGTAAAGCTCAAAATTCCACAAATGCAAAACTTATCAAGGTTTTAAGACGTTATTACGATGTTTACAATCTTTTTTAATTTATTGTTTTGTTCAATAATTATTAGGTCATACTTTATACTTACTTACAAAATTATAAATAAATGGTAAACATTGTTCATTAGTTTTTAATTTTGCTCATTTAAGAATAGAATATATATTTACCACGCTTCGACATGACATTATAAAATCAGATTCAATATTCTATAAAAGAAATTAATATTAAAGCATCTTCCTCCACTAATACTTACTTCACTTCATAAAAAGTCGTTTTTTGCAGTTATTAATTGGCAAAAGTACATATTATTCACAAATTGTAGCGTATCGATGACTAGAGTATATTTCAGTAATACAGCATGATTGCTTTGAAATGATGCTTCACCGTTCTTCATTGTTGTGTATTATGTTTTGTAATGGATCCTGTCTTTTAGTCTATCATCTTCTAAAGAAATTACTGACAGTAATCTCCTCTGCAACATTGTCGAAACCATCAATTTCTATTGAAGTTGTTCGTGTCATGGCAACAATGTTCGGTTAGATTTCGATCATGATTCACCATCGTTTTCAATATTGAGGTCAATACAAGATGATATAATTTCTTGGTATCGAGGTAACTCATATATTTAAAAAGTACTGATGTTTATTTCCACCGCTATCACAGGGGCTGTGAAAACACAGTGGGTTGAAATGGAGTCGTAAAATTTATTACTCTTGAAATTTATTTTTAATTTATTACTAGAGAATACGATTTTTTTATAATCTTCGTTGGGTAAACCGTGCACAAAAAGGAAATAAAGTTATCTTCTCCGTGTCTTGAAGTTTTGTAAGAAAAGAAATATTATCCAAATTTTGTTTTTTTACTAATGCAAATATTTATTCTGATTTACCGAAACAATTAACTAAACATTCCCATTCAAATTTATTTTGTTTCAATACTAAATATCCTGATATATATTAAATATATCATCGATTCGCTATTCTTTATTTTAATAGTTATTATATAAACCGGAAAAAATTCTCAAGATCGAGAAATCATAATAATATATAACTGAACTCTATTCATACGGATTACGGATCAAACCTGTCTGATTGTCCATAATTTATTATTGTAATACATGAAATCGCTGAAGTTGATTACAAACTACCACATATGCTGTACTTTATTATGTTAAATTATAAAATGTAATTCACATTACAAGCGGTGTTAAAGAATGCAATGTGTCAAGTCTTGAAATTAAAATATATTTCCGACGACCCTTAACCCTCAAAAGTTTTTCTCTGAAAGGAGTCAAAGGCCAAACTGGATAATATATAGGTACCTAAATACTGGGGAAAGATGAAAAGGAACCAGTCTCGTACGTGCGAAATAAATATACAAAATACGCCTTAACAAAACATCGGCATTAAATAACTTACTCTTACGATTAACAGTAAGCAATATCAACATTATGCGTTTACTTCTTTAAATTTATTCATCAATCATTAAGTCATGTTTTGAACTTATAAAATAATAAAAAGGTAACGATTTTCTGGTGACAATTTAAACCTACACACATGTCTATAATTGTTATCATTATTCAGTAACTGAATTCACTAACTATTCTTTTTTTTGGCCAGCATGCTAAGTAAATTAGATACATAAGTACTATGGGAAATATACATATTGTAGTGAAATAGAGACAGTTAATCCAGATTTCAGGATTATTATAGAGTGTTCACGATCTTCAGACATGATGATTATGGCGTAGTAAAGATACCAATAAATTGATGTCCATTAAAATTGTCAAATATTTCAGAGTTTTACATAATATGTATTGTATAAATCTCCAAACATAACAAAGACTGAGAGTGCTTTGAGCTATAAAATTTTCATATCCAATTATTATCGCAACTTTATCGAGTAATTTACAATTACATATGTGTTATCACTTTAATACTAATTCTGAATAAACTGTTAAATCACACGTCAAGCGGGATAATGTTATTTTTGATAAGACTATATTCGAAGCACGATAGCAGTCTTGTTAAGTGCCACGTCCGTTTCTTCTCAGTATCAATCTCATTATTCTTTCACTGTCAACTTAAGAATACACTTCAATAGTTACGGTTATTTAGTATGTACATTCGCTTTAACTGAATTAAATAACTTGAGACTGTAAAGTGTTAAAGGATAACTGTTTTCGGAATGTATCCATAAAAAATACAATTTAGTATTTTTGTGGTAATATTTAGTTTTTATTCACTTAAATATTATAAGTCCTTGTATATAACCTTTAGCAACGTGCTATCTTTAAAGTTGTAAATATTATTTGATATGGAAAGAAATATATTATATAATATTATCATACTAGGCTAAACACTGAAGCCATTCTAGTGAGCCAGGTTCTAGCTTATAGCCCGGTATTTTAGGCATAACATTTCGTGTGAACTTGTTAATATGTTCCCAGAGTTGATATGTTAAGAGCTGTGCAAAAATGTTACACTTGAGCAACAACTCAACTCATGTTTTCGCAGTTCATAATTATTTTTATTTTTTATGTCGACTGTGAAAAAGAAAAAGTCGTAACCCACACATAACAAATTTTACATGAGACACAAAAAACTCTTTTTAATGATTTTGGGTCAAAGGCAAATTATGAAATATACACAACCTTTAAATGCACTTATATTAATGCCTAATATTAATTTCATAAATAGTTCAAGAAAAACCTTTTTCAAGTTATTTTTCTTGGTCGCAATTTTCACAGGCATTTCTTTTTTTCAAACTTAAAAGCTAAATTTAGATACTAATTTGACATTTTCAGTTTACATTCTTTTGATAGAACGTGTAACATGTTGTATACATCGTGATTATCGAAAAGAAGCTGTTTTGGGAAAACTATGCATTATGTCCTTTTTGCTTTCCACAGTCGATATATATCGACTATGGTAAGGAAAAAGGACGTTGCCTTTAGGTAAAAATCATCAAATCACGCTTTTTGTGTCTCCTGTAAAATTTGTTACGTGTGGGTTACGTCCTTTTTCCTTTCCACAGTCGATATGTATTATAAATGACTACTTACCTTACAAGATATGAAAATATTTAATGATTTAAACTCATCAATTGATACAATTTTTAAATTCAATTGAAATGATTAAGAATAAAATTAAATAGATTTTGACTCGTGCGTAGATGAAATCCAGCTGCTAATAAACGAACTGGAGGGATGAATTAATATCATCTAAACCTAATTGAAATGACTTGATTGAAGACAATGATTCATCACATTGGGTTTACGAAATCAGAGAACCACACACTTTTATTATCTCACCGCGATGAAATTGTGGAGAGATATTATATGAACAATATCAACGTCAAATTGTAGAAGTGTGAAGGTGATAACGATGAAAGACATTTTGTGTGAACATCATCTTGTTACAACTCAAAAAATACCATACTTGCCAATTTTAAATAGTAAGAAAGCCTTTGATGCAAAATTTCTTCAAAGCGTATGAGACAATTGCTTTAACCGCACTATTGCTTGAATAAATTTCATCCCTTTTTCGCTACACAAAGAGTATTGGAAAGATGCCGCTAGAAAAGGCATTTTTTTTTAAATTCTGTGCTACTTTTTGCACAGCTCTATTATACTAGAACATTTTTCGGATCCGTGTTAAAATAGTTAAACTGTATCACTTCTGTTGGGCACGTACTTTCTATGCACAGATATGCGATACAAACGCCGATATTTTTTGTTGTGCATTTTGACTTGTGGTCGACGAAATAATCTGGCGTCAGTGTCTACCGAGATATACCACAAAATAAACGATAAGATATTTTTAGTTACGCTAGGTGAAAAAAAAAACCGCGGGAAAGTCGCCTACGAATTGTGGTCGACAAGCTCGCTTTAATTTGACTGGCGTAGCTCAACCACTAGCAAATGAGTAATGTCACAGATTGTATCTATCGCATAATTAAATATATTACTCATTGGACTCACCAATACATTTTAAACATTCAATTAAGTCAATATTTACTTTGTTGAGCTACTAAATTGTTTTCCTTTTGCAATTTTGAATTATGTACGACATGTGTATATTGTTTTCGACGCCTTCCTACACAATCCACAAAAAGACACGTTGTTTGGACATTTCCTTCTTATAATTCATTAAAGTAGATTAGTTGGAACAAAAATAACAATATTTATTCACATTGTTTTTGGATTTAACAAACATTGAATTTTTCGCCCATGACAAACATTATCAACTACCGTATCAAATAAGTATTCTTTTAATTTAATTGGCAAAGAACACCTTAAAAGTAAACATTGGATGTGATTCATTTTTCAATTGCTAATCAAAAACATTTTAAAATACAGTAGTTTTAAATGAATTAACGATAAAAAGTTCTTTAATTCTTGCTGTCCTGAAGTTGAGTAACTTTCACGATGAGAAGAAAAAATAAAAAAAACTAGAAAAAAATACAAAAAAAATAAATCCAGTTTGAAATTGGAGCGTCCTCATTACTCCCTAATAATTGTTTTTATCTATGAACTAATTTATATTCAATGTGATAAATATTATTTTTCGAATCAAAACATTTAGGAAGATACATATTCTTAGAAATATCTTTTTTCAGATAAACCAGATTTACAGTTTTCGTGATTTAAAAAAATACTACATTTGAATTTATTTTTTTTAGTTCCGAAAAAAAGGAGAATTTTATTTATCGATCATTGTTTCGGCTGACTAAACAGGATACGCGAGCGACCTTTATACGTCATTTGATTCGGTGAAAGGCGGCTGACTGCATTCTAAATGTGTGATTTCTTTTTTCGCAATTGCCCAAAGTGGATATTGTTTCAATCGGGCTGACCCATAGATCAGATTAAAAATTTAGGCCACCGTAAATTAGAGTGGCTGTTATATTTGCAAATGTCCAATCAGTAACGATTCGAAGCCGTATAGGTTTTTAATGAATAATATTTCATATTTAAATTTCAGAAGATGCTTTTGTATATATTAAAATGTAATTAAATGTATGTGAATGTATTTTGTATATTCAAATACAAATAATAATAATAATTCTTTGGCTACCTAATTACACAAAATATAATATTTTAAAAAGTCTAGAATAAACAGTATACTCAAATTTCTTGAATAAAGTAGAAAAACATATGTCCTCATTACCATTAATCAAATTGTATTTTTTAGCACTTTAAATAATAATTATTTAAATGGAACTTGTTATATATTTTCCTGTAACCTTAATTCGCAGTTCAATCATTCCTGATATTAATTACCTCGATTTGATCACCGGTTATATTTTATAAATAACTTTTGTCAACGCACGACTTAGTTTAATAAATCTTTGGAAAGAATTTCACTGTCAATTTTATATCGAGTTTTTCTTTCTTTCTTTCTTTCACTTAATTTCGAGAAGTTATACTAATATTTCTTAAAACTTTTTACGACTATGAGATTAATCGAGACTTTCTTGTTTGTAATAATAAAATATGAATTTATTTTTTTATTACAAATTCGTTTGAATATTTGATCCAAGTAACGTGTTGTTATAAAACTTCAGCCAAAAAAGAAGGTGAGGCGAACTTTAACCAACTCACATATTTTGAAAAACTAGTTTTACTATCTATAATTTTACCGTAAAGTTGATTGTTTAATCTCTTTTAATGCTATCAGTAGACTTCACTAATTTTATACACAATTTCTTTAATAGGTTTTGAATGAAGACTTTTCAATCGCTCAAGCTTTCTTTTGCATACAGTAAGAACAGAGAAAAGTAATAGGAAAAATAACTGAATGTGAAACGATCACACAAGTTCTATTTTTCAAATTACAGATTGATAAACCGGCGTATACACTTACATGTTGTATTCTTTATTCAAAATATATTGGAATCAATCTGTAAGACGTAACAATTTGAACCCCAGATTACTTACTACAGTACGAAACGTCAAACGTCGCGTAGTTCCGCAAATACCTGCATTCATAAAATTTTCAGTAAAGCACATCGTTAAGATGAGCTGAATTGACATTTCACAGGTAAAAAATACATCAAATTATAAGTGTAAACCAGCAACTGACTGCAAAAAGTTCCATTTCACGGCAGTTTCACTCGATTATTCATGCTTTCGCGCCGTAAAGTTTCCGATTTAAAATGGTTATTCGCGATACAGCAAAATTAATACGCTTCCGCTCGAATTGTGTTTGGATAGATAGTTTAAAAATGCAGCATTAAATCACCATTAGCCAACACCTTTTTCTACTACTTTCATTTGTTTTTTTAGTCATGTTGCCAACCACGTAATAAATTGCTTTTCGTAGCTACATTCATTGTATATTATGCATAATATTATTGTTGGTGATATTTGGAATACAAAATAATGCTTCGTTTTTAAAATGCTTTTGCTTCAAGCTTCAGGCTTAATAATATAAACGTTTCTTTGCATTAATGCTGATCATGGCTGCCGTTTTGGGTGTTTTTCAAAAACGAAGTTCACTACGAAGTCAAACGATTTAGATGGCGTATGTCGTGAAGTATTTTTCGCCAACCTTCCCTCGTGCGCATACTTCGCATCCGGTTTTCAGTCACGACCATTCCCTTTCATCAGATTTTCTTTTGCCGCGCACCGCGGTGACTTCATCGCCGACCGCGTGAAGCTTTTATGACAGCAACACTCAATAAGGGGGCTGCGGACGATGCACATTGTATTATGCTCAAGAGTGACTTATCAATTCAACCTTCGATGTTGTTGTTTTTTTTTTTTACTTATCCAAATTTGTTATAAAATATATATTTAAACGCAGACTTTTTCAGACAGCTTAGCCTTGGACATAGATAATGTAAGATTTAATTGTCGACGTTACAGTAGGGAAGGCTTTACAAATTTTGCAATGCAATATATTTTGTACTTCGATATATTCTTCTGTATTGATGGTAAATTCGTCTTATAATTATTAGACACATTTCAAATTTTAGAAAAAAATAATAACACAAAATATTGATACAGAACAATATTTGTGTTGTATGTAAGTCTTTATGCGGTTGATTTCTCTAGCGTTTAACTCATGATATTTATATATACATATTTGTAAAAAAAACCTATATATTGATGAATACTGGCAGGTATACTACAAAATTTCATAAAAAATACTTAAGTTAATCATTAAATATAACATTTGATAATTTTGTTACTCGTGACACGTATTTCCCCTCTTAAAGAAGCATCATCTGATAGAACATCGCAAGATTCAAGAATAAACTAAAAATTCATTATAATTCTTGAAATTACAAAATAAAAGTCTTTAAGTGTAAAAGTTTTTTTGCTCGTCTCCTGTGCGCAGGGAGGGTGTAAGATACATATATTGATAATAGTAATAACATGCTAATTGCTCATATTAGGTATTATCAAATGCTTAGTATGATTTTTTTTAATGCGACTCAGTAATCATGATCTGAAATAATGAGCCCGGCATCTTAACATTACTGTAAAATCAAGGGTCAATTTAAAATGAAGAATTACGAAAACTAGTAGGTTGTCGTTATCTGCCTTTCATAGTTGATCACGCTCGATCAGCAAACAGTACCGCCTCACCGTGCTGATCTATCGATCTTATCGGCGGTCGTGAGATCCATTCGACGACTCATTTAATTGCCCCATCCTCTGCTAACTGAATCCGAAACTGTTCATTTCACTTCACTCGTCTACTCCTCAATATGCAAAGTTTGAACTACTTCCAATGCATTTTATATTAGGTTTTTACTGTCACTAACTAGCCGTTTTCTTTTTTGCAGGTAAGTCGTCAATAACCTCATGTGCATGCTACGCAACTATTTTACGATGCAGATTTGCTCACCATTAATTAGCAGACAGTGAGTAATTTGCTTATTTTGCGATGCCGTAATTATTACCGTTTTGTTTTTAAATGAACTTTCTATTTTATAGACTTTTTAAAAACCAAGTTTATTCACAAGTGGAGTACATGCGCCTTTTTGAGAATAGATAATATATAGAATTACTCAATATCTAGTGTTATTAATGAATCATACAAATTCTTAATACTTTTCCTTTTTTTCAATATTTAATGAAAATCATTTTACATTATATGCGTTAATCTGTCAAGCTTCGCTGTATTTTTATCGTTACATTAAACTTATTCTCGATTAGATCTGTTTTTTTTTTAATAAAAAAATATATAATTAAATTTGATAACCGAGTTACTCCACTTGTGCTACAAATTGTGACACTCGCTGTAACATTTTGTCACACAACATGTGAAGTATCAAAGAATCTTTACAAAGCTGCCGATGAATTCATCGAAAATAAAAAAAAAATGCCATTAAAACTATCTCAAAATAAATATCTTTTTGATTTACTCTGGGTACGATTTAAATTATACTGTATTTTACTTAAATAATGAATTCTGTTAACTCGTAAAATAATAATGAAAGCGCTTGTACGTTTTATTTTCCAATTTGGTCGTTGTTTATCCATTTCACAGGGGCAACAGGTGTCAGCACCGACCCGATAATTTCTCATTTCCATGTTTCAATCAGTTCCAATTCGCATTTAATTCTAACCAACGATACGAGCCTCGCCTTTCCGATTGAAAATAATTTCCGCTCCCATTCATTCCTAACGTAATAATCCTTGCCAGAGCGCAGACAAATAGGTCGCATAATTTACAGAGAAAATCGCTGATTGCCGGGGAAAACCGCAAACCTGCATGCGATTGTGATGCCAACATTACGGTATATTGCATTCTCAGTGCCAATGATTGGTTGTATGTAATGGAATAAAAAAAAATCATTCCAAAACTCCATGATACCTTAATACATCTATAATTATTATATATTGACATTTTATTGATGTACGTAAACTCAACTTTTTTACACGGTAGATACTAGGGCTTGTCGATTTTCAAAAAGCGGTTTTTTTGCTAAATTTGCGGCATTCGAAAACCGGTTTTTTAACTTCGTAACCGATTGTGCCGAATTTCCCATAAACTAGTCTATAAACAAAAGGACGGAAAATTAGGATCTTTTATTTGATGGCTCAGAAACCATATGCCCCACATCATTACCCAGCGAAAGTGTATTTTCGATACCTGTAAATTTTGTTACAAAACGATCAGTGGACGCTTTGTGTTTTCTTAAATCATATTTTCTGAAGAGTAACCCCAAATAATTTCTTGTTGTACATTATTATGTATACAAATAAACAACATAAAAAATTGAACTTTTTCTCGCTATTTTAATTGAATTATCCATTTTTTATAAAACTTCGTATAAAAAAGTCGGTATAAGCCCTAGTAGATATGTTTCGCAAAAAAACGGGAAAACGTGATAAAAGTCAAAGAAAAGTTATTTTCCCTGGATTTAAAAAACCGTGCTATAACGTGCAAAAATAACAACATTGTAATATAGAAAATCGTGTAAAAAGGGTTATAATAAATAAATTAAATTAATAATTACACAAAATATTATTCATAATAATACTATTCATCGTGAGGATTTTTATGAGGATTTGGACATAAATCGATGTCATCGCTAAAAATTTCTAATATACTAGGACCTTATGAAGCCTTTTGTTTGTTATTACTGTTTTGTATTGTTGAATTTCTTGTTATATTGAAAATCTGTTTTTCTGTCTGGGATTCTTTTTAAAACAAATAACTCGTCTAAAAGTATAATATTTTTTTATTTTTGGCCCGTGTTATTTCTAAATCGTTGTAAAAAAGATGTGAGCGTATACATATTTTAGGTACTCCTTATTCCGCATATATTTTTCTACCAATAAAGTTTGTCACAAGAAGGTGTATAAATTAATGTGAAACAAAAAACAGTACTTGTGTCACCTTCACTTATTTTACAATATTTAAAACCAATTATGCCGACAATATAAAAAAAATAATTCAACGGATCAGATTCAATAAAGAAATGGGTTGTCTATCGAGACATTTTATATATTATATTATTCCTTAGATTGAAAGCTAAAAAGCTCGCATTTCTAACACTCTTATCTCATACACTTCTGCTGCTTAGTTTCGACTTTTGTTCACTTGGGAGTTGATTGGATTGTGTAATATCATATTTTATTTTCTTTTATTAAAAACAAAAGTTGTCATACTTACATCAAACTCCCTTTTGATTGATATATTTACGCCATTTTTCCGACGCAAGTTTCCAGTGGGAGGCATCGTCTGTCGTTTGAGATTAAATTTTATTAAAGCAACACGTTTATGAGACAATTTTCTCGTCCTTAAATGTCTAGTCTACCATAAAAACGTAGCGGAAAATTGGAAATTTTATCTCGATTGACATTTTCATGGAAATAACTCACGTGTTAAATTTTCTTCACTATAAATAAACTGGTTGGTTAATAAGAAAAATTATAACCGTCTGCTTTGAGTAGATAACTGGATATAAAGTGCACCATATTACAAAGTCATATTCTTTAGCAAAATTATAATAAATTTATACATTAATATCATATTCAAAAGATATATAAACTGTCAAAAACATAACCTAAACATTCAATAATGCTGACTTTATTGTTTTTATTCTTATCATATTAAGTTTTAACAATAACAATAGGTTTTAAAAAAGTCGTTTATTAATAATAAAATACTTCGATATTTTCATTAGAATTAGGGTATCCAATCCCGGGACCCCGGGATCCCATTTAATTTTGTGATTCCGAAATCTCGGAATTATTTGGATTTTGGATTCGAAAATTCTTGGAAGAGCTAAAAAATAAAAAAGTTCTGCGGTGGTAATTTTGGGAAATCCGCAAATTTGTGAGTTTTTGAAATTGTTTGAAAAATCCCTTGATTTCAAAATCGCTGGCCAAATCTTCTCTATCCCGAATCCCAATTTATACACGATTTTATGTTGAATGCTCAATCCAGGAATCACAAAAAGGGTCCGGGATTGGATACCTTAATTAGAATGTATTGCTTTCTGGGAGGATTGATCACAACTCATCCATAGATTTTTTATGTAAAAAAATATATTAATAAATCTATCGCATTCAATTTTCATTATTTTCCATTGCTATGTACAACATGAAAAATTCGCAGCTTCAATCTGCATATTATTTGCATAACGTTCTAAAAATATCTTTAATACCTACTAGATATTATTCATAAGGTCTCTCTAAAAATAGCGAACTCTCGCAAAGTGGGTTGTGGAAATGTTTGATTAATGTAGCGAAGTGTCGCATGGTAAAAGGGAGAAATTTTCTGTGACGCAGATATTGTATAAAACACACAAGAGTGTGAAATGAGATTAGTAATATATCGACACAATACTTTACCTTTCAACAATTTTTCGCTCAATATACACTTTTACATAACATCGTAAGTTAGCATTCATCACTTAACGATAGTTTGACTATCGCGTTTACGTGTTACAAAGAAAGCATGTATCATTCATTATACATATTGTATAATTTTATTAAGAATAACTTTTTTCTCGATAATTTCATAAAAATTTAAGGAAATATTCATCAAGAAATAACCAGTATCTTTTCGTGACACTTTATTTTCTTTCTGTTTGATACCCGTCAAATACACTGAACGACCTACATTTTTTTATGTAAGGTAGTTTTCTTATTTAAATTCAAAAGATATGAAAAGGTCAATATTTATTCAAGGCGTACATTCTGGTTTCTCGTGGAAAAAAACTGCTAAGCTAAATAATAAACTTCAGAAACATTCATTATAAATCCTATATCCTCTTCCTTTGCACAGTAAATCGTCGATGCACATCAAATATGGTATATGTGACTATGTGTACCCATAGTCACATATACCATATTTGATGTGCATCGATGAAATATCACTAGATAGTAATACAAACTTGGCGTCTGAACTTACTGTTACATTCTTCGTTACTCAAATGTTATCAGTTTCAATTTGTCTTTATAATTCGTTATTTTAAGCAAGCAAGAGTTTTTTTTACATCTGTCGGGTAGCTAAACCAAACTAATATTTACAAACGATCATTTTTATAAATTTATAGCATTTCCTCCGACAACTATGGCTTTGAACGGCTTCGAAAAGATGAATTTATCACTAGTGAATACATTCAGAGATCACGACTATTCTTATTGGTGGAGATTGGAAAATCTTTAGTATGGGTATGTAATGCAAATATTGATCAATGAAACACATTTATAAATACATATACTCAATCCTCGTTTTATGCGGTAGAGCGTGTTCCACGGGATACGCATTAAAAATCGTGTAAAAAATCACTTGACTTGTGATAAAAAATTAAAGATATGTTTAAAAGCTACATATATTATTTTTTTACATAACATTGTTTAATCAAAATGAAATTATCGTCACTATATGTTAATGCTCGGTACGATTCGGTTTTTGGATTGAAATCCATCACTGTTTTGTGCTGATTTTTTTTCGAACAATATACCTAATAATTGATGGAAGTTCATGATGATTTTTTGATACCAATTGTTTGTGTTGTTATATTGTATTTATATTCTAAAATAATCTATTTCGACAGGCCACCAATAACAACTTAGAGTAAACATGGCCGCAATTATTAGCTTTTAGTTATACCAACCGTTAAACCAAATACAAAACCAAGTTGCGTATTAAGAACCCTTAATTAATGTCTAGATGCTAATAATTTTGAGAATCACCCGCCATGTATTGCCATCTTTGTATGAAAGCTTTTTAGCGTGAAAATCAACAACTACTTACTTTGTTAGGCCTGCGATGCGTTCGCATCTAGTGCGATCCGCTTTCCCGCCTTATCAACCACTTGTTGTGTCTGCCATGCGGGGGTGGCCTACTTACGACGCAACTTCCGCCCTCGCACTCCAGTGACGTCATACTATCTGCCCACCCCTTTTCAGTTAGCGTCGAGACGCGTGGGCGGGAAAGTAAGTGACATTGTTTTCTATGGAATCTATGAGCTTTATTTAAAACAATTCATTAAGATTTCATTTTACAAATTTTTTGCTACTTATATCCGTGAGTAGCATATTATTTCATTTAAGCGACATCTTTATACTTTTTAAAACTTATTTTAACATATGTACACTTTTAAATTGAATTAATTTAATATATTCATTAGTAATTGAACATTATTATTATGGTGCTTTCAAGCAATTTTATGTTAAAAAATTAAACACATTGGAAAAGTGTGTAGTATCAGCATCGCCGTATAAGAAACATGTCGATACTCCCGTCACTGTATTATAGTTTTTTTTTTACCATTAACTCGATGAACTGATAATTTGTTCCATATGCTTTCTCAAAAATGCACTTAACTATATAACATACGTTTTGCAAATATCGACTTACTCTTGTGAACCATCGCTTACTAAAATTGATTATCTTGAAGTTCGTCAATACTTAATTAAGATGTTTTCCAACCAAATACACATCTATTGATAAATTCTTTTTATAAAAACATATTTTTAATACCAAAAGACGCCATGCAATAAATCTCATGCAGTCAGTGGTTGAGATTTCCATACGGATTTTTTTACTGAAATATTGTAAAGGGTTTTGTAATGTTTTTGGTCGCTTAGTCTTCTATATAAAGTATTGTGAACAAAATATGTATTTATTAAATGCACTTTTTAAATCATATATGAAGGGTTTAATATCATAACTCACATTCTCAAAAAAATTGTTTTGAAAAAGTTGTTTTCCAAGTCCGCTCCGTTACGATAACAGATTGTATATCAGAGGGTGTGGAAAGAACGGTACTGCAAATAATTGACTTATTGTTTTCTTTGCTCCTCATTTTAAGCATCAGAATGAGAATGGCTTCAAGAGAAATTGTAACATCGTGGAAAGCTTCGAATTCATAAGCCAACGTATGTATAATATTTTCATTCAAAGATTACAACGCTTGTCTGCGCATCCAAGTCGTATGAATTTAGGTAGCCATTTTTTTTTTAATATAATAAAAATGCTTATTTAAAAACTTTATTTATAACCCAATGGAAAGTGTTCACTGCCCAGTAGCATCAAGTTTTTTTGATTCATTTTTATCATAAAATCTTTTGATTTATTCTCATAGTCTATTTGATATATGCCTATTTTATTTTTTTAACACCACACTTTAGTAGATTCGACAGGTCGACATCTCACCGCGCGCAACGCATATTTTAATAATAAATTGTTATTATTTCACTATCATTCTTACTCGCTTCACATATTAAATCTTATTTGATGGTCCAAAGTGATTTTAATGGCTTCTTTAAAATTTCAATATAAAAATTAATGAAATGTTAAACGAAAATACTTTTCAAAAGGTGAAATTTTTTTATATTAGTCTTGTAGCTATACAATCTATGAATTTATTAAATTGTTAATTGCCATTTCTGCGTCGCTATCCCTTTAATAATAATTGTTGTTAGTCGCAATGTCTGTAATTATAATTGCTATTTAAGAGGTTAATAAACTATAGGAATGCCAGCGTAGGGATCCCCTCACTATTCCTGTTTAACCTGTATTTGAATTAGATTACACAATCCAAAACCTAAAACGGGTTTCTTTTAACGCGTTGCCTATAAAATTCCGATAATACAAGCTAAAAAATATTTCAATTTCCTTTACAGTGTGATAGTAATACTTGTTTTTTCTCAATTACTATTTTTTTTATCTGGAATTTACTTCGCCACACTTGCTATTTAATTATAAACATATATTTATAATTGATTAAAAACAAGTTTGTACATATATTTCGTGCATAAATTTCTTTGAGTGACAGCTTTATTTTATACTGTAATTATATTTCAAATGTTTATATAAATCATGAACCACTATTTAACCAGCCTCCAGTTATTTAAGTTATACATATTATGTTGGTTACTCAATCATACTAATGCCATATATTTTTTAGAAGATATTATTAAATATTAGAATAAAATATTATTTGGGAGAATATTTATATTTATTTTGTAATGCAATCTAAATTTAAAATTCTTGGTTTGCATTTTATAACTGAATATTTCCAAATTGAGACTTTTTCAGGAATCGAGATTTCCTTTTACGAAGTTTTAATTTTGATTTAAAAAAATACTTCTTTTTACTTTTCTTTTTATCCATTTACGCTCCCAATGTGGAGCATATAGCCTTCTAATGGAGGTATTTCAACAGAAATTTTCTTCGTGAACTGTTTATTATTCAGTCGCTCAACCTCCCCTTTTCAAACATAGTAATATATAAAAAGAAGGTTAGGATAGGACTAGTGGTTAACTAATCGCTCTCGCTACGCCCAGTTATAAAAGGATCGGAAAGGGTGGGAGGAAATTTTTAGACATCACAAATACCCATGCCTTCGAACAGAAATTGATCGAAAAAAATGCCGTTCGTACTGGAACTCGAACCCGTGAGATCTGGCACGGAAGCCCATAACGCTAACCGCTGCACCATATGAATACCTATGTCAAAAGTTATTTATAATATTTTTTTAAATTATTATCATTTGAATAAATATTTTGTCACTTAAATGCCCAGAAGAAACATAAAATAATACACACTTCGCTTCGTGCATTCTTTATTGTTCGTTATTATTATTCAATCGTGTTCAAATATAGAACGTGTATTTTACCAATTGACCACAATGCAATTTTAAACCACTCCCCATATGAAGCATATTTTGCGAAATTGATTAACTTCGCCCGTATAAAATTCAATAACTGTAGTGGTGACCTATAATTTCATATCTGATTTTGACGTTAATTAATTCATTACTTCATCGTAAATTAAATTTTTGCTTATTCGCTTGTAACCGTAGTCAAAACCAAACCAGCTCGCAATCATTCCTAATAAAACAGTAGAATACAGTGGCGGTGGCAATTTTGTATTTCCTTAAAAATATTTTTTAGTTGAAAATATACATTTTTACACAAAATATTTTAAAAACTACAAGCGACTTTACTTTCATGCACTTCGAGAATGCTGAAGTTATTATCAACGGAAAAATATTCGCACCCCCGCTACATTTAAAAACTCTTACGTTATATTTCGCATCTAACAACTAGGGCATCCAAACACGGATCTTTTTGTAGATCCCAGAATGTACAAGACTCATTTTTCTCTTCGGGAATCTCCTATTCGTCCATGAGGTATCATGAGACATTGCTCATCTGAGGCAGATATTTCTTCATTATTCAATTTTTGCAATCGAGGATTGTTAATATCGGACTTTATCTGCGGTTTGACATTTTTACTAATGCTCTACGATTTTTTCAACATTGATACATACGCCTACAGATTTCCAGTCGGTATAATCTAAAATACGGATAATAGAGATTTTACTTTCGGCCAAGTACTGGTTAACAGACGTAAACAAATATAATGTACATGTCGTTTTTTGTTTAAGTTGTTGCCTAGCAACTGTCTAATAATAACCATTCTGCAATAATAGCGCCACGCACATCAATTCTCTAAACTCCAGAGCTTAATTAAAGTGATAATTCACATCAAGTATACACAAATTAAAATATAGCACAGTTCTGTCAATGTTTATTATATTTCTACAGTGATAATAATAAAAAAAAACAGAGCAGTATTTATGTTCACGTTTGATGTAATAATGCGTTGAGTGATGCAACTCTTTTTTATACTACACTCAATGTATTTCATTACAAGTCAAGTCCCAAAGATAACAGTTTTGTATTTTAACAGTAACCCTTCCGTCAATATATGTATTTGACTTCCATGACTAACGGTTGGTAAAAATATCTTTTGTTGACCACTATTGTAATTTAATTGCAACAATTAGTTTCATTGAATTAGAACGACTGTAAAATCTTTATTGTCCAGACATTTATTCATATTTTAAAATTTTGAATGTGTTTTTAAAACTTGAAATTTCAGTTACGCTGTCAAACATTACATTTTTTTATGAAGAAAATTTATTTTCCTTTTACTAGATACGACAAATTTTATTACCTTAGTGCCTTTATCGATATCTTTTAGTATGCCTCATATTTTGTGAGATTATCTGCCCAATAAAATCCACTCAACGCCGATTATAAAATTATTTTATAAGGACTTATTAATATTTGAAATATTAACAGTAGCCATTTTATTGGTTAATTAGCAGGTACAGGTTAAATCAGTTAATTTGTTTAAAAATCATACTTGCATTTTATGATGCCGTAAAACCGTTTTATATTTTCCTTAAAATCTACATTTTAAACATGTATAGCTAGCTATGCACTGTATGATTAAAAATACATACAGACTATATTGAATCGATTGACTCGCCTCAAAATGATGTTGAAAATTTTAGCTGCTGTGTTATAAGAGATGTCTAAAAAACTTACATGTTTTACGAAATTCATCGAATTTGAAATATTAAAATATAAAAACCTGTTTTGACAGATTTTCTTAAAGAATTTTTTAATAATGTATTTTCAACATTTTTTGGGGTTCGTTAAAGAAATGTTAACTCTTAAAGTTCACTTACTCATAAATATATATATATATATACTAGGTCATCAAATTTTATACCTTATTGCAATAATCTAAAAGCACAAGCTTCTATTGATTGCACACTGCGTGACTTACATTCATTGAGGATGCCGCTTGACATACACATTTTTAAATTTCTACTTATTGATAATTATTGTGTTATATGTACGCATATCAAAAAACGTGACAAGTAGTGATAAAATGTATTTTTGTTGAGTAAATTAATTAATACACAAAATTATATGTATGTCTACTGTAGAAAGGAAAAAGGACGTTACCCACAGTTTTTTCGAAACAGCTTTTTTTCGATAATCACAATGTATCAAACTTTATGCACGTTATATCAAAATGACGTAAGCTGCAAATGTCGAATTAGTTTCTAAATTTAGCTTTTAAGTTTTAAAAAAGATGAGCTTGTGAAAATTAAAACCAAGAAAAAATACTGAAAAAAAGGTTTTCCTAGACAATTTCTTTGATTAAAATCAGATTATTTCAATTAAATACCAGTTTAGAAGTCTCCGTGCACTTAAAAGTTGTGTATATTTCATAATTTGCATATGGCCCACAATCATCCAAACACGTTTTATGCGCCTCCTGTAAAATTTGCTATGTGTGGGTTATATAATGTTTCCCTTCCACAGTCGATGTGTATATGCTTTCACGTTTAAATTATGTTCACTGTTTATATCGATACACCACTTCAAGACGGTAACAAGTCCAAAAACGATTTTCTTAGTCGTTAAGCTGTTAACATCATTGTATTCACCATGCCAAGATGTACATTTCTTCATAAAGCAATTAAACATATTCAATATTGTATCCAGGATATTGCAGAAGTTTATTTGTGAAATCTTAACTTTTCTATACATTCGTAACATAAAACGTGATTATCTCAATATCACTTATTTTGACCTGTTCCCGTCTTGAACTGGAGTATCGATAGGCGTGGTCTGGAGGGGCTCGCGCGAGCCCCTTGTTAAATTTGCCTAAGGCCGTCGAGCCCCTTGTTAAAGTAAAAAAATATTCTCAATCAACAGTAATTGCTGTAGATGGTTTATATGTAGTATGAAACAAAAGACTTAGTTACATTTGGAAATTTATAATAAAATAAATTTATTTCGGGTGCATACTAAAAGATATCATGAGTTTTTTAATTTATGTAGCAGTATATTTTTACATAATAAATGCATATTAAGTAACATTAGATTGATTTCATAATTATTGCGAATCATCCTATAAGAGTGATAATAAATATAACACTCGAATGTCTCTCAGGTTAACCGAGCCCTTTGTTAACATTTTGACAGCCCCCCGCTGTGTATCGATGTATAATATGTAGCATATTTGTATTGCTATTTATAATATATGGAATGATACCTTTGATATTTGATTCAGACACGCTATCAAATTAGTAATAAAATTTTGAATCCAGTCTAATAAATTGGTTGTTGATAGCATCTAAATGCACTTTTGATAATCAAGTATTTTAACGTCACTCGACCTTATCATGACCGATGTGTGCTTATGTAAATAGTATTGTTTGTTTGCTTAACAACATCGTGCCAAACATGCTCTCAAGTCAATATCATATATTAGTTCTTGATTAATTATAAACCTAATAATACATTTACAATATACCTGCTGTTATATTATGTTTATGCAAGCGTGTGATCGGTGATTTTAATTGTTCAGCCTGTCTTGTATCCTAAAAGTCAACGTTATTTTGCATTCTTACTATTCGGTTGCGGTTAAGACTTGTCGGTTTTCTAAAACCGGGTTTGGAACCCCGGTTTTTTTAAAATTTGCAAGATTCGAAAGCCGGTTTTTTTCAATTTGGTAATTTGGGTTTAATTATCAAAATTAATATTAAGTTTGTTTTATTATTTTATTTTTAATGTTTATATGTTGACATGGAACCGCCTTAGTATCAAATAAAACGAGATTAAATAAATATATTGTTCACAACATATTATATTTTGATTTGATCGTGCATTTTAACCCGGATAAAATTAGTCCACCGCCGAATAGAAACACCATTTTTTTTTAAATAAATTTATGTATTCTTTCGTAACACTGTTTATAATAAATATACAAAGCTTTAAAAAATTCAAACCTTTTTCGCCATTTTTTTATGAATTTTGAAAACCAGTTTAAACCGAGTTTTAGGAAATAATGGAATTCGAAAACAGCTTTTTCAAAAGTACATTTTTGTACAAGCTCTAGTTGTGACGAACTCTAGAACTCGAACTTCTTTACGAACATTGTATTCTTCATAAATATCAAAAAATGTTGTTTGTAAAATGAATTATCGAGTTGCAAAAAGCATTGCCAAAAATTTTAAAATTTTGAATAAATGACAAAAAACTGCTGTGCCTAACCTAACATTAAACGTATTATTTTGAAGGCGTTACTTTATATGTTTTAACAAATGTAACATAACCATTTTACTTGTACGCAGATAAAGTGTATCAATTTATTTTATTATTATTTGAATCTCAGTTCACACAAGAGTTTCACATATAACCCGAATTTTCTAAATGATTTCCTTACCGAATAGGGTGGATTTAAGCTCTCACCTGCCTTACTAAATAAAATGTAAGCTAAAGAAAAAGACATCGTTCACAGGTCATTTTTATTTTTTAAAATCGTCCAAAATGGTTTTTGCGACTACATAAATAATTTAAATTATCATTTTCTTCTAGCATTGCAAGATGAAATTATACCTCGGACACATGAATTTATAAAATAACTAATAATTTTAACGAAAATACGTGACAACTGACAATTTTTCTACGTGAAACTAGAAATATTAAGGTAAAATGGCACGGTAAGGTTTTCATTCAGAAGTGAATTGAAGATGTGCCGTGGAGATGACTAATATATATTTTTTTGGAATGTTTCAATATGTGATAGATCCCACTGTTGAACACTTTTAAACGAAATGTTTTAATATGTGCTTCACAAATAGTGTCAATGATGTTGGTAAACATAACAGCTATAGAATGTGGTCTACTATAAAAACGTGTTTGGATATTTAAAATATTTCGTGCAGTGTATACACAAACGGCTTCAACAGTATATTCGTTCAATAAAGGTTGTATATGAACTTTGTACAAGATTATTCGGTAGCCGGACAGAAGCTGGCTGTAAAAGTTCATCATTATTTTATGACATCAGTTTCTGGATGAGTGCTAATAAAAGAATCAATTCTTCTCTGAGCAAAAGTGAACGATATGCCATATGCGATATGAAGACATTTAGTAATTACAAGCATAATTTTGACAGAGATTTAAAACTATTTTGACTGTGCCATTTATTCACAATACTTAATCACTGTGTCGCTAATTCTGTGATTTACATATATTGTAAAAACTGGTTATGACAATTTATTTCAATGGCGAATTTAAAAAATACTTTATTTAGTTCATCTATCTTTAAATTTATACCTATACGAAAGTTGTCTAGTTGAATAAATGTATAAGATTATATAATCTGTATTATTTAGCAGTCGGCTTTTTCCATGTATTACTAGGATCTACATATTACTTTTCAATTATGTTTGAAGGATCTTGCTTCACTGTTATTAGAATAACATTCTCTCATCACTTTATTAGATTTATTTAAAATGATGTACCCCACTGATATTCGATTTTTGTTTTCTCTGTGTGCAGTTTATTGAAAGTGACATAATTATGACTACAGTTAAATTCTATTCCAATTTTAGCACACTTAAAAATGTTTACTAAATCTTTCATGTTTTTTAAGCTTAACATTTGTATACGGTTAAATCAAATCTTTTCAATACACAGACACTGTCAACAACTTGCTTTATAAAAAGCTCCAGGGAATATGTATAATCTCTTGGTTTTGATTGTTTTTGGCTCATTCCCGCAATTAGTGTAAGAAGCATGACCCATTGTTTTCACTTCGTTCATTCAATATAATATATTTTCCAACACTACCTGCCTCAAATAGTCATGGTAATAATATCCAAAGCATCCAATACATTGGTGTAGAAACCCTGTTGATTGTAATGATTACATTTGAGCTTTTTTAATGAATGACTCAGTAGTTCAAAACAGTTGATATCGGAAAATTGATTTCTTAACTGGACAATACTTCCATAAAAAAATATATAATATCTCTTTATGCCAATTATTCCATCAAAATTTTCGGTGCTCTATTTTCCTAGTCCCTGTATTGCATATTATAGCTTTGAACAGATGATATGATCACTAAATTTCGTCCGGAGATAGAATTGTTTTGCCAAACAACACAAATCTATGATTTTCTTAGAACCAGTTTTATATTGATATAATATTATTTATCGAAACACACCAAGTACACCAGTGATGGCACCACAAAATAATTTATAATGTGTTTTTTGCATTCTAATCGACCACCAAAGTTTGAGTAGATTCTGGGAGAAACTAAATTTTTATTAGATATTGTTGTCAAACAAGTTGATATTTTTTTTAAGTGAATTGCCCTGTGAAGATAAATTTTATACAGACTTACAAAACTCACAATTTTGAATAATCTTGTAATAAAAAATTCTGTTGAAAGTAAATAGCATACTTATAGATTTTTTTTATTTTTTAACAAAATTCGACTTATAAAAAAATTAAGAACCTTTATTCGGGAAAAGTCAGTCCATACCGTTGGTATTTAATTTATGAGAGAATTATTTCGATTTTTTGACAAGGAGCACTTTTGCACAACTGTTATAACCATCGTACTGCAAATATTCTATAATTGACGTACATATATCGGTGTTAGAATTTCTTCGACTTAAAATGTATGGTTACTTATTAATGTACAAAAGTGACAAAATCAAGTTATGAACCCCAATGTGAAATTCATTTTACAAACGTATATACTACAGATAATACATTGTAATATTTATTAGCAAAATTTGCGACATTCGAAAGTCGGTTTTTTTAAACTTACCACCCGGTTTCTAATATTAGAATATTTATGTATTTATTAATTTTCTATTTATTGTTAAAAATTATTAACTGCCATAAAATACATTCCATCCAAAATATATCATATATGTATTAAAATTAACATATGAATAGGACAATCTCTTATTAGTGATAATTTTATTTTCTTTATTGTTTGTTACATTCAAAATTCATTTGATAATGCCAATCCCAAACTCTCTCATAGTACATGATTCTATGCAAACGAAACCGTGAATTAATTATAATATGTAAAAGTAAACCAAGCTAATCGATAACAGTGTAAATCGAAATTAGTGCTAATTTTATATAGTTGTTCTCTCAAATACGATCTATTTTTGCTTAAAATATATAATTTATTGCTAGTTTTCACTCGTTTCTCACCAGAGATGAATGCAACACTGAAAGTTGTATTTGATATTTTACGATCTTCTAAAAATAGTTTTTGTTAAATGTCATCCACCTAATTAAAACGTCAACCTACATCAAGTTTTTAAATTTATCACCGCATTCGATCCAACGTTGAACAGTCATGCATAGAAAATTATTTATGCATGTATTTGCGCACATTTTTCACATCGGTTCAGTGTCTATGAATTAGCAAACAATTCGTGCAGTTTCTTTTTTCAACTAATATCACCAGTGATTTCTTCTAAATACTGACGAAATCTGCGTATACCGCATTCATAGAAACATAATATTTACTAGAAATATACGGCGGTATAAAATATATAAGAAAATGTTTTTTACCTCACATCTATCAACATCGGTCGCTCAATATGAAGGAATACATAAATCATTACCAGAAATGGTACAAATATAAGTAATATATTTTTAATAATTTACTTATTTTGTCATGTAATAACGTTATACTGCATCCAAGTTCAATTATTCTGCACAAATATATCTTTTTTTTTCTCTTTTATAACATCAGTTGCTATGATTTTTTACATCGTGATATTTAGATATATGTGATTGTAAATCAAATGTACTATAGTTGTGTTACCGACCCCGTAACCGAGTAGGCGTCGCAGTCCTCTTTAGTTTTGGCTTTGAATATAACGCTGGCCAATAACCTGGGAACAAACGATCCTGAACATCTACTTTATGTCTCAGGAACAATGTCCCAGAACATTTTCTTAAACACACGAGGATCGCAGAAACGTCACCCGTTAAGGTTATTTTGGCCAGTGTTGCGTCCGAACGAATGTTGTTTGATTTTATTGGATGCAACCAATGCGCGTTAAGTTAATTACTAATGTTTGTAAGCTTCCTACAACGAAAATACAATTATTTAATCATTTACCATGACAGCTCATATACCATAGACAATATACTATAAGTCATTCAGTAATACAAGTTATACAAATGCGTTTATTTTGATATCTTTCACCATAAGCAGACATTTCAATGTCGAAAATATATCTCTAAAATTACGCCCGATAGGTTTATGATAATCAGTGCTGTCTATTCTCGTAATATCTATTGATGAAATATGAATCCTAATGATGAAATATAATAAGATTGCACAACTGTGCGCGCATCGCATGTTCCGTATGCGCTCGGTCCCAGGCCGTGAGCATGGGAACCTATCTCGGGTCACGTGAAATGTTCCACGATGTGATTTGAACACGTCAATTTTGTGTTCCAGGACATGTTCTGGAACAATTTGTTCCCTAGTTCAGTGTTCCGCAAAGCGTGTGCCGCGGCACACTGGTGTACCGTGGTCATCAGTTGGTGTGCAGCGGAAAAAAGTCAAGGTTTTGTTAAGATAATATACCTAAAAATAGTTGAGAGCTATAGGAGTGAGGCGCTTTTAGTGAGTCAGGAGGAGTGTTTAATAAAGAAGAATGGGTACTAAAACTTGCATATCTGGCGGACATATTCGCTCATTTAAATGAGCTCAACAGAAAAATGCAAGGCAGGAATTCTAATATTTCAACGTCTTCGGACAAAATTGAAAGCTTTCGCGCTAAGTTGGTGTTATGGAACAATGGTAGTAATGAAATGTTTCCAAATGTCATGGCTGCCGATTCAGAAAAAAGTGCAGGCTTTGATAGTGAAACACTTGGAGCTATTAGCAGAAAAAATGAACTGTTATTTTCCTAAGTGTGACCTGCAACCTATGGACTGGGTACGGAATCCATTCTCGGATAACATTTCCCTTGGACACTTACCGATAACCGAGCAGGAAGAATTCATGGAGTTAAAAACTGATCGGACATTAAAACTAAAATTTTCCGAAGTAGAAGTAGCACATTTTTGGCTGCATATAAAAAATGAGTATTCACTGCTTTCAAAGCGTGCTGTTGCAGTTCTATTACCATTTGCCACAACCTACTTATGCGAATTGGGATTTTCAACTCTCACTACTATTAAATCGAAAAAAAGAGAACGCCTGAGGACGATCAATGAAGAGATGAGAGCAGCCTTATCAACGATTGCTCCAGTCTTTGATCGCCGGTGCTCAGTTAAACAGGCTCACATTTCTCACTAAACATCTTTTCATATTAGGTATATTGATTTTAGTAATAAATAAATTTTAAATAAACATTGCTTTTTCTTTGGTGTACCTCTAAATTTTTTTGATTTGATGGGTGTACCTTGAACACAAAAAGTTTGCGGAACACTGCCCTAGTGAATGGCGGCTGTAAGTGCACACTTTCGCAAATTGTCATTTTAATGGATTTTTGAATTTGTATTCAAGAACATAAATATTTGTGATATCGACATTTTTGCCTACCCATCCGATCCTAAAAACGGGGCATAATAAGTATTATTAGATTACCATTATACCTGTTCTAGACATATCGTTCTATTCTCACAATCCCCATAAAAGATGGTTGAGTGACGGCTGAAATTATTTTCTGCAATATATTTATTATTAGATCAGTATGCACCCTATTATTTTATATTGCAAAAAATAACATCTTTAAACTACAAAAAAATATGAGTTACTAGGGTGCAATTTGTTTCAATAGACATGTTGATTAATTTAATTACCACATATTTATCTACGCTGTATAAACGGTTCCTTGGAAATACATATTGACGAAATTGGTAATTAATTTAAATTAATTATTATATTTTTTAAGTAACGTTTTAATCTATTTTAAACGATTTGACACGTTTGACAAATCAACTAATCCTTTACTGATGATAATTATATAACTCAACGTGAATTTAATGAAGATGTATTAGTTTAATAAAAAAAAACATCTTTGAAAGCTTTATTAGGACAGATAAAAGAATTGTTTCTTTATAGTTGCAGTATAATTTTCATTATTCTTTAATATCAATTTACAATTTCCCCCAATTGTTTTCTGATGTGATAATATATCGCTTAGAAATCTATGTTATGATGACCATCATATTTTTTTATTTGCCAAGCAACAGTGATGAATTCAAAAATATAGTTACCGTCACATTACGTTACGTAATAAACTGACATTTAATTTACATCGTTTTTATGCCACAAACAACTTTTTTAATACATATTATTCCTGCTGGTTTTCATTGTTAAAACCGTTAAGGTTTCTGCAATTAAATAGACTGACAATGGCATATAAAAGTACCCATCTTACCTATCGACGTGGCTACATTGTTGATAATTATTGTATGATAACCACGGGTGTCAATTTAGACAACACGCGTGCCTGCATTATTACATATTATTATAATATGCCTTTGAAATATAGCGATGAACATTTTAATGGCGGGCACGCCGACTCGATGCATCGATCCCGACGGTCGTGACGTCTAGTCATTACTTTTTGCAACATTCAAAAATATCCAGGCCATACTTTTTAAAATGCCAATATTACAATAATAATATACCCATGATAAGCACAATTTCAGCATTAATTCGCTCCTATTAGATTAGTTAACAAATTTTTTTTATACATATATAGCATATTTTTTTACAGAAATTCCTGTGCAATTTATTCTACTAAAAACTCCGGATTATCATTGCACAATGAAAGGTGATTGTTCCAGTAGTCAGCCAGTTAAGAGACGGGTGTTTTTTCACTGGTATTTTATAAAACAGGTACCAAATAATGTAATCGAGTGAAAATAAAAACAGATAATATCGTTCCACAAATAAAATAAGAACAGTTTTCCAAAAAATTGGCAAAAAATCTAGTACTCAGCCACCAAAAATCAGTAGTTAGTCTTTCATATTCATTAACTTTTAGTCAGTTCACTACAAACATACATCTTCAAGTGGTTGACTACTGAATACGGCTGACTATAAGAACAGTCACCCTATGAATATTTTTTTACAGAAATTCCTGTGCAATTTATTCTACTAAAAACTCCAGATTATCATTGTATGATGTATCTTCTGTAGTAACTATTGCTTATGCTATATTTTAATGTGTTTAATTTTTACTTCACTTAGATATCATTTTGCCATATATAAATCAAAATTTTAAAATACTATAATTTTAACTTATTCATACTATTATTGTGTATTATATATGTTTTGTATTCATTTAATGTGTAAGATTAATAGAATTCTAATTGTGGGTTCTTTTATTATTATTAATAATCTACACAATATTATCGGAATTTACGAACCCTTAAATAATAAAACCATTGAACAAAGAAGAAAAAAATACACTACATATATTTATAATATATTGTAATAAAAAATTCTTAACTATTTGCCCCTTATTTTGAAGCATTTAAATTCACCAATTCAAAATCGTGTACATAGATAAAATGTAATTAATACGTCATGTCGGAGATGGAAATAAAACAATTAGTATTTCGCAATATTCACATAATTTTAAGCTGTCATAGGGGATATAAAAATGCTTGACATATTGTCGCTTATATTATTAAATTGATTCAAATTTTGAATCGGACCATAAGTGTTAAAATACGACGTTTCTTGGCCATCAGTTAAGTTTTCAGTCAATGAATAATTTGGTTCTATTGACAAACGAGTTGAATATTTGGTTTGCTCTTCAGACAGGTTGGATTAACTTTGCGCGAGGTTTGCTGTCACGCAATGTGATGTGTCGGAGGCTTTCATTATTGAATGGACACAACACCGGATGCAATAACAATAATGCTTTTCATTGAATGCGATAATGCTCGGTCCAAGAAGACGCAATAATTCATCCGTGTCTTGTGAACACATCTGATCTCTTCGGCCACCCGCCAACATTTCATGCAAGCAGTATAATCAACTATAATTTAAATTAGTATATCTTTATTATTAGTTCCCGTGGGCTAATAATCCTAAATAAATCTTTATGAACTTTATTTGCCAGAGTTTATAAAGTTGATTATTTTTTTATCGTTAGTATAATGATCTGTTTGATTAACAAACAAATGAATTATAAAACAAACTCGAGAGTTGTACATACATATATCATAAGTTATATGGATCGCAAATTGTGTAAATATCGTCTAGTATAGGACATTGTATGCTTCTTCGGAATCGAGTGATAATTTGTAGGGTAGCTAATCATTCAACGGCTTAATACAAAATTTACTGTAGGTAATTTATTGCGTGCTAGCGAAACCCGCCCTAGATTTTTTCAATTTAAAATTGTGATCCATTTCAATGCATTACTTAATCAAAAGTATTTCCTTTTTCTAATAATAAAAACTTTTACACAAATAATATATTTTACATGTATATAATTTGAAAACTAGGTAACATTTACAATATATTATATCTATCTTTAACGCAACAAACACAAACCCATACTATCTCTTTTCCTCTTTGTGTGTTAGCGCATAGAGAGAGAGGACTCTTAAAATCCAACATAATATTATATCAACAACAATTTGAAAATTAGAAGAACTAAATAAAATTCTTTTATATGTACTGATTTCACACAAAAACTTTTAATCCGCAGATATTAATCAAGCGTATTGAGCGAATGCTCACTAAAAGCACTGCCGCCTCGTTAAAAAAACTTTTTTTTATATTTCCATACTTGAGTTTATTATATGTTCTAACCTTATTGCTACCTCAGAGAGACGTAAAGAAAACAATTTATTCGTATTTACAGTTTCGTTAGTATGTTATGACAAGTCAAACATTTCGGATGGTAAATAAACAAACTTACTATTTCAAGTTATAACATAGTTATACAGATCAAAGAGAGAAGTACTCTTCTGTCAGTTGTTAATTTTATTTGTTCACACTTCACAGTAAAGGCAACTAACTGTACATACAGATTTTCTCTACTCATTAATAATGCTCTAAACCACGGCACACTAGTTTGTATAGAAAAGTAAAAAAAAGCATCTCCTTTCTCCTTTGCAAATTTCCGCTGCAGAAGATTTGTTTTTCCCCATCCATTGTTCTGATTGTAATGCCTTCTATTTGGCAAATTCCTAACGGTCTGCGACACACTTTGGTAAAAATTTACAACTGCTAATAAATAGCAAAGTGCAACGATCGTTTGGAGCGTCATTGGTGATTTTTATTGTTTTCAATTTTACATGCGGATTATTCTAGTATAAATTTGCATACGGTGGACTCGCAAAACAAAGATGAAACTCAAATTTAGTCTATTGCGTTGTAGAATTTACAAAAGCAGCGAAATTCAAAGTTTTTATTTTTCGAAAACTGTTAATAACTATATTTCACATTTACGAAACAAAATGACGTTCACTTCCGATAAGAATTTCTCCCTCCTCACGCTATTGTTTTCTGTTAATTTGTGTTACATTATAGGTTATTTATTCTTCAGTCTATTAACTTAGAATCAAATAGGCGAACCTAATTGTAAACACTATCAAAAATGTGCTAATCTCATCTCGAGCTGCTGCATATTATAATTTACAACTTCATTCCACTGGACGTGTTTGCACACGAGAATGTTATTCCTGTCGAAATAAATTGCTTTTTTTATACATATATTTTCGAAGCTTGAAATTATTGCAGTACCGCGTAACAATAACTTCATAAAACACCCCAAATTGAGATTAATTGCTTTCGAGTCCGCTGCAATTTTGATAACAGATAGTAGATATTCACCATTGCTTAATTGTTATTAACGATATATTATATGTACATGATTATTTGAGGGATAGTGGTTCATAATGTACCGACCTGTATAAAAATAATATATATACACAGGATTTCCACTTGACTGATCACCGCATCTAAATTTATATAAACCATACCAGATAAACACTAGTTGCAGAATCAAAAGCTGTGAATGGTGTACGAATTAATAGTAAACGGTTCGTGTTTTGATTTTGAGTAATATTTAATACTATTTCATATTCGTCGGACACTATTCATAATTGATTCACTATTTGTGATTAACTACGTAAACATGCCAGCATATGCACAGAATGTGATGAGTATTGTATTTTAAAATTATGTTTACATTTATCATGGCCGGAATTTCCCGCATATAAAAAGAAAAATCCAAGCTGCTTCCTGCCATTTGCGGGAAAAACATTGGATATCGCAATTATTGTCTTTTTTCTATAATCCTCACAAATTTTCATGCATTGCATACCAAATAATTTATATTGAATGATTCAATATTATTAAATTCAAGTTCTACATTTTTTTATGCATTACTAACAATCGCCAATTTGTAACCTTTACAACACATAGGAAACAAAGATTTTCATTACTAAAACGTTTACCATACGGATGAATGATAAACAAGTCATCAACACGGCACCAAGATTCCCATCTTCCTACAACAGCTGTCATAAGAATTCTTACTTGAATATATAGCTAGACTTATGTACAATATTTGTTATGTTATATAGTATAATATATAAAAGATGCTAACGGTGCCAAACTGCCAACTGACATTTTTCTTTATTTTAAAATATACCTCAATTAATAGCAACGTGTTTGGTTGTACAGTTTAACTAAAACTGTAGAGGTAAATACGTTGCTTTGTTTACCCTATTATAATGGAGTTATACCAAGGAAATCTCAAGTCAATACATATATCTCAATTATTCATAATATAATTTAGCAATAATTCCGTCAAAAATCTGTCTTTTTCTTCGTCCAATAAGTTTACCATATCTTTAAAATATATGAATACTAAATATTAGCATTTTTTTTTAAATAGGTATGGAACTCACTTTTTGTCAAGTTTTTTTCTCGTCCATGTCCATTCTCAATGTGAAGCATGTGGTTTCTTAATGGAGGTATCTCAATATTAGTTTTTTTTTTACTAGAATTGCTTGTTACTAAATTGCTCAACCTCTCTTTTTTAAGAATGTAATGGTAGAAGAATATGGGAAGGACATGATTAGTTGTTAAATAGTCCCCCTTTATTTTCCCCCGTTTTTTTTATGATTGGAAGCGTGAGAATTTTTTTTTAAATATCACAAACACACATGGCTTCGAACATAAATCGATTGAAGAAAACGCTGTTCGTACTGGGATTTGAATCTGTTAAATCCGTCACGGAAATCTTGCATTCCTCTCAGTGACTACTGAATTATTAGTTTAATCTATCCAATTAATGTGTGGTTGGATACATATTTCAAATTTATAATTTTTCATACTGTAATTAATGTTTTACTGATACATTAATATTATACTTTTTTTCATGAAAAATAATGAGGTAAATCGAAGTTATTTATTTTCAATAAGAAAATATTGAATACAACTTCTTAACATAAATTATAATTTCCATCGTATTTGAAAGAAATTAAATATCTCTTTTAGTTTCTATTAAAAAAAAAATATTTTGAATCTAATGCAAAAAATACTGTCAACTTGTCAATCATTCGATCATTCATTATTACTATCGGTTATCGACATCCGTATCAAAGATATTTTTGTGTCGTTCTATGTACGTGAATCGTATAATTGAATATCTGTTTTTGCTTCACAATTTACAGCTAATGTCTGTAAACATTGTCTGAGATGTTGTATTTGGCAGATGCTATTCGTAGGCATTAAAATGATTTCTATAACAGATGTGATACGAGAAATTTACCATACAACATTCAGCTAACTATGATACAATCTATATTTTAATAATAATGTATACATAGTTAACTTGTATGTAATAATCTTCAGACAATACTCTAGCATTTTATTCCTGTTAATCTTTTTTCGTGGGTCGTGGGATTGACTTTAAAGCTTAACAATCAAATCCAATAAGCTTATATTCATTTACAATTGTTATGTTAAAACTATCAATTTGTTATTTTGATAATAAGATTTTATTTATTTGATGAAGACATTGATATTTTTTCATTAGGTCTTGTTATGGAGTGTTTGTGGACAGCTAAAAAAACCTGTTTTATTTTTTTCTATCAATCATTAAGCACTCCTGTGAATAAAAATATATTTAATTGAACCTGTGTTTGAAATTATTTAATTATTCACAGTCTACTATTTTTGTCAAAAATAGAACCTATCAAATGTGATTTTTAGATGAGAATACTTCGTAAGCTCCAAAAATGTTGAATTTTTTTTATATTGAATTTTGATAAATAATCTTACGTCTCTCTTTGGCAAAGGATCATTAAGGTTGTTATTTTAAATCTTTATTTTTTATTTTGTTATAGCAATTTAATTCTTAATAAAAAATTGGACAATTTCATGTTACAACCTAATTTACAACAAATAAAATATATGTTATTAATAATAAAAAATATTAAATATACAGAAATTAACAATAAATTTAGTATCTAAAAATATAAAATTTTGTAAGTGGCTTATTTACAAACATTCATGTAATTGATAAAATCTAGCAAGACAAGCATTTCTTATTATTATTATATTCCTATATCATTTGTCTGTAATAAATAAACAGGGTTAAACATTAAAAAATCAAATGCATCAATTTACTTAAACATTGTTTTTTTTTCAGATTTTAGAGTGTTATTAAAAAAATATTGTACATACGTTTATTTTCAATTCAAATTATGTTGCATAAATAATTGTACACATGCCGCGAAGGAAATCTGCTTCAGTGACATACATAATTGAAGAAAAAAACTTTCATTTGATTATTCTCCCATGCTTACTATCCATATCGAGCTATTTCCTCCAGAGAGAGTTGAATCACATTTGCGTTTGTGTATTGAATATTGCATTATACTTGCTTCGTGAACCAAAACATTTAGATCCATTTTAACCTAATGTAAATTGTCAGGCATGAGATGAAATTTTCGCAAGAAGTACATCCTCGTATAGATAGCTTGAATAATTTAGTTTACAGACATTCTAAGTTCATATTATAGTAATAGGTTTCTTTGTGCTGATTTCATGTCTGCAGTCATTATCAAATGATATAGTATTCATTGTTGGAGTGTAAAATGTTTTGGATTAACATTTTTTTTAATACAAATTCACACTTAGTACTGTATCAGTGTCAAACATGATGGTATTCCTATAACTTATAAGTATGTATAGGCTTTAATACTACAGTCCTGATTTCGGGCTATTGTGTATATTATAATATATTACAAAAATATGTAATGTTGTTTCTGTACATACTGAAAAATAATGTATTACGCACATGTTAAGTTCAGCGGTCGCCAACTCTTTTCAATCCCGCGGTCCATGTAATTTAAAAATAACTGTCCAAATAACGACAATATTTTTTTATGAAATAGTACTCTTGCTTACTTATAAAAAATGTATGTTATAAGTTTATGTAGCCAAGATACAATAATTATGTCAATTCAAAAACTCCACGGACCACTGTAGGCGACCGCTGCTTTATTCATGCTTTGGTTTGATGGTTAATTTGCCAGGTACGATAGCTTGCTAATTTTTTAACTACACAGACTTTGTTTGGTATTGTGTCGGGTTGTGGCGTAGCGGTCAACGTCGTTGGCTGCCGTGACAGATCTTACGGGTTTTAGTCGATTACGAACAGATTTTTTTCTCATTTCAGCAGCATTTCGAACGATAAATTTCAATGGTGCGTTCGTTGGTATCCTGGCTATTTCTTTAGAAGTAGTAGAGATAGAAAGGTAAGGCTTGGACAGAACTAATAAGTAATGACTAGATAATCGCTTTCGCTTTTGATCTGTTATTTTAGGATCGAAAGGCTGGAAGGAATTTTTAGACACAACAAACATCCATGCCTTCGCACGACCTAATTATCCATTGCTTAATATTTCAACTGATGAAAGCTATAATTGAAAATAATAATCAATTACTCAAATAATAAAAAATACATTTGTACTAATTCCCACTTTTATTTATTAAGATTAGGGCCGGTTTCGCACATGACGCTCGTTGAAAATCCTCGTCATAAAAGAAACATATGGAAATTAGTACTAATGTATATATTTTTCTTTATATAATGCCTTTCCACCAAGTACTGACAGTGAACACCCTAAAAGTGATTAATCAATCGCGTTTAAGTTCATTCATCATTGAATCAGTTCGCGTTTGTTAGTAATACGGCGTAAAAACCTCCGCTAACAATTCCGCCGGAATTTCGATCAAATTAGCATCGATTATTCAAATAATCTGATAAAAACAACTGAAAGCACCGTTACTTACCTCACGGCGATGAAGTCAAGCGCTGCGCGGACCTCGCCCCGCTCACTTGGGAATGCCGGCGTGTCTTGTTTATTTGTTTGATTGGCGATTGTGCCGAGGTGTGTGCGTATATTTTACTGTATATCTGTGGCATTTACGATTCGAACCTTGAACTTGAGGCTGCGATGTTTGCGAGCGGCACAAGAAGTGGGTAGAGGCCGAATGTCCCGCGAGAGGAGTCGCACGAAGCGATAAACTCACTCGCTTATTACTTCACTTCACCGTGTGAATGCCGGAAACTATCTTACCGCAATCGCACTTGGTAAATATTATTAATAATAATTACTGCATTTTACAGCACAGTTTACTGTTGAAAATGATTATGTAAATCTACACCTAGCTCAAGCATTTTGAACATAACTATTTTGTGGACTTTTTTACGTTTCCTGGAACAACTGTCGACCAGAGCGTTCAGGATCATCGATATCAGCAAAACACTTCTTTATCATATGTCTCGATGCAGCAGAGTCTGAATAACACTCTCAAGCAATAGCTTTACGTGAACGGTATTTTTTCCATAAAAAAACAATGCTTTATCAACACACGAAATTCGGTTTTTTTTTCCATTGCTTTGAAAATTGCAAAAGTAGCGTTACTTTAACCACTGTAAATTGTGAAATAAAGTTCGATTGTTATGAAATTTTGACTCGTATTTTTGAAGGTTGGTTCTTTCTAAAAATCATACGTTTTTGTCAATAGTGGCGCCATCTATATGTCATCAAAAGAAAAAATATTCAAGTATGAATCTATGCAGCGTATGTATATTGAGCAGCCAAATGGTATACAGTAATTAAAAAATTCAAGCGTAGTACCATAACAAAGATATCAAAGAGCCATATACATATATATGAAATAAATATATATGAATTTTTAAGGTAAAAAATCGTGACAAGTTCAAGAGTTGACATCTGAAAAGCCGCGGCTTGTCGACCCCTTCTCTAATGTTTAAAAATATTTTCCTCTTACCTCTAGATTAGCTATGTTAATTTTTTTATTTATGTTCTATCATAAATGGATAGCATCCGTTATATTATTGCATTGCTATTTTATTCTCGGTTGGCGCTTAAGTACATTAATTAGCGCTGTCTTAATTTTAATTGCTCGCTTTACGTTAATAATCACAAGCTTCGTTTACCACATTTCCATTTAGAATACATTGTTATAAACATTATATAAATAAAAACAACTTGGGGTCTAATGTAGGCCCGCGACCCGCGCTCCTGATCGTTTTACACACACCCAGTGTAGATATTGTTACATAATATTACATCGCGGTCTATCTTTTTTGTGCGTAATGTAAATAAATTCTCTTCCCGGTCTTAATTTTGAATTGTCGATTAGGTAAACATTAATCCTGTTCTTACCATCTTCAAAAACCAGAGTTTGCGCGACTCAGCAATAAATAATTCTAGTATACCGAGGCTGCGGAGTCAGATTAGGAAAAAACTGTCATTTATTACGTATACAAATTGCTAGTCAAAAATTTTCCCTCCGTATGTTATTGGAGGTCCGAACCAGGGACGTTCCGAAGGCATAGGCAAATAGGCAGTTGCGGGAGCCGGTAAATTGCTCGAATGGAAATTGCTCGAATTACAAATTATTCGAATTGCTTGGTTATTTAAACGATTTTTCACGACTTTTTCTACGAATTTCATTTTTATCTTGTGCGCCACTTGTTTAGAGAGTGAAATATAAAAATAATTTTCGTAAGTATTTATTTTAACCGTGTTCGCTCCAAATGCGGAACATATGATCTTTTAATGGAGTTTATCTCAACAGAAGTGTTTCTACGAGAACTGCTTATTAATAAGTTACTCAAACTGTTTCTATATGTTTCCAGAACACATAGAAGACTAGGGCTAAGACAGAACAAACGGACAAAACAAACGGAAACAAATTGATTATCTTGTTATTCGAGCAATTTCCATTCGAGCAATTTACCGGGAACCGGCAGTTGCCCAGGGGCGGCAAGTCCAAGGGAGCGGCAAATGATCACAGTTCTTTTTAAATGAATGAATATTTTTGACACACGAATTTAGTTTAGAATAAAAATGATGCCTTTGATTAAAAAATTGCAATGTTAATAATATTATAACGGTAGTTAAATTTATCGCAAAAATATTTTTTAAGTGTGACATTTACCGATCTCAGCACTATAGGCGGCAGATAAGGTAATTTAAAAACGTATATTTTGAATAGTAAGAGCGGTATTTTAAACAGTGCCTATGAACGTCACTGGTCCGAACCCATTATTAAAAAACAATTAAATTATTTATTAAATAGTAGTTTGTAAGAAAAAAAAGACTAAAAAAATCATTTTTTTTTTTTTTAAAGCCGATTGCGGTGCGGAATCACGTTATAATTTTAAGTTGGAATCAAAAATCGTAACCAACAATTTATAAATTTTACAGGTTTTTTTTAAATTATTCTCGAACTAAGTTCGATAAATGAATTCCTTAAATGCGGTTAGTATATGGCAATATATCATGCCATGTCCTATCCTGATATTATACTGACTACTTTCAGTTATCTAGATCAGCGTTTCTCAACCGGGGTCCACGTGGAACAAACGATAACAAGTCTAAACGCTAAAATGCACAGGCCCTACAAAATATCAAGCGAATGAGAAAACGTTCTAAAAAAATACTATTGGCTTAAAACGCAATTAACCTAATTTTGTCGCTTAAGATTTTTTACCGATTATGCATTATTAATTCTTTCATTCACATTAAAAGTTTTATGAATAATCGCCCTTTTATCAAATAATATTAATAGATTGTACATATGTACGTGATTCATGTTTTCCAAAAATGATACGTTTGCACAATATTTTTTGAAAAGGTTTCCCTATTGACGTCATTATTAATCAGAATAATAACATCTTTACCGGTTTAGCGGTTATATAATAATCATATTCGAATAAACGTGGAATTATGATCAGTATTTTTGTTTTGAAATATTCATCAAAAAATGTTTTATCATCTACTTTATCCCCCCTTAGTACTCAAATTTAGCAAAACTCGTCGCTACCCTATCCGAATTTACAGTCTTAAGAACGCTCATCCCTTAAAACAAGGTTACCCAACCAGTCGATCGCGAAGCATAATTTGATCAATCCCTACTACAATTATATGAAGTAATTAAAGACTTTATGAAGATTTTTTATTCTTCTTGCTTACCCATCATCAAAATTATTTTGATTTTGCAGATTAATTAAAGATATTTTTTTAAATTAAAATGAACATTTTTCAATAATGACTTTTATTTGAAGTTGATTACCATCAAATTTCAGGATGAAAAGTAACTCCAAATCTTAAAACGGTTTGGCTCTCTTTCCTAACACATCAACAGTAATCACACCAAAGCAGTGTCTCAGTAGTATTTACACTAGATACTAAATTATACTAAAGATAGAATTAATGACAATGTGTTATCGGAAAGCCTCAAATTATTGATAGCACAAAATTATTAAATGATGTACAATTCGTCTTTTACACACCTAAATCGGCATGGACGACCAGTCTAAACGCAGGTCAACCAAGCTTAAATCATTCATCGACAAATCGTGCTGAAATTTTTGTTTTTGATTGATACAAGGGACAGTTTTAATTAACGAATAAATCACAATGCATGAAAATTCATACACATAAAAAATCATGTTAGTGAGACAAAATATTTGTTAAATAATTATTATTTACGTATTTTTGTAAAGACGTGTGATTTTTTACATTCACAGCATAGGTGTGTCAATAGTTCGGATAAAGATAATCCGCTTCTAATTATATGTATATACCAGGATTGGCGAATCAACGGCACGTGTGCCCGAATTCATAAAAGTTTAATTCGTGAAAAACAATTTTGTTTTGAAGAAACATTTTCTGCAATTACTCAATAAATAAATAACTAGCTTTCTTCAAGATGAAAATAGTTCAGCGCTATTGTATGATGTTACGGACAAAGTCGTTGGCTTCAGTGACTGATCTCACGGGTTCAAGTCCTAGTACGAACAACGTTTTTTCAATCGATCTATTGTTTTTTGTTCGTAAGCATGAATGTTTGTGATGTGTCACAATTCCCCCCACTAAAGAGTGGGGGGAATTGTTTAAAACGCTCCTTAAATAACGTTGTGTAGCGAGAGCGATTAATCAACGACTAGTCCTGCCCTGTCCTATCTTTCTATCCCTACTTATATATTTTAAAAAGAGAGAGGTTGAGCAATTGAGTAATAAGCAGTTCGCGTAGAAAAATTTCTGTTGAGATCCCTCAATTAGATGGACAAATGCTAAAAATTGGTAGCGAACGTGGATTTAAAAAAATGGTAAACTCATTTTGTGTTCTGCACGTTGAAAAGTTGGTAAATAATATTTGGAATTTTTGGTACGCGCACGTAAAAAGGTTCGCCGCCACTGGTATATACAAATAAAATTGTCACTATATTTTATTTTTTTGTGACACCGTATAGCTTTTTAATTATTCTTTTTTAAGTAGTCATCTTGCTCGTTGATAAAATCACAGGGTGGTGTGTGATTTTCTTTATTAACCTTTTCCCCACTATGCTAAAAAATCCCTTGAGTTCCTATGATATGTATTTTGTACAACATATGAAAAAGTGATTTAAAAATCGGAAAAATTCGAGCATTAATGAATATTGATTTTATTGATGATATTTTAAGTATAAATATCATTTTTTTGTAATATTATCGCTGAAAAGTGCCTGAAATCAAGAAAAACAGCATCGCAAATAGCCGGCAGAACCAGTGCATCGAACGTCTTATATGCTACTGAATTATCGGTCGGCCGTGGTTACAAAAAGTACACGCATGCCAAATGTTGACCAGTGGTTTCAAATATTTTTCGTTGAATAAAAAGACAATGCGTGTAAATACCACAAATATATATTTTCATTACAAAAATGCATGTAAAATATAAAAAGAAATTGAAAATTGAACATGTTAAAAACTAATGAAGATACAAAGACAAAAATGTAAAAAATAATGCAACTGGCATTACACATAAAAAAATACAATAATAGACTAAATAAAAATAATAAAAGATTTTTAGTACTTTTTTCACTTAAATTTATTTGATCAGGACCGGTTTTGCACCTCACGACCATTATCAACTGATAAGAAAAATAATTTAAACAGTGCTATTTATACAAGTTAAATTGAAATAAAATAAAAAGGTGTTTATTATTGATGATTTCTTAATTGTATGTTATAGGTGTTAGGCATTTTAATTTTGTGTAATTATAATGTCATTTGTGAATCCTTTTAATTGTTAGTAATTGCTTACACCTTTTTATTTTATTTCAATTTAACTTGTATAAATAGCACTGTTTAATTTATTTTCCTTATCAGTTGATAATGCTCGTGAGGAGCGAAACCGGTCCTGATCAAATAAATTTAAGTGGAAAAAGTACTAAAAATCTTTTATTATTTTTATTATAATGCCATTCCACCAAGTATTTACCGTGAACACCTTAAAAGTAATAGACTAAATTAAAATGTCTAGTGTGCGTTCACTTTCTTACAATCTGAACATGTAATCATTTTTTTTTCTGTGTGTCGTACATACAGGTTTTTTGCAAATATTGCAAACCAACGTGCTCTTTTTTTTAGTTGGATAAGGGCAAAATTGCGCGAAATATAGCGCGTTTAAATTTGTGAAATTTAAACGCGCTATTTTTCCTTTTTGTAATATTGGGGTTAGCCAATTCTAAGCTGAGCTCTCTTATAAAAAAAATTCGGCGATTTCTATTATTTTTTTTCCACTCAGGATGCTTCAAAGTCCATAATATGTAAGAATAGCATACTTAATAAGTATTATGTGATTATATCAGCGAGATTAGTAAAATAACTAGACACAGATTAAATACAATTAAAATACGATTATCTTTTATCATACATCGTAAGAGAAACTAAATAAAACCATAATTCGCTATTTAAAAATTACGATACAAACCTTAATTATTTCCAAACTAATATTTTCGTAAACTTATTCCATTGTTACTTTAGAGTAACGATATAAAAAAAATAATCACCAATCGCTTGAGAGCCACTGTATACGGGTCAGTCCAGACAGTCTCTAACGGTCGAAGTAAACAATACGACAAAGAAAATAGTCCCTTTCGCACCATACGAAGTCAAAAATATGTATGCGTCAATATGCGCATACACGTGCACACAGACGAGGTGTGCTGGAAAACATTTATGTATTGGTGAGTTTATCCCCGATTTGTGGACAAAATATTTTTTTCCTCCTCTCCAGATGAATAATTATCAAAACTAGCTGTAAGCCCGTTGACCTCAACGGGGGGATTTTTGTTGCATTTTTAAGTAGTCAGAAAATTTACAGGCGTCAAAAATAAATTACTAACCTATTTATTGAATAATCCAGAAATTCTGATAGTAAAAGAAATATATCTGGGGGCGTATATCGACAGCCCTGCCCTGCAGTATTTAAATTGTAAATTATTTATTTTTGGAATCATGTTCTAGTTTGCCAACAACTATTTTTCGTAAAAGCAGAAATTTCGAAAGGTATTGAATTTTTGGAATAATGTTTAAGTTTGTTAACTATTTTTCGTAGTAACAAAAAAAGTCCTTGTAAATTACATAATTTTTGAAATAATATTTAAGTTTGCTAACAACCATTTTTCGTAGAAGCAGAAATAGACCTCGTAAATTATTTAATTTTTGGAATAATGTTTAAGTTTGCTAACAACCATTTTTCATAGTAGCAAAAATAGTCCTTGTAAATTACTTAATTTTTGGAATAATGTTTAAGTTTGCTAACAATTATTTTTCGTATTAGCAGAAATAGACCTCGTAAATTATTGAATTTTTGGAATAATGTTTAAGTTTGCTAACAACCATTTTTCATAGTAGCAAAAATAGTCCTTGTAAATTACTTAATTTTTGGAATAATGTTTAAGTTTGCTAACAATTATTTTTCGTATTAGCAGAAATAGACCTCGTAAATTATTGAATTTTTGGAATAATGTTTAAGTTTGCTAACAACCATTTTTCATAGTAGCAAAAATAGTCCTTGTAAATTACTTAATTTTTGGAACAATGTTTGAGTTTGCTAACAACCATTTTTCTTAGAAGCAGAAATTTCGTAAATTATTTTATTTTTGGTATAATTTTTAAGTTTGCTAACAATTATTTTTCATAGTAGCAAAAATAGTCCTTGTAAATTACTTAATTTTTGGAATAATGTTTAAGTTTGCTAACAATTATTTTTCCTATTAGCAGAAATAGACCTCGTAAATTATTGAATTTTTGGAATAATGTTTAAGTTTGCTAACAACCATTTTTCATAGTAGCAAAAATAGTCCTTGTAAATTACTTAATTTTTGGAATAATGTTTAAGTTTGCTAACAATTATTTTTCGTATTAGCAGAAATAGACCTCGTAAATTATTGAATTTTTGGAATAATGTTTAAGTTTGCTAACAACCATTTTTCATAGTAGCAAAAATAGTCCTTGTAAATTACTTTATTTTTGGAATAATGTTTAAGTTTGCTAACAATTATTTTTCCTATTAGCAGAAATAGACCTCGTAAATTATTTAATTTTTGGAATAATGTTTAAGTTTGCTAACAACCATTTTTCATAGTAGCAAAAATAGTCCTTGTAAATTACTTAATTTTTGGAATAATGTTTAAGTTTGCTAACAATTATTTTTCCTATTAGCAGAAATAGACCTCGTAAATTATTGAATTTTTGAAATAATGTTTAAGTTTGCTAACAACCATTTTTCATAGTAGCAAAAATAGTCCTTGTAAATTACTCAATTTTTGGAATAATGTTTAAGTTTGCTAACAATTATTTTTCCTATTAGCAGAAATAGACCTCGTAAATTATTGAATTTTTGGAATAATGTTTAAGTTTGCTAACAACCATTTTTCATAGTAGCAAAAATAGTCCTTGTAAATTACTTAATTTTTGGAACAATGTTTAAGTTTGCTAACAACCATTTTTCTTAGAAGTAGAAATTTCGTAAATTATTTTATTTTTGGTATAATTTTTAAGTTTGTTAACAATTATTTTTCATAGTAGCAAAAATAGTCCTTGTAAATTACTTAATTTTTGGAATAATGTTTAAGTTTGCTAACAATTAATTTCCTATTAGCAGAAATAGACCTCGTAAATTATTTAATTTTTGGAATAATGTTTAAGTTTGCTAACAACCATTTTTCATAGTAGCAAAAATAGTCCTTGTAAATTACTTAATTTTTGGAATAATGTTTGAGTTTGCTAACAACCATTTTTCTTAGAAGCAGAAATTTCGTAAATTATTTTATTTTTGGTATAATTTTTAAGTTTGCTAACAATTATTTTTCATAGTAGCAAAAATAGTCCTTGTAAATTACTTAATTTTTGGAATAATGTTTAAGTTTGCTAACAATTATTTTTCCTATTAGCAGAAATAGACCTCGTAAATTATTGAATTTTTGGAATAATGTTTAAGTTTGCTAACAACCATTTTTCATAGTAGCAAAAATAGTCCTTGTAAATTACTTAATTTTTGGAATAATGTTTAAGTTTGCTAACAATTATTTTTCGTATTAGCAGAAATAGACCTCGTAAATTATTGAATTTTTGGAATAATGTTTAAGTTTGCTAACAACCATTTTTCATAGTAGCAAAAATAGTCCATGTAAATTACTTAATTTTTGGAATAATGTTTAAGTTTGCTAACAATTATTTTTCCTATTAGCAGAAATAGACCTCGTAAATTATTTAATTTTTGGAATAATGTTTAAGTTTGCTAACAACCATTTTTCATAGTAGCAAAAATAGTCCTTGTAAATTACTTAATTTTTGGAATAATGTTTAAGTTTGCTAACAATTATTTTTCCTATTAGCAGAAATAGACCTCGTAAATTATTGAATTTTTGAAATAATGTTTAAGTTTGCTAACAACCATTTTTCATAGTAGCAAAAATAGTCCTTGTAAATTACTTAATTTTTGGAATAATGTTAAAGTTTGCTAACAATTATTTTTCCTATTAGCAGAAATAGACCTCGTAAATTATTTAATTTTTGGAATAATGTTTAAGTTTGCTAACAACCATTTTTCATAGTAGCAAAAATAGTCCTTGTAAATTACTTAATTTTTGGAACAATGTTTAAGTTTGCTAACAACCATTTTTCTTAGAAGTAGAAATTTCGTAAATTATTTTATTTTTGGTATAATTTTTAAGTTTGTTAACAATTATTTTTCATAGTAGCAAAAATAGTCCTTGTAAATTACTTAATTTTTGGAATAATGTTTAAGTTTGCTAACAATTAATTTCCTATTAGCAGAAATAGACCTCGTAAATTATTTAATTTTTGGAATAATGTTTAAGTTTGCTAACAACCATTTTTCATAGTAGCAAAAATAGTCCTTGTAAATTACTTAATTTTTGGAATAATGTTTAAGTTTGCTAACAATTATTTTTCCTATTAGCAGAAATAGACCTCGTAAATTATTTAATTTTTGGAATAATGTTTAAGTTTGCTTACAACCATTTTTCTTAGAAGTAGAAATTTCGTAAATTATTTTATTTTTGGTATAATTTTTAAGTTTGCTAACAATTATTTTTCATAGTAGCAAAAATAGTCCTTGTAAATTACTTAATTTTTGGAATAATGTTTAAGTTTGCTAACAATTAATTTCCTATTAGCAGAAATAGACCTCGTAAATTATTTAATTTTTGGAATAATGTTTAAGTTTGCTAACAACCATTTTTCATAGTAGCAAAAATAGTCCTTGTAAATTACTTAATTTTTGGAATAATGTTTAAGTTTCCTAACAATTATTTTTCCTATTAGCAGAAATAGACCTCGTAAATTATTTAATTTTTGGAATAATGTTTAAGTTTGCTAACAACCATTTTTCATAGTAGCAAAAATAGTCCTTGTAAATTACTTAATTTTTGGAATAATGTTAAAGTTTGCTAACAATTATTTTTCCTATTAGCAGAAATAGACCTCGTAAATTATTTTATTTTTGGTATAATTTTTAAGTTTGCTAACAATTATTTTTCATAGTAGCAAAAATAGTCCTTGTAAATTACTTAATTTTTGGAATAATGTTTAAGTTTGCTAACAATTAATTTCCTATTAGCAGAAATAGACCTCGTAAATTATTTAATTTTTGGAATAATGTTTAAGTTTGCTAACAACCATTTTTCATAGTAGCAAAAATAGTCCTTGTAAATTACTTAATTTTTGGAATAATGTTTAAGTTTGCTAACAATTATTTTTCCTATTAGCAGAAATAGACCTCGTAAATTATTGAATTTTTGGAATAATGTTTAAGTTTGCTAACAACCATTTTTCATAGTAGCAAAAATAGTCCTTGTTAATTACTTAATTTTTGGAATAATGTTTAAGTTTGCTAACAACTATTTTTCGTATTAGCAGAAATAGACCTCGTAAATTATTTAATATTTGGAATAATGTTTAAGCTTGCTGACAACCATTTTTCGTATATATATAAATAAATAGTTAATTAAATTATTATATATTAAATTATTATATATAATTGAGCAGCCTTATATAGCCTCTCAAAACGCTGCAGAACGGTCAAATTCGTTTAGTGCAAGATTTCACCCACAGATGTCATTATTAGTTAACTAAAACTTTAAATAGAGTTTTTTTTTCGTAACCATCAACTGGACTGGTGGAGCAGTGTGTTGGGTGTCCGAACGTCGCGCATGAAAATTGGGGCATGGTATCGAATCCCACAGCTTGAGAGAATATTTTTTGAAAATTAATTGTTTTTACACATAATAAAATAAAAATGTCATAATTTCAAAAATTCACTCATGACGTCAGAGAAAAATGAAGAAATGAATTAATGGCGACAGCGGGGCAGGATGGGGGGGAGGGGGACCGTCTTTCTTGACGTCATCGAAAAGGTGAAATCGCGACCATATACAAACGAAAAAAGTATGTATTTGGTATGAATAAAAAAATGGCGACAGCGGGGCTGGGGCGGAGGAGGGGGCCGGAAAATCGCGGACAATCATTCAGACGGACGGACATTATCGAGTATTAATATATAGATATTTTTTTTAAGTAATTCGTAATTATATTACGGAGGAATACATACATTCTGAACCTCGTATCTATTATATTTCATATCAAAAATCACGTTATTTGAGTCGAATTGTAGTAAATACATATCAGCGGTAAGCAAAGGTTAATTAAAGCTTCTTTGGGTGGTCACCCACGAGTAGGCAGAGGCACACACACTAATGCACAGGTACAGTTGAATAACCGGAGTGTCAGTGACAGCGCAATAAATAAATTAAGCCGGCTCGCGGTATGCGAACGCGTGGTCACGTGCGTAACTCGCCTTCATTTGCACAAGACATGTTTGTCGATCATAAAATACACATATAATGCCCCGTGAAAAAGTCAGATTTTTCCTAAAGACACTACTTACCATCATCATAGTTGAGTTACAGCTTAGTTATTTTTAAGTATAAATGATTTATTTGCTTAAAACACACTTAGCTATATAAGCCCAACTTTAAAATTATTCTCGCACAAGAACCAACCCATTAGAATAGAAATCATCACTAATTAAAAAAAAATTGTCTTCGATAACTTCACCGGTAACATTGTAGAAGTTAATTGGTAACTATGTTATTCCTCTGGTTGGTTATTGTGTGGAACTACTACAATCTATTAATACGAATATAAATGAGTATGAATACTTAGTATCGTTAAATTTATAACTATATTATCCTGGACCAGTTGTGGGGAACTTGCGGCCTTTTGACTTGATCAAAATATTCACTTTGATCGAAAAATTACACGCAAGCGTTTGGAAAAAGAGCGTAATCAACCATTATATGTTCGACAGTCGAAAAAAAGGGGGGCGGTGTCAATGTTTTCTTTACTGCGGCCTCATGTTCAATCAGATAAATAAATGTGGCTTTTTGAAATGAAAAGGTTCCCCACCCCTGTCCTAGACATGGCAGTTATTTTTTTTTTATTATAAAAAAAGCTTATGTTTGGAGGAGAAATTGTTTTGGGAAATCATCATCAAATATTGTCGGCTTATTAATTATTTGAACATATTCTTTTTAATTTACATTTTTTACCTTTACATTAATTATTTCTGCAGCAATGTGTACCAAATATTTGTAGTTGTTTCTTTAATATGTTCGAATTTTAGTTAGAGGTCAGATTCCCGTGTACTGCGTAGCACGGTTATAAATAAGTTTATTGCTTTTTAAAACTGTAAGCTTGGCTGCATTAATGCATAGCATTTTATCAGTCACATCGCCAAAACAGAATAGAATCGTTGGACAGATCTACAATAATTCAGTAGTACTCAAAATAAATTAAACTATAGTAAGAATAAGCCGCTGAATTAATAAAATAACTTAGTTCAGTGCAAATGCAGACACGAAAATTGTGGACGAGCGGGAGGAGTCCTTCACCAAAGAGATGTTTGAAGTCTACTGGTTAATTTAAATATCATTATTACTCCTAAGACGAAACAATATTCTAGGATTCCGAGTATTAGATTCATCTAAATAAAATGCTGTAAACGTTTGTATGTAACGAGAGCGTTTTTACTCACATCACGTGCCGCCACTGCCACCCATTTCTTATATTGGCGCCATTTTACTATCGTTAAAGTATGTAGCATTTTAGTAGGGTATTATTATGTGACTTCGTAGCTTGCGGGTTAAAATTCTGGCTGAGAAAATAAAACTTACAGCTTTTTTAGGAGACGGAGCACTGCTTTCCTGCGTCTCAGTCATACAATTATTACATAATAATTGATCAGAACTAAATTTTTCGGAATTCATCAATCATCACCAACTGGTTTACTTTTTTTAATGATGTAATTGACATTTTAATGTCAATGTATTTTGTTACATACCAAGTTCCACGCGAATCGTTCTAAATACATTGTTTCAAACTACACATTTTTTTGTGAAATTAAATATATTATTCCTTTTTAGTCTAATTTAGCTTTTTTCCAGTAAAATTACTCAAAATAATGTATAAAAAATTCTCTCCCACCCTTCCAATCCTTAAATAACCTGGCGTAGTGAGAGCAATTAGCTAACCACTAGTCCTGTCCTAGCCTCATCCTTCTATCCCTACTACTCTCTTCGGAAAAGAGTGGTTGAGCGACTGAGTAACAAAAAGTTCTTTAAGAAAAACTTCTGTATTAGGAGGCCATATGCTCTACATTGGGAGCGGACATGGATAAAAAATATAGTTTTTAAAAAAAAAATCAAAACTTGTAAGTGTAATTGAGAATTGTTCATAACAAATTTTAGGATATCTATGTACAGGAATGAAAAAAAGCAATTGTAGCTAATAGTTACTACCTACAAAATTAATGAAACGCTTGGGAAATTATTGAATACAGATACGGAAAAAATCACACATTTAAATTTGTCGTGGAAGATAATAGGAAGTGTTGGCTATGATTAAGAAATCCAATATTAGACGAATATATCTATAACGACATTTCGACATTTCGAAATTTTATATAAAATACCGTCATTAAAAAATATAGGTAACATAATCATAAATCATTTACAGTTTCTTAAAATAATAATGTATCATTGAAAGACTCGTTAATTCTGAAACTTGTAAATATTAACAAAACTCTTGGCAGATTTAAATTATTACAATTCGTATCGAACATTTTTATTAAAATATTTGATGGTGCACACTCAATTCGATTTTGGTCAATTTCAATTTTGAAATACCGGAATCCCGGTATCCCGGTTTCGGTAATACCGGTATTGTAATTCTCATGGTATTGTGACTAAAAAAACTACTACTACTAAACAGACGCGTGAATGTTCATATTTACATGGTCGACAATATCAGCGGCATTCGTTGCGAATTGTAACAAGACTGACGTAGAGATCGTCCACTTGTCATTCAGACTGCCAGTCTTCCTACTACATGGCTTGATTGACGCTAGTTCATTGTCATTTCATCATTCACTACTGTATGTTTTCGGTCTAAATGTCATTCCGAATGATTCTTTTTCTTTATGGTTGAATTATAATATACGCGATAGTGTTTTTCTGTCAGGATTCGAACATCCTGTTTCGTTTTTTATTGTTATATGTCAAGAATCACTTTTCCTGTCTGAATATTATCCTAGGCATGGAAAGTAAATATTATCTGAAACATATTATGCCGCTATTGATAAATCGTTTAAACCGAAATTGACGGTCACGGCCACTTAATGTTGAGGTAACCGCACTGTACAAATGAAACACAATAGTTTGTCTGCGACATAATATTATTATGAGGCAGAGGCGCGGTGATGTCACATGTCACACCTGTCATTGATACATTACGCACAAATGCCGATGCGCCGTAACTTCGGAATGTCACGGTAAGTGACATGTCAATTTCAAAGAAAGCATCTTTTCACGACACACATGAATAATATAACTTATACTTACAGCCGCATTGTTCTGTCGTACGTTTTTCATTTTCAATGTGTTTTGGAATTGTTTTATTTTCATCGGTCACTTTCGAAAGTCCGATGAATAATAATCAGAGATGTGAATAAATCTATCCAGTATTATATGGAGTGAAAATATTCTAACATACATCTAACAATAAGTCGCTTTAATTTCAATTATCACAGCATAAACCAATACCGATCTGTTTGGTGTTAACTGCTAACCCAATTTTAAATTTGAAAAATATTTAATTGTCAGAATTAATGTTCTGGGTGTTATATAAGTTTGCTTTACGTTACGTTTGCGTTACACACATAATTATAAAATATCTACTTTATTTTTTTTTCAAAAATTATATAACTTTCATATACCATATCATTCTAATGATTTGTTTTCTTTTTTTCAGGTAAGCAATCCATTCATCTCAATTTCGTTTGGCGCCATTGTTTTGAAAATTGAGAAATGTAAGAAAATTTCAAGTAAGTATTATAAATAAAAAATGCTTTTGTTAGCAAACGTAAGCATTTAAACTTGTGGCATCTCATATTCTATGAAATTCTACTACGTTTGTTACCTAGGATTGAAAGTGACAAGTAACCTAAGTTTAAATAGGTTTTTGTAGTCCCATATCCAGGGCAGGGGAGTTGTGGAGTCGTGTGTTTTGTCCGCAGTCGGAAAAATCTTACGACCCAGACCCATTTAAAAAATATATATATTTAATGATGTGTATTCAAACCACAATAGTCCATTGTGGTTCCATTGCATGCAAGGCTGACTAACGATTATTTGATGGTATACATATATGTGTGTATACAAGGTAAAATAAAATGATTAAAAATTTTCTTTGGAGTCGCAGTCGTTTTTTTATTTTAAGGCTGGAGTCGGAGTCAGAGTCGTTTTTTTACACGATTCCACAGCCCTGCCTATATCCCTTATTGTTTAACTATTGAGTAAATTTTATGCAAAAACTTTTTTGGTGAATTTTTATTTCAACCCCTTTCACATGAAATTCCACTTCATAACAATATTTGATTCATTTTGTGCTTGTTTTATACACATCGTAGCAAAAAGATTAATGTACTACAGATCGACTCACAAGGAACTATTTCAACGGGATGTATAATTTGATATGACGGTAAGAGTTGAAAAGATCACGTTTATGGTGAAAATTATAATTTATTAGTAAAAATATTCATTTGCGGACCTTGGCATTAAAGCACGTATTATCAGATAGTTGATAAATGTCGTCAAAGTATAACATATGTTATCTAATAAATATTTTATGAAAGCTCATAGAAAGAAATATAATGCACGTGACGATGACGAAATTTCAGAAAATTTCGATTCTTAGAATACATAGGTGTGCCTAATGGCTCACGAAATTATTGAATTTTAAAAACTAATTACCATTCTCTCGCACATAATATCTGCTGCAAGGTGTACGCGATAAAAATAAACATATCATCTTATATCATTAAATCGTATTTTTTAATATTATGATGAGACATTCGGCAATTATGAGAATTTCGAAAACTCGTCGAACACACGTTTGTAGTGTTTACCAACAGTGGGGTCCGAAGATTTCTTAAATATAGCATAGGCACGAAAAAGTATTTAACATCTAAGAATGCATGATTACATAATTATTTTTTGCATATCAATAATAACCAATATAAGTACTTTAATTTAACATTTTTATCGTTCGTTACTTACATCGGCTGCCAACTTTTAACAAATTGTTTCGTAATTAACTCATTTCAAGCTCTAAAACTGTTGAAACTTGATTTATCAATATAAGTATATGTCGTCGTCATTCGGGAGAAAGTGACCAAGTGTCATATTGTTGAATGTTGACGAGAACCGTTTGAGCGTTTGCAACCAACCTAAGTTTCCCAAATATTGCATTTATACGTTTGATTTAGTTTTTTGACATTCGTGGTAATAAATATGTTATGTTGGACATTCCAGACAACTATTTTGTTCACAACGCATCAAAGATTTATTTAGTTAATATCGGTTTTTAATGTACTTTTTGTTTTGTAATTGTATAACTACGATATTATTTCAATTCGTGGGTTCGAGCCCCAGAAAGATAAACGAATCGTAAAACGCGTGTCAGCCAATTAACACTGCTTTTCTTTATAAAAAAATACAATCGGTTAATTATAAAATTAATATGTTAATAAATAATTTGCGTGATTTTATACAGGCTTAAATAAAATGTAAATACAAAAAATAAGTTTCATTTAAAAAAAACCATCGCTATGTTTGTCATTTTTTGCATAATAAAAACCGTAAATCTCACTGATAGGTTTACGCACGTGAAAGTCGTCTTATTATCACGCTAAATATGTGCTATTTAAATTAACTGAATCTTGAGAATGAATAGTTTATTGACCCTCGAATATATTTATACAAGCCGTAGACGGTGTCAACGTTGACTTCGATCGTCCCCACTAATAAGTACGTCACTGATGATTTATATATCCAATGCTGATGATGTCCATCTCTATCGATGAACGGAACAACGGTGCTCATCCAAGATCATGGCCGTTCGTTCACACGGCGTCCAAGTTGGACATCGAGTCGACGCAATAGCTACGAGCTTCGCACATGGTGCTACGGACCGAATCACAAAACGTGAGCTCTATCGCATTTAAAACGGACTCAAATGAAAAAAATAATAAAAAAATACTCGAGCCACAAGTTGATGTAGCAATCAAAAATATTTCTAGACCACCTGTATATTGATAGAACAAAATTCGTATCTGATTGTCGTATACAATCATATTTCAATTTTTTTCTATAAAATTTTTGCTTTTGATGAATACATAATTTATAATTGTGACTACTTAATACTTACTACGTCGTGTAGATCAAGGAAAGGTAGAAACAGAAAGTATAATTGTATTAGTGTCGTGAGTAATTTTCGATATGCATTTGTTCTTTGATTATTATATCGTATTTTAAATGGTGCCAATCTCGCGCATCAGTTTTAAATGGCTCGTATTTTTCTGGTCAGAATTTTTATTAAATGGTCAGAATGTATCGGTCAGAATAAATAGTCATACTTTAAATGAAATTAAAAAAAAACCTAACCTAACCTAACCTAATAACTAAAATTGTTATTAAATATTCTGACCGTTTAATATTTTTATTCTGACTGCTCATATTTTTATTCTGACCAAAAATTGATTTAAATTCTGACCATTTACTTTGTTACCGTTTTAAATGACTAAACAACAGTTATTAGTATTTTATATATAACTAGTTGGTTACCATTGAAACACTTGTACTTAAATCTATAAAACTGTAATATTTTAAAATATTCCTAAGAATGTTAAAGCAACGAAAAATTTTCATAGAATGAAAGTGATTGACTTTTAAGTTTGCATAATAATCTATGGATATTCATTTCTATTCTTTGTTTTATGGTTTTGGCAATCAAATACTTCATAATTAATAGCGTATTTATTTATATTTGCGTAATTATTTTAACCATTATAAATTTTAATTGCGTGCATGAATACCAATACTTTCTTTTTTATGACAATCGTTTATCGCGTGATAATTGAGTCATTGAATAAACAAAACTCCATATATGATAATTGTAATGCTTTCCACCTTTATTTAAATAGTGTTTATCGTGTAAAAAAAGCTTAATTTATTTCATATTACAGCCAAACATAGTCGTACAATATAGTTTTACGATTAATTAATCAACGGACATTATTGAATGGTGCTAACTACATCCTCAGTCGTTAATTGTTTAAAACGATTAAAATTCGATTATTGATTGAAGACAGTATTGTAATGTTTGTAGCCATTACACTTTTGGATAGCGTCTGTAAAATTAACATTATATTTATTACTCGCCTCATGGTGAATTGCTTACCTTTTGCTAGGCGCAATTCATTTTTATTTGTGGGCGAACATTCTTGAGGCCCGCAAAAGTGAATCGGCAAATCATTTTTTCGTGTGTGTGTTTGTGTATTCGAAATTTGAATTTTTATGCGAGTTTTGGCAAGAAATAATTTGCTTAGACATGCATAGCCATAAACAAACGATGCATCACTCTTAATTATATATATCCCTGATTCATAGACAAAAAATACTCGCGATAGAGGCGAGGCGATGCGATCTTTTGTTTCTTCGGAATACCTAGCAATAAAAGTATTTTTCCACCAATTTGGCACTGTTTTCGACTAAGTATTATAGTTATTTTTGAAAACTTTAAGTGGTTATTTTCCATGATAAATAAGAGCAAATTGACTGTAATGGATTATTTTATAACTGTAAATTATTGTAGATTGTTTCCGCGTATTCGTTTTTTGAACGATTGGTAATCGATCTTTCTGCACACTACGTTCAGAGACTTTAAAATATAAGATCGATAAACATACATTCATTCTACCAAACATGGTTTAACTCGTTGTATTGTTTCGCTTATTGGTTATTTCATCAATGAATTTCGTATCAATAAATTCTTATTCAACTTAAATAGGTAGCCATACATGCATGAAGTTATAATTAATTATTTAAGTTAAGTTATAATTAGTTATTCAATGAATGGCCGAATTCTCTCGCGAATTTCATCAGTCAGAGATCTTGGCGTACAATTTGAGAGCAAACTAACATTCAATAATCACATTAAGATTACTTGCAAGAAAGCATTACAAATGTTGGGCTTTATCATCCGTACCACCAGAGTCTTTTCGGGAGTTAAAGTTCTAATATTAATGTACAACGCTTTGGTTCGAAGCAGACTTGAGAGTGGGTCAATTGTTTGGGCCCCAAGATGCTCGAAATATACCCTTATGGTGGAGAAGATTCAGAAGAAATTTTTGAGACTTCTCTATATGAGGGTGTATGGATATTACCCATGGCTTTATCCAACTGACTTTCTCTTAGGCATGCTTAACTTCAATAGTTTGAATGTTCGAAGAGAAATGTATCTGGCCATATATTTCTTTCGACTTATACGTGGCCAAAATGAGAATTCCACCATTCTTGAGAATGTGAATCTAAATGTTCCTGATTATTTTTTGAGAAATCGTGGACATGAATTGTTTGTTCTCCCAAGGTGTAGAACCAGCCTGCCAATGGGGATGCCACTGGGGAGAGCTTTAACGGTGTTCAACAATATTGCTTCGGATGTCGACATATTCCACGTAGACGTGGGTGAGTTCCGACGAATACTATTTTTTATGTATTAAAGTAGAGTTCGTCGGAGCTTACTCAGTTGACTTCTTTGCCATTTTTTTTTCTACTGATTTTAATATTAAATTGTACTATTTTTTTCTCCATTGTAAAAGTTTTAAATTTATAATTTGTCAACCTTTTGCAATGTTAATTAAATAAATAAATAAATAAATAAATAAAAAAATAATATTTAAAATATCACTCCATACTTCTTGGTATCTTCCATGATCCTTAGTAAATAAATGTGACGTATCTTCGATGGATTCGGCGGTAACTTTGTTATAGTTTATTTTTTATATTAAATTAAATTTGTTATTCCACTTGTCACAAAATGCGACACGTGTTTCGCCTCTTTGAAAAGCATCATCAGACATAACATCGCAAGGTTTGCGAATAAATTAAAAATTGATTCAAATTCTTTAGATATAAATTACAAAAAAGTCGGGACTTGTCCTTTTCTATTTGACGCAATGAGGGGGTAAAATACAAACCCCGAATTTTATTTTTCAATTAATCAATTTTTAGTTTATTCCTTAAACTTGCGATGTTAAGTCTGACTAAAACATTTTGTAACACAACAAGTGGAATAACAGGTTATCAAATTTAATTGAGTATTAAATGTGACCTAACATAAATAAGTGGAAACGGAAACGTTACTGCGTCGAAATGTGACGATAAGGGATAGTCAAAAATTCCCAAAAATCGTCAGATATGATTTATCGACGACCCATAAACCAAAGTTTACGAACAACTTCACAACGCTAACAACGTATTTTGATCACCTGCTTGTTTCCAATATTTAAAAAACAGTGTTACGCTATTTGGGATTGCGAAAGGTTATTAAGCATTTTTTAACATGACTGGATATAGCCGATTAAAATCGATAAACACGTTTTAAGCACGCAGTTACGGTAAATTAATACTTCCATTCATTTTTAAAGTATTAATTTGATACACTGCCGCCAATATTCAAAATTTGCATGATTATAATATTATTATGACGTGCAAGTTTATTGATGGAGCTTTTGCTTAAACCAGCATTTAGGTAATCCTCATCATGCATATAAGGCACGGCGAAACTGAGCCCCGCGAGCAATATTATATTTTTGAAAAAGATTCATGTTTTTATATTTTAACGCCTTTTTTAAAAAAGATTGAAAATAAATATAATAATCTTTATTTTTGGATCAACCTATACATATATGTGAACAAACATTTTCAATCATGAACCTCGATAAAAACTCTTTACGATCAATCATCACTGATGAACATTTAAAACATGTTTTAAGAATCTCAACTACAAAATTAACACCTGAATTTAAAAAAAATGTTAATATACTTAAAACAGTTCCATTCCTCTCATTAGATTGTTTTTTTTTCATGATAAATAGTGTACATATAAATATGGTATTTTACTTGCGGCCCTCCCCTCATTTTGAATTCCTGAATTTGCCCCCCCCCCCTGATGTATATGAAGCGATGCATATGTTTATTTTAATCGCCTAAGATTTCAGATAAATTTAAGAAGGATCAAGACCAAAAAATCTCAATTTTTCATTGCAAAAAACATCATTTGATTATGACAGGATTTAAATGCAGGATATCTCCCGATCGCTAAACGAGGACTTACGTTTTTGTTATATTTGTGTTATGTACACAATGTTTTTTTTCTGGTTATTTACTTTCAAACAGAAAATAGATTCAAATGAAAGACGTTTTGTAACTGCAATAGACATTTGAAACATATCCTTAAACCACTTAGATAGTTGCTGTCAATTCTTTGCAGAAAGGCATTATAATAAAAAATATTACACATGAGAGAAACCGGTCCTGATCTAAAATAAATAATGTAGAATTGGTAAAAAAAAAAAAATATTATTATTATCCTCACATATGTTTTAGAAAACATTAAACAGTTTGTATACTGCTTTAACAGCGAGTTCATATCACAGCTGTACGACGCAAATATAGTGTAGATTTCTTAATTATATTTTAGAGGTGTTAAACATTTTAATTTTGTGTAATTATAGAATCTCTTATACTGTAATTTGTAAATTCTTTTCAACGTCAATTGTCGTTTACACCTTTTCATTTCAATTTATTTTAGTATAAGTAGCACTGTTAAATTATATGTCTTGACAATTCTCAAAATGAACGAAACCGGTCTTGACCTTTTTTAAAAATAAACTGTAATAAAGTACAAATGAATATTGTGTGTTTTATTAATATAATGCCTTTCCACCAAGTATTGACGGTGAACACCCTAAAAGTGATGAATAAAATGTAAACTTACGTTCAATCCAAATTCATTCATTGTAGAGTTCTGCACGAGCCCGTGCCTGGCCCTCGGACCGGGCTCGAGCGAGTAAGCGCAATTGAGATTCGGGCTCGGGCCAAGCCCAAGTAAGGAACTTATTCTTCAGAAAAATATTTCAGACTATGTTCGTGTCATAAGTCAGCCATGATGATTTTATTTATTACCAGTTCTATAGAAAATCGTATTTTTTTGTAAATTTGTAAAAAAAACTGGTTTTTTCGGGCTGTGGAGTATAAATCTGGGCTTCGGGTCGGGTTCGAGTAACAATTGTGGTATTAGATTCGGGCCTGAGTCTTTCGGGCTCGGACCGGGTAATTTTGTAAAATTTCGGCCCGTGCAGACCTCTAATTCATAGTAAAATTATCTCAATTCGTCACATACTTTACGTTTATAACAGCACTAAATTTAGACGTTCTGCAAATCTCACGTTCTTGAAAATCAATTTATTTATTAATCAAGTTTCAGCCAAGACACGCTCAATAAAACATAGAATACTGATGTAAATCAAAACTGCAGCATGTAACAACTAATTATTATTGCAGTAAATCACTAGGCAATTTTATGGGTTTTACCAAGAAAACTGCACCAAGAAAGCCTTCCGAAGCGGCCAATCGCGGACTCGGAATTATATCTGAGCAAAAATATTATAAAAAAAACAAGGGCGGGTCGTTGACACGGTCTTGCGGTAAATTCGAGCAAACGTGTATGTGCGCCAAAAACTGGTCCAAAAATTGCGGTCTCGATAAAAAAAATGATTTATTATATTCTGCCTTCGATTTTTGTAGGTCGTGATATTAAACAATGCACTCGTTCACTGGAAATCTATGAACAAGCCGTCGGTAACGTTATCTGATTGATAATGATACCATTTGAAGCAGTTTCGACATTGTTCGAATAAACGCAAAATAAAAACAATGCTACTGCTAAGTGTCTATTATATTATAGAATCACATTTGTTTTGATATTAAAAGATATATTTTTTTTTAAGAAATATTCAGATTTTTAATCTGGTATCATTGTTTGTTTGATCCTTAATGTACGTATATTTATCAAATTATTAATGTTCTGTTTGCACGCAAAATAACCGGAAAATTAAAGTCTGATCTAATTAGTAAATTTTATATATTATTTACCGTTCATTCTTTGGATAAAAACACTATATGGTTTTATCGAAGCGACATCTTTATGATCATTCCTACGATAATTTCACATTTTAGATAATGTTTGAAAATCAGAATGGTTTTTATATAGCATGCGGGATCAGTCATCTCAACCGCGATTTTAATCGTTATTTCACAAAATAAAACAGAGTCATCACCGTTCAATCAATGAATACTTATATTATAGACGTTTCCGACTTTGTAACACTATCTTCAAAAAGCTTTTAATTTAATAAAATCAGTCATTTGTTTGTTACTAATATCGACTTTGGAAAGAAAAAAGGACGTAACCCTTACATCGCAAATTTTACCTGAGGCACAAAAAACGTGTTCTGTTGATTTTGGGCCATATGCAAATTATTAAATATACACATCCTGGAAGTAGACGGATACTTCTAAACTGATGTTTAATTGACACAATCTAATATTAATTAAAGAAATTGTCTAGGAAAAATCTTTATTTCAGTCTTTTTTCTTGGTTTCAATTTTCACAAGTTTATCTTTTTTCAAATATAAAAGCTAAATTTAGATACTCATTCAGCATTTGCAGCTTACATTTTTTTGATAGAATGTGTATCAAGCATGATACATTATGATTATCAAAAAAAGCTGTTTTGAAAAAACTGTGGGTCACGTCCTTTTTCCTTTCCACAGTCTATATAAAAGTTTCATGGCATATTATGTTTATTTATGAACATTATTTTTAATTTCATTAGAGGTCCATGTAAAAAAAAATATAATCTGTTAAACGTTACGCACTAATAAGTATATTAAAATGTATTTTCCCATGTGTCGTATTGTATTTTTTTATGCAATATTCCACAATTTATTTAAAGTTTATTTAATTACTTCGGTTCATATTAATTTGAGACTTGTGTATAAAATATAAGTGTGATTGATTAACAAAACTGTGTAGTAAGTCGTTGCAAAATAGTTTCAATGATGTTGGGAATACCCGCGAAAATCAAATTACCAACATGAAGTAGATTGTGAAAATCGTTAAACCATAATAAAGCTTTCATAGAACCTCAACGTCTTCGGCCTGTCAAAAAAGTTCAGTGGCGTTCGAATTCTTTCACGGAAGGGCTTTCGCGATTCGCTTTAGACACGGTGTAGGTTTTTTCGTTTTCAGGAAGCAAATTATGTACCAAGTATCTCGCTGTATTACATAGACCGTCTCGGTTCGATTCCCAGGTTGGGCGTGCTCACGTATTCTCGGTAGGTATTTGATGGGCACATGCCAGTGCGTTCACACTGAAAGGCTTTCCCCCTACCTCGCCTTCCGCAATTTTCTCAATCCGTAATTATTCCTCCCAGCAGGGCTGCCAGGTCTCGTCGCAAAAAACGTAACATTTTTTTATTGTACTTTTTGGTATTTCTTTATAACATAAAAATAGAGTTTACCACCGTCGTTATATTCTATATATTCGGTTACCGTTCAGATTTTACGTATAATGTTATTTTCAAGATTCTGTTTTACCATAGTTGTATTACAAAACAATCATCACTTTATAAAAATCAGTCTAGTTAATTCCGTTTTAAAAAATGTTGATCGTCCGATAATCAAAAAGTGATTTCAGTATATATTCATACGGAATTATCGTAAAAGTTGCTGTGAATTTATCACTATTTGCTTTTGTTTTATATATTTTTAAAACAATTCAAACTGTTTTATTAATTACATTTTCTTATACATAAAGTGTGACAAGAGATATTCCGCTCCGTTGGCTACTTTTCATTTAGATTTTATTTTGCCATCACCGATTACTGTATCTGTCAAATATTCTACTTAATTATTTACGAACAGCATAATATAGTGGCTGAAGCTTTGGAGATCTGAGACGCTTCAATATAAATATGTAATATTTATACTACGTGACGTAATCTGTGATTACCGATCACTTGTTGGGAAAATAAAATGTGGTGTTGTATCATTATTATCTCGTTAATTAATTAGGTAAGACATTCAACGTGCAGTATTTTTAGGTATTACAATACCGGTATTGCACCCATCAATACTGGTTTATAAAAATTATAATATAGCCAAATATACAACTCATTAGGATTATACCGGGCTAAAAATCAAATTTTGTTATTCGGTATTTCATATAAAATACTCCCATTAAGAAATATATCTCAATCACAAACGGGTGATTTTTAACACTAACTTAATCTTAAACCTAAAATAATAAAGCGCATAAATTCTGGAACTTGCCAATACAACTCTTAGCTGTTTTAAAATATTTTAATTCATTACGTTCAATCTTATTAAAATATGCTCTGTTTTCAATACTTTCAAAAATCTATTTTGATTAATTTTCAATTTTGAAATACCGGCATTTAAGCATTTTCAAAACCAGTATTTCCATATTCAAAAAACACTATCAATATTGGGATCGTTGTTGGACCTTGAAATTCCATGATGTAGCTTAGTTTACGCTTAAAACATACGATAAAGAGATAATAACATTTCTCAAAATCCTAATAAATTAGGTTCATTGGCCAATTATTTTAATTTTAAATAGATAATTCATTACGTTTCGTTGTAAAGTTACAGATAAATCAAACTATTTAGCTTATCTCACACCACCTATTATTTATCGTAATTAAAATTATTATTCTTTCCACTGTAGAGTTTTTTAGTGCTCATATATTTATCGGTTTTTTTAATTACTTGACATCTGACAGTGTCCATCAGAAAAAAACTTGCCAAAAAAACGAAGCGGCTTCTATTTCCCAATTTAAAGTTTGATAACCCTGCTGTCCTTGTTTTGGAATCACTTATTTTATAAGATTATTTTTTGGCAATGTTCTGCTTCACGATTTGGCACACAAATGACTTGATACATATTGGTATATAAGTATATAGGTATCCTTGTTCATAAGTGATTGTGTTATTGAAACTGTTTGTTCGAAACACAAACTGAACGTGATATATCTCGTATGAGTTTTCTTAGGCCGCTGTTGTGATGGTTGAAAATGTGATTTCTTTTGATGCGGTGTGAAATTTGATTTTATTTGTGTAAGCTGTGCTTTGCATTGTTGTTGTACGTTATAAGTTTTCATTCTCACGAAATAAAACGGTAGCTTTATTGCATATTAAAACTAACCAATTCACATGCATTATAGTATTTTTTTTCACCCATTCAACTCTTTATTATATTTACCAATTATGTTTGTTACTATATCGTTTAACTCAAGATTACATTAAACTGGCATTGGCACGCTATAAATTCGTTGAAGTTTTATCACATATTTTAAAGTATTTAAAACCTTTTTTATTTTTTTAAACATTCAATATATTTTTTTATATTAAACATTTTGCCGCCTGTGTGGTCGAGTGGTCAACATCGTTGGCTACCACTACGGAGGGTACGGATTCGAATCCCGGTACGGTAGTTTTATAAATTGATTTTTTCAATCGATTTATGAATTTCTGTTCAAAAGCATGGATGTATGTGATGTCTTGAATTCCCCCCTCCCACCCATCCTATCCTATGAACGGGGCGTATCGAGAGCGATTAGCTAACCACTAGTCCTGTCATAGCCCTTTTATTCTATTCCTACTCTCTTTGGAAAAAGAGAGGTTGAGCAACTGAGTAACAAGCAGTTCTCGTAGAAAAATTTCTGTTGAGATAAACTCCATTAGGAGTCCATATGCTCCATATTGGGAGCGGAAATGGTAAAAAAAAAAAAAAAAAACATTCAAAGTTTTCTGTTTATAAAAAAAATATGCCATTAAAAACCTTCAGTACTCGGACATCGCTCTTGGGAAATGTGCTCTTATACTACAGAGAATATGCGTTGTATTCGTGAATGTAAAAAGCTTTATTAATGTAGTTATTTTTTATTTTTAAAATTGAAGTTCATATATATTTGTCTATAGTGTAGTATAAAAATGATATGAGGTTAATTAAAATTCTTAAATGTATTGGTATACTGATAAAACTTACCAAGTCCACTTTTCTAATTTAATCGGTATTTATGAAGTGTAATCAATATACGTAATATTTTATTTTGTTTTACGTTTGTTTGATGGATTGGAATAGCATGCAACGTTATGAATGTAGATTCAATTATTCATTGATAAAACTTCTCATTATCAAATATTTATAATTTTTTTCATTCATTATTTCAAAGCTTCTACCTGATATTATATAAGTACGTTAAATTTCAACTATAATAATATGATGCAACAAATACTGGATCGATATCAGTGACCGCTCACCGCAACAGAGCTATGAATTCCCAACGATTTATATGAATGCAATTACAGGTTGTAATTTGGGGCATCCATCTTGCCATGATGAAAATCATCTAGAACAGTGCCGTACAAAACGACTCAGTAAATCCATTTCATTTTTTTACCATACAAGTTAAAAAATATTTCTCGTTAAACTTATAAAATTATTGAATAGGTTCTGCAAGTTTAGTCATACAAACAATCCCACCACGAATTAACAGTATCACCGTTCAAGTGGTTATCGTCTACTTCTAGTTAAACGTACACATCAAGTAAATGCGTTTAACTTTACAATAATGCCTCGATACAAGTTGGTTTCCTAACGCCACCCGCTGTGTACATGCAACCAACTTAATTTAACTTTACTTTATTGCCGTCTTCCACATAGCTATTGACAGTTAAAAAATAATCTACCTCTCACATAAATGGCTTAAATATTTTGAACCATGTAGCTTATGCTTAGTGTACTTAAGAAAAAAGCAAAATAATAGAGTATGGTTTGCTCATCCACTTGAATCTATTTGATATTAAGTATCCTGGTTATAATTCGTATACTGTTTAGACGAGTTTATTGAATGCCGTGAAGTTAGCCTTCGGTTGCAAGTTATAACCAAGTCAGTGTGACCTATTGGGCCCTTATATTTTGTATTAAAGAAAGGTTAAAATGTGTCGTTCCTTTTTAAAATTTATTCGGATATCACTTTTAATAGAAGGCATACCACATAAGCACACCATCCAAAAAAAATGATACTTGATTCTGACTAACTATTGAAAATTTAATTATTGTGTGTTTGCGTTGCAAGTCAGAATACTCTGTATGGCAAGCACTTGATAATACTCTTAGACAGTTTTAACGATCGCCGGCCGATAATTCTACGTGTGGCAAATCACATTTTATCCACACGTTTTCAATAAAATTTTGATAATTAATTTCCTAAAGAGGATTAATAAAATTTAAACTATTTTTAAAAAGTATTCTTATAAAAAGGAACGGCAATATATATTACCCCAGTTGATCGCGCCACTGTACGGGCTCCAGTCGTTCGGCTTATAATCCTCAATCTACAAAAACTATTGCAAGACATGATTGGCGAAGTATAAAAAAAACACATAAATTAACAAAACTTTTCTTCCAATAGAGCACTGCACAGATTCATTATTTCGTTTGTGTATTTTTTGCACGGAGTAATTTTTTTGTTTTGCGTTGATTGACTGCAGTGTCGAAATTACATATTGCCAGCTTTAATTATTGTTATAAATTCACAATTAATATTTGTAATTTACATTGACAATGTCTGTACAATCAAACCGTTTTTATGTTAACCACTTGAATACCAAGCGGACACCGGTGTTCGGAACATATGCAAGCGAACACGGATGTCCAAGACATTTAAAAAATCAAATACTTGGTATTCTAATAGAATATAAGCAATATTTTGATGAATATGTGTAGTGCTATCAATACTGAGTTAATATACGTTTTTAAAATATCGAATTGGGCAAAATTATTTTTCTCAAAAACACGCAGAATGTCTGGGACATATTAATGATTTATTTGCGCGGTATTCAAGCGGTTAATATTATACTTTAATATGTTGCTAGAATTAAACGGCGAGGACATACAGAGCAAAATGTTAAAAGCTAGATATGTTATTGATGTTCAAACTTTCATTCAATTCTTGTTCTTCTGCTATTTTAAATGGCCACTTATAACCTAACCCCACTCTAATAAGGTATACGACTAAAGCTGCTACATGCAATTTGCGGAAAACAACATTTATTTGTTGCAAGTCAATAAGGGCTACATATACATACATAACCAACATGCAAGTAAAAAATTAACCATTTGCCAATATGTTCTTGACACTCTGAAGTATCTGTACACATTTGCAACACTTATTTAAGATTTATTCAATAATACAATAATTAGTAAATTTGAATCATTCAAATTATGTACACTCCCACAGATTTTGTCACTAACGACCCGGGTTTCGCCTTTCGGCATCTTCAGGCGTTCAAGCGCACGGATGAACTTGAACTGACGCTTAGTAAATGGATGTTTCGTGTTTATATATTAAATAAATGTATCACTGAGTCTAAAGCCATCGCTGGCGAAAAAGGGTAAGCTCATGGGAATTCCCAAAGATTTGAGTAGTGAGTGGTTTTTAGAATTATATTTATTTGTTTGTCGGCAAAGGTTTTATGATATTATTTATGATATTATTTATATAGGGTATAGAAGTGGAGACCCAGGCAGGTTTAATATCTCGTTCAAAATCGGAAGACTATGTAACTGTGCCCTATTAATTTCTAAAATTTCCTGGAAAAAGAGCTTATGACTGTCCGTATTTGGGTGTAACATTTTTATCCCCTGTTCCTGATTGAACACGTGTCCTTCCGAAATTAAGTGATTAGCAAAAGTAGACGTGTCCTTTTTCAGTCTAAAGGCTGCCATATGTTCTAATACCCTGATTTTTAAAGTCCTCTCTGTTTTGCCGATATAAAATTTATTACAACAAGAGCATTGTAATCTATAAATTCCAGATTTATTTAGGTAATGTATTTTATCTTTATTGTTAACTAATAATTTGCCTAAAGAGCTTTTACAGTAAAAGGCTGGTCTAACACTATCAGCTAGTTGTTTTTTAATTTTAAGACTAGTATTTCCTAAATAAATGATTCTACGCCAATACCTAGTATGATCTATGTCCTTTGACAATGTACCTTGAAATAACATTTTTTCTGCAAGTTTAGTTTGTTTTTTTGATAAAAGATTGTCTATAAGAGACATATCGTATCCATTGTTGATGGCGATTTGTTTGATGATTTTTAATTCGATATTAAAGTTCTTTTCATTCAAAGGAACACTCACAAGTCTATGAATTTCTGAATGAAAAGCGGCTAGTTTATAAGAAAATGGGTGCATTGAATCCTTATGTATCACGGTATCCGAAAACGTAGGCTTCCGAAATATTTTAAATTCGTGAGAACCGTTTTCAATATTAATATTTAGGTCAAGAAAGTTAATATTCTTGCCTCCGACTTCTAACGTGAATTTAATATTTTTATCTAATGAATTTATAAAGTTATGAAAGTTAGTTATTTGTCTATCCGTTCCATTAAACAAGCAAATAATATCGTCTACATATCGGAACCAATAGACTATAGGTTTGGCTTCTGTTTTGTTTCTAAAAATTTTATCTTCTAAATAGTTCATATAAAATTCAGCTAACAACGGCGACAGACAGTTCCCCATCGCAAGGCCTTCTGTTTGTTTATAAATTTTATTGTTAAATTGGAAATAATTCTGGCCAACGCAAACATCTAATATATTTAGTAACTCTTTTGTTACTATTGGGTTGACTCTACGTGCATTTAAGGTATCTTCGATAATCCTTTAAATCCTTCGATAATCCATTAAATTATATCAATAATTAGTATTTTATAATATCACTTTTAAAGTGTTCATTGTCAATACTTACTTGGTGGAATGGCATTATAATAAAAATAATAAAAGATTTTTAGTACTTTTTCCACATAAAAATTATTTGATCAGGACCGGTTTTGCTCATCGCGAGCATTATCAACTGATAAGAAAAATATATCTGTATATATGTTTACGATCGTGTCAATCAATCATCTTGCATTACAAGTATGAAATTATGATTTTAATCAAGGCTTTATAGTCGGAGTCGTGGTGATTTAGGTAGAAAAACGTAAAAAACGCACGACTCCTTTCTTTTTTATTTATATTAAAATACAAAAAGTTATGCTTTTAGTAGATATAAGAAGACTATAAAAAGTGGCATCGTTTTTTTTTTTAAATCGGAGTTAAACCATTTTCAAATGCCGCAAACGCATTTTTTTTCACGAATTTACAGTACAGTGGAACCTCCAATTACACTACCCCGAATTACGCGCTGGCTTGAAATATTCGCCTCAAATCCGCCAAATGCACGGTCGCATTCAATTGTCGTTACTAAGAGACGGTCGTCTGTGCCACGCATACAGTCAAATGTTGACTAGCGTCTGTGTATTCAACACGTGCCAGGCTATACACGCATAGCTGGGCGTCTCTCTGTGTGCGGGATATTTACTATTACAAAAACTAAATATTTCGTCCATATTTTTTTTTTGCAAAACTAAGGGAAATCTTAGTTTTGCGTTTTCCGCGGAAAAAAACCAAATCCCTAATTTTGTATGAGATTCACACCCCCAATTACACGGTCCCGACTTTAGTGTAAATGGGGGTTTTACTGTACTGGCTTTAATATAATTTGTTAAAGCTACCATTATTTTTGATAATCTTACCGTTGCAGAACTCCGATAAAAGATTATTTTTACAATGGCTGCTGCATTCTCAAATATCAAACTACTTTTTTATACAATTTATATAACGTAGGATTTTATAAATGTCAAAAATTGGCAACCTTTTTTTATCCTGGTAAAATGTCGTGTGTCATTGCATTTTGCAACCGGTAAAACTGATTGAAATAATATCATTTTTCTTTTGCTAAAGGATATCACCCGTAACTTCACATTTAAATTCGAGTCTAAATTTTTGTTTTGCATTGAGATATGATACAGAAAGCAAGTTTTTTTTACGTACAAAAGCTGCCATGAAAAAGGTTGCTAAGCATCTGAAGACATGAGTAATTTAAAATGTTATAATAATTTCATTATTCCGTTACATTTTTTTAGCTCAGCTGCCTCACTTTTGTTTGGTCAAGTGTAGAGTAACAGGTTTTCTTTGAATAATTCATTCACGCCAATCTCTTCCTTTATAAATATATAATGGATTCATTCGAGTGGTGGATATCCTTGCAGTTTATCTAACAAGGCTCGGTGAATAATTTATATATTAATTTGTTAATGTGTACAAAACTTCTCGCGACAACTAGCATAATGATAATGTCTCTCCTCAGTTTGCTTCTTTATGTGAGCCCTCTAGATGTGAAGTGAGCCAACTAGTAAAACGGTAAAACCTTTTTCTTGGAGTTTTAAGTACAATCACGTCTTTACTTGGTGTTAGTGGATTGCATATTTTTATTTTACGGATATAACACTATTGCAATGTATATTAAATGAAGTTACTTCACTGTCACGATACTTAAAGACGCGTATAATATTACAACGTATTTAACTTATTTTTTTCTAAAATACCACTTGGCTCACTTCACCTCTAATGGGCCCTTGTATTGTATGTATCTGTATTGTATATGGGATGAATATTGATTAGAATATGCATTTCAATGCATATGGTGTCCACAAAAACGGGCTTCATTGTGGATTGCTCATCTCTGAAGCGATCACGCCTTTCGGTCGACAACGATAAAAAATTAATGCAATAACCAAGTACATCAGAGATGAAGGAAACTCAGGGAACTTTGATGTTTACGCGCTAGGCTCTATTAATTTGATCGAAAAAAAAACGACAATGTATTATTATTGCATAAACAAAATCACTATTATGTTGTGAGTAACGTTTTCAAATATGTTTATATTAAAATAAATACTGTGGCCATGTTAAAAAAATGGAATACCCACATCTTGTCCACATGATGTTCAATTCTAGCCAATACATGACTAGGCTAATTCTATGATTCATAGATGCTTAATCATACAGAAACAAATAACATCTCTCCGATAAAGCAATTAGTTTCGCTATTTAGTATTGTTATATAACTATAGATATTAAATAATTTTATCTGCCACATCCGGTACACTATGTATAATCTGGCTCTTCTTAAATACTCGGCGCCGAAGATTTGCTCTCTGAGATATATTATATTATTATTTTTGAAGTTTTTATCGGTCAAAGCCGTTCTTTTGCGCGGGTAAGTCGCTTTGTATTCCGCAAATCGAATTCGGCCATTTCGCGGCGTCTCGTGGGCCGAACGCTTCTCAAACCCAAAGTGATACATACAAAAACAAATAAATACTTTATTATTTAGCATAATGCTTCACGAACTATCAAACATGTTTTTTTCACTATTAATACTGTTGACTTCAGTTGAGTCATTTAAATTCACTATCTACTTCTTCTAAACTTTTAAACATATACACGACAAAAAAAACATATAAAACAATTTAAAAACAAACAACAGAAGAATGTAAATAAAAGTATCAATTATTTTTTAATAAGATAACAATACAAGATAATCTTATATTGTGCGTTTATGTAGAGGTGCCCCTGCAAACGCATATAAGCGATTAACTTATTGCTATCCTATACTCCTTACCTCGTCTTTATATCATTAGTATCATAACAATATCTTATTTAAGTATACATATAAAGTCCATACATTAGTTTTAAAATTTTATATATACACCTAGACATGTGTGCGTGCATATATATATATATGAGGCATCTAGAATTAAAACTCACATTTTTAGTAAATTATGCCAAGAGTATTAAAATGTACTATTTTTATATTAATTTCTTGAACTTAAAAAAACATCTCTTATTGCATTCTGTTTTATATATCAGTTATAGTGATATACGCGCAAAATAATTTATAAATTTAATATTGTATATTTTATTATAAAATAACATAATATGTTTAGGGGCACTGGGGACAAGACATTATTGGCTAGTCATCTCTTTAAATTGCACCATTCGACGCGATTGTTGTACAACTCAATGCACTGGTATTTTCGTATTAAAAAAAATGTGCTACGATCTTTTTGGCACAAAATGAAACATTCGATAAAGTAAAGATAATCGAATATTATATAGTTAGTATTCGATCTTCATTGTGTCGTCTTATAATTACTGACTGCTTAGACATTTTTGACAGTATGTTAAAAACACATCATAAAATTTTATATTAATTATGAGTGGAGTAAATACAGAAAGGGTATAATGAATTTCTCATTAAGCACATCCGATGCCGTTGGAAAAAACAGAGAGAGTAAAAATAATATTTTCAAATGTAAATATATATAAGTCGCCAAGTCAGTTTTAATTATTTTTTTCAAGAGAGTTAAAAGTTTATTTGACTACTTTTAGACTATTACGAAATTTTATCGCGAATTAACTTTATCAAGTACCCAAACCCATACCCTAATCGTCCACTTAATGATAAGTGTAACGGTCTACAGCGACACCTATAAATTAAGAGATTAGTAAGTGACTTATTTACAAACAGTCGTGTAATTGATAAAATCTAGCTTCTTGATAGGAGTTTAAACATTATTCTATTCCAGTAACATTTAATATTATTAGAAAACATAAAAGTTTATTTTTAACCTACAATTGCTTATATTTTGGTGCCTATTTTTTAAAGTTATATTTTAACTGTCTGTTGATTTTTCATCGCCGAAATTATTGAATAAAAAAAATATTTGTGCATATAATTTAATATATTTTTTTTTAAATGATGGATCAAACATTTTTTACGCCATCTCCGTAAAGAATCTAAAACATGTGTCGCATTGGATGTATATATTTCAACGCGTCAGTCAGACCGCCTAAAAGACTCTTATACGAGTCATCCGTAACGAATGTGTTAATCAAGCACACTACTGGATCTCTTTCCATTTTTTACACATTGGGAGCGGAATGGATTAAATGTATAAATATATACAAACAACGCAATGTTTGCATTACGTTTTCCACAATTTTGTATGATTATTAATTGATAATGCCCACTCGCTGAACGAAGCCTTGACTAGTCGTATTAACGTTTATACAAATATTGCCATGCGTATGTTAAGTTTTTTTTTTCATTTTATTTTACATTCATAATTTATTTTACGTAAATAACTAAATTATGTTTCTATCGAACGATTCAAAAGATACGTCAAAAATTCGTGTCCTAGATTTTTTTTATTTTACCTTATTTTTTTGCTGAGATTGTGTCAGTAAACAATTTAAGATGTCGTTCACATTTAAATTGCTGAATAAATTCAAAAGCTTGCACCCCATAAATCTCTTCGCCTACGTTTTACCTTTTTACCCACTCATAATATGCGCATCAATCTGAATTCTAACTCCACTCCGCCATTTTTTTGACCTACTCACGGTGATCGAGTCCCGTCCAACAATAGAAATTTAAATAAGAATGCAGCATCCTTTTAATATGTCGACCGAGACAACACAGTGTATTGTTTAGTGTTTACACGAATACCGATCAGTTTATAAGTTATGCTTGATTTAATAATATATAATGGTGTACCTTTTTTAGTTTAAACAGGGCCGTGGATTCATGCTCAATAAAACTAACAATTTCGAATCCTTTTAAAAGAAATGTGTTTGTATTCAAACTGCTAGTATCAAAAGATGCACCACTGCATGCTTACTAGGTCTAAAAAAATAATTAATGTCGTATTTTAAGCTATGGTTTTAGTCACTAGCCTTGTTCTTCTGCGTACTTCTGACGGTTTGCAAACAGTTTTCGATTTGGAATCTAAAAGCTTTCAATTCGATTCTAATTTGAAATCAGTTTGCAAACCGTCGGAAGTACGCTGAAAAACAGAGCTATCATCACATTATTTCCTAACGAGTTACCTCTAGTTTTAAATATGTCAAAAATGGCTGACAACAACCGGTATTTCATCGATTCACTGCCAGATGTCATTAAGTGGCATGTCGGTCAAAACTGTGTTAAATGTCACAATCTACGTATTTTGTGATGCTTTACCCGGTAAATAAGACAATATATCGAAAAACACGTTTTTTTTAAGCTAAATTAAATACCATGATTGTCACTCAGTCCAATGCATTCGTTGTTACATATTTTTTGCAAGAAGTCACGAAGTGCGGCAAATTACTATTGAAATTTTTACTATCTCTGGTTTCAATAGAATAAATACTTCTTAGACTTTTTGGAAACTTTTAAACTATATTAAGACCAACACCTACAAGGCAAAGTAATTTTTTTATAATTTGAGTTTGGATATTACTGATAAAACGTAGTTGAAACTTCAACGTCGCTTATCTCAGAATCAAAATATTGTCACTTAATGACTTCTAGCAGTAGACCGACGATTTATATTAAGGTAGACAATCGATTACTTGGTTTATTGGTGGCAATATCGCACTAGTAAATGTATACATTTTCACGAAAAAACGCTCGTTCATCAATTTATAGCGTGGATGGTCTTTTTTTCCATACATTTTGAAATGCATACCCAGAATTTAACTTCCACTCCGCTTGTTATTTTTCTGGTACCGTATCACTTTGCCAGGTAACCAGGGGTATGTTACAGGGAGCTCGCGCGAGCTCTTTGTTAAATTACGAAAAAACACAGATCAAATTAGTACTTAACTAATTTTTGTAGATGGCTTAAATCGAGCATGCCCAACCTTTTTCTTCTAGCGCGCGTCACAAAAACAAATTATGCTGTTTTCGAGCTGCAAAAAAATAATATTTCAAAATTAATGTGACAGTTTTTGTTTTTATATTGTTTGATACGTTTTTTATATCAACAGGTAATTAAGCTAACGCGCATCGCAGTTGATTGGTCGTATTTTCATCAAGAAACCCTGCGACACTTAATTTTTACTACATTTAATGTTGAAAGAAATGATTTGATATGTAGAACCAAATGCTGCTGTAATGCGCATTGTCAGTTGTTTTAATTTTCGGAATTTATTTTCGATATAAATCCTAAAGTTCTCGAGGTGCAGAAAGTACTGCAAAAGTCTTCAATTGGGGTGCGGATTGGCAATGCCTGGTTTAAATAAATGGAACAATATACATAACACTTTGCATCAAACAATTATTAATGGTGTACATATATAATAAAAAATACCTAGCAGTTATTTTGTCCATAATCCAACAACGCTTAAAATTCCGTTGTTTGATATAAATATAATGTTTCCAGATTTTCGTGGATGTTTAACGTATTTTTTTGATAATGATTATTTTACGGTTTGCTGCGTTCATTGTATAAGTTTATCAAGTAACATTCGATTGGTTTAATAATTATTGTATAAGTAATGAAAAAATACGCCCCTTCCAGGAACACCGCGAATAGTTCTGAGACTAAACGATACCTATGTTACAATATTGGCAAACTTCCACTGCAGGTAATTACCGTCACAATTCAACCAACAAATACAACGAATCGATTTTTTTGTATTCCTACCGTCACTGATTATTATACTACATAACAATAATGGTACATGTGATAAAATAATTTAGAAAACACTCTGTCAATAGCTATCGTAGTAACTCGACCTAAATTACTATAAATCATGACATCGATTATTGTACAGCTCTACTGATCTGTATTTGTATCCCCTCATAATACACAAAACATTCAAAAATTGCTAGTTTGTCTCACGTAGTAAATGAGACATTAATAATTTAATATAAAGCTGTAATATAATATTTATATGTTTAAAAAAAAACGACAAGTAAACCTTGAAATTGGCGTCCGCAGTGTCATGGCCGCATGACTACAATCCCAGTTATAACCTTCTTTTTTATTATTTAATCAACTGTTATCAATTACCATCACACGATCGATTGTTGTCTTGCAAAAATAAATAATCGCTGAGAATTGAACACCGTTATATTTTACGATACATATTTTGTACAGTCGGTACGGTACGCTGAAAAATAAATTGCCATATCTCTAACTTATTTTTTCTTGATTCGAAAACTTTTGTGGTTTTTGAGTGTGACTTTTTAATATTTTTATTAACATGAGACCGATATTTATTACTCAAAAGTATGAAAAATGGGCTATTATCTAACGGCAAAAAAAGTTTATATGCGTTAAATAAAAACCATTTTTGAATTTATTTATTTTCTTCGAAAATGAAAAAATTCGAATGCGCTAAATATGTTTGGATTCAAGTCACTTGCTTTATACCGGTAAATTTTCTTATGCTACGTCTTACCTGGGCGAAGTCACTGTTTAAGAACACATTTTTGTGGGTAAACTTTTGAAAACCTGAAGGGGGAAAGTTTGCAATTAAATTTTGTTTGTTCCAATATGAGAATTTCATTTTGTTAGTCTATTACCTACTTATATTTTCATGCAACTTTTTTTATTTTCCGTGTAAATTTCTCTCCTTTTCAAAATGAAGGGGTAATATCGACTTACGCAAAAATATTTTGGGGTAATAGTTAAAAAAGTTTTCCGACCGCTGCTCTATAGCGACGGAAACGCTTCGATTTAGTCCACGTAAGACATACAGTCTTTGAACTTGGAAAGATAAATCATCCCCCAAAACATCATTTTTTGAAGTTGACGTCGTCAGAACTTAACTTCCGAATAATTTATCGCCAAGTTTGAGATTAAGGCGTTCAATCACAACATCCCGAGACAATCATAACTATATTGAGTAATATTCGATAGCTCTTATAATTATTGCGTATACTTAAATAAGATGAATAAAAAAAACCTTTTCCCGGATGCGAATTGTTAAGTTAAGCGGACACATGTAAATGTATTGGTATCAGACCGCTGATTATATGTAACATATCAGACCAATAGTATTATATTATTGTTTGGTACTTTCGATATTGGCTTCGAGTTCTAACGATAATATTTTAAGAATCCGACTATTAAATACATACGTTATACTTTTTTAACGCACCGTCCACTTATTGAAAGAGGGGGAAAATTACAAGGCTGTCAACAATTTCCAAAATGTCATTATCTTCCGTCTAACTTGTTAAAAAAAATACAAAAAAAAAATTTCATTGTTTTAACATAATATTTGGTTAAATTACTGCATTACAAAACAGGAATAAAAATAACAAAACATATTAAAAAGCATGAGCTATTTTAAATATCTATAAAACGCATAAAAATGAAGAGTTTTCCTGCGCCATGTTTTGATAATACACGTGTCGAATACAGCTGATTTTTTCGATCAATTAATTATTATATTCTTCACATCTGAAGCCGATTAATTCTCTTGTATTCCACTGTTGTATAATGAATAACAAGCATACTTGTACCGGCGTCTCATTAGATGATGCTGCGATGTTACATGATACACGATAGGAGGTTCACCCTTCAAATCCCCATTTTAATAGTATTTCATCTCAGTGATAAAAATCTACTACAAAATAATACTGTCGTTTTATGTAACAATCATAGAAGAAAAGGTTTTTTTACATATAAATGTTTTATTACATCGGGGTTCTAAATTTACGCTATATTGGGCAGATTCTGCCTAGTCAATAATCAACCAACTTCATTATTATTTTCTGTTTAAATCATCCGATAAATTCTTGAATAAATACATATTTTTGTTAGGTAGCGGATTTTCAAGGCGTAAAAAATCTATTAGAATGTTTTTATTTAATTAAGCCGTTAAATGAGTATGATCGCGTATGGAAGTCAGTGTGATAAAAGTTAATTGAATGAAACGTCAAAGATACTTTGACAACTTCGAAAGATAAGAAATGCAATGGCCTAAAAATTTACATCATAAAGCTTCTTAATTTATTGTCGGAACTAGATCCTTCATAATATGTATAGTAAATAAGTATAGTATACAAAGGTAGTAACGCTGGACTTTCTTTAAATTAAATTTTATGTCGGGCAGTCGATAACAAATAGGTCGTAGAATAATCTTAAAAATAATGTATTACAATGAAAATATCTTACTTTGTTTTCTTTAGATAAATTCGATGTTTTCAATTATTTTACAAATAATAAGACAAATCGCAATCGACAAATTCGCAAGACTTCTTTCTTTGCGTCAATACATAACTTAATCCAGTTTCTCGGTTTGGGGGTAAATGGGTTGACCGGACCAAATCTATGAAGCTCTATTATGTTTTTGCTCTACAATAAAAAGCGCCAAAATAAAAATTACAAAAGATGAACTCGACTAACCTCGACATTGATATTTTCTGCGAATGGCCGACTATTCTTACGAGTTATTTATAATGCCATTTTGAAAACCATCTTTCCTCCTAATTAGATTTATAATACACAAGAAAATCTCTTAAGATTCAAAATGTCTCACGCACTATTTGATTTAGTATATCATACTAGTATACATGTGTGTCATTTTTTATCATAATTATTGTGATGCATTAAAATATAATTAGATGGTGCATACATACTATCTTAATAAAATCGCTATTAAACATGTTATAGACATGAAAAGAAGGCGTTATTCATGTACATACACATATACGTGACTTATACATTGAACTATTTTTAATGTGTATTTCACGTCACAGAATGATGTATTCTTTGTTTTAATTAAATAAATTGAATACTTTTAATTTCAAACATGCATTATATAAAATAACATTCGAACATTCCATATATAGTCAATAGTCATCAATTTATAGTCTTTGTTTTGGACAAAAAATACAAGTTTTTGATTCAATCGATTTTTAAAAATCTATAGCATTTTATTTAAAGATTTCGACTGAAGGTGCTTGGTGGAATTTCAATATTAGATTTGAACGATTCAAATCTATACATTTTACTTACATATGTGTCAATCACAATTGAACGATTTGCTGTTCAAAATTAAAAAAAAAACTAATTTTTAAGTTACGTTTATCTTGAAACATTTATCAAATTCAATTAAATTGTATGTATTGTTTTGTCATCCGATATTTTTTAAAAGATAACATTTTTATATAAATAAACCGAAACACGACCTTTTCAACATAAAGTTTATTACCAGAACTATCTTGATAAAAGATTGATTCAGCTTTTAGTATGATGTACAAAAGAAATATTAATTTTATTACCATCGATGGGCGAATAAACCTCTTAAAATTGAATAAAAATGCTAACAAAATGCGGTAGATTTCCATCTCTCTTCTCGTCACGCATACTATCTGTGTTAAAGCGAGAACTGTTTTATTTTTACCTTTTCTATCTTGCTTGAGATTGTTGTCATGTCATGAGACAGGTAACAAGGATGCCACTTTTTGAAATCTGTGGATTTGAATTTTTTTAATTTTGTGGTAAAACTATAATTTTTTCCCCTTTTTCAAAACTCTTTAATGAAAAAGTATTAAAGTCTTTTTCTAACTTTAACTAGTTATAGATGATAAAACAAAAACAATACTATAATCATAATCTACACTCTTTATCGAAATGAAATTAATGATATGTTATAATCGCAAAAAAATAAGCTTATGGCAAAATAATAATACTGAAAGGTGTGTATTTTCTAACAGTAAATATAACTGTTATCAATTTGTTTCAGACTTTAAAAATACATTTGAATTTTTAAAAGGCCTTCAGCAGACAAAATTATAGACCACTAAAATCGATACGTAATTCTATTTAAAACTACTAGTTTAATTATATAATATTATTTGTTAGAAGTCATTTTAAGTCATGTAAACGGTGCATTTCTTTTTTAAATTTTAAACAAGGTCACACTTACACAAACAATAAAATACTGTCACTAGGGAAATTAAATGGTGCCTTTTAAAGTTTTTTTCGACTTTATTATCTCTAAAAGCCTCCAAAACTGATGGTTTCATAGTTAGTTGTAATTTTAATTTTTTTTTAAATTTAAAGTTTTCTGCTTTCAGATAACGTTTGTGTATATTTAAAGAAGTTTAAACTTCTTTTTTACACGAATTTTAAATAACATGGTCCGCTAAAAAGAACAAATATTATATTTTTCACGGAATATTTACTATAATACGATTTCCAGACTAAAAAACACAAGCGGATAAAAGATTTTCTAATAACAAGAAAATCAACATCACAGGACAGTAAAAACAAATAAAAGGTTTCATTTGATCTTAACACATTAAACGTATCAGAAATTTTAGCGTTGAAATCGATTTGTTTCCGGTCCCTCATAAAAGTCTCCGTATATAATCAAGTAGCCATAAATAGTATTACTTTTTCTTAATTAAAATACATGTAATGAATAATATGTTGTGTAATTTACATATTGGGTATTATTACTTTTTTTTAGATTCAACGATCCAATCTTCAATTAGTATAGGAAATCTATATACATATTTTTTTACACTTTTTTTGTAAACCGTATTAACCGTGTAAAAAAAGAGTTGAGTATTCTTGAAAAAAATAATTACTTTTTATGTCGGTAAAATTGAAAAAAATAATATGGAAGGCAACCCTGAATTTATACAAAAGTAAGAAGATGGTAAAAAGTGATGGGAGCTGCTTCTATCACCCATTAGTTTCGAAGTTCATTGAACCTTTTGCATGGTCTTGGAGAATCTCAGCATTTTATAATATTGTTGCTAAATTTTACATTTAAAATACCACTAATAGCATAAACACCGTGACACCATTTTTACCTTCAGTGCTATAATTCATATTATTTAATTTGTTATGTAATTTAATTAAAATATTTATTTTAAAATTATTATTATGTTTCTTTATAAGTATGTCTTATTGATTGTAAATGATTACTAAAAATATTCGTTTATAAATAAATAAATCTAAATTCAATTTAGATTGGATCAATTTAATAAAAGACTGTTTTCTTAATGTTCATCATTCATATGTTTATCGACTTTGGAAAGGAATAAGGACGTAACCCACACATATCAAATTTTTCAGGAGACACAAAAAATGTCTTTTGATGATTTTAGGCTAAAAGAAAATTATGAAATATACAACCCTGGAGTGCACTGTGACTGATAAACTGGGTTTTTATTCCTTTTTCTTGGTTGCAATTTTCACAAGCCTTTCTTTTTTTAAACTTAAAAGCTAAATTTAGATTCAACATTTTCAGCTTCCATTCTTTTGACAGAACGTGTGTCGAGTTATACACATTGTGATTATCGAAAAAAAACTGTTTTGGAAAAACTGAGGGTTACGTCCTTTTTCCTTTCCACAGTCGATATGTATTACAATATAGATGCTTATGTTATGTGTTGACAAATCTGATTTAGTTATAGCAGGTACAAAAAATACTAATATCCTCTTTATATATTATACTGGATTATACCCCCTTGTCACAGAGAATTACTATATAATATGTTGCAGTTAAATAACGTTAACTAGTCAATGTGTACATTTTCTACACAGACGTAGTAAAATCGACTCCGACTCGAAAGATTTTTTTTAATAATTTCATTTTCACTTATATTGTATATTATATATGTATACCATCAGATCATCTTTGGCTAGCCAAGCATGCAGTGGCAACACTGTTGACTATTGTGGTTTATATACACATCATTATTTTTTTTAAATGGGCCTGAATCGTAAGATTTTTCCGACTCTTGACTCCGGACAAAACCCACGACTCCCAATTCCACAGCCCTGGTTGCAGCCACTTTCCACTTACTGTGCGCGTTCTTGCCACTATATTAACATTACCTAAGTCGTAATGTCATTTCTACTCTGTTTAGCGCTCTTCTGTGAATTTATATATTTATTAGTAATTTATACATTGACTAGTCAAAATGAATTGGAACTTGCATACATCGACAAGATTTCACACTTTTATTGTGACATATAAACAATAAATAAATATACAGAAACACTTCTAAATTTTTCAGTAATTTTAAAAATGTGTCACTAAAATTTCATTTCTATTTTTCGAAATTTATTTAAAAAAAAAATACCATTTTGCATATAATACAACACTATCGCATTTCATGACCTACATTTAAGTCGTAAGCAATAAAGGAAATAAAATCAAATACACTTCATGTGCAATGTGAATACCTTTTTTATTATGCGGCTGTAAAAATATTTCTTTCAGCCGTAAAATATTGGCTCTTGATAAGGAAAACTATTAAAGACACGAACAAACGTGATGCATACATAGTATGTAAAAATACCAAAAAGGCTCTCCATTTAAATCGTAACTTACATAATATTATGTATGAAATATCTGTAGATTGAAATGAGTGTATCGTAAGATATTAGATTTTTAATAATAAATAACTAATCGAATTACCAACTATATCGACTGTGGAATGGAAAAAGAACGTATCCCACAGTTTTTTCAAAACAGGTTTTTTTCGATAATCACAATGTATCAAACTTGATACACGTTCTATCAAAAGGATGCAAGCTGCAAATGCCGAATTAGTATATAAATTTAGCTGTTAAGTTTGAAAAAGATTACCTTGTAAAAAATTAAAACCAAGAAAAAATACTGAAATAAAGGTTTTTCCTAGACAATTTCTTTAATAAATATTAGATTATGTCAATTAATCACCACTTTAGAAGTCTCCGTGCACTTCAAGGTTGTGTATAATTCATAATTTTCACACGGCCCAAAATCATCAAAACACGTTTTTTGCGCCTCCTGTAATGTTTGATATATGGGGGTTACGTCCTTTTTCCTTTCCACAGTCGATATAAATTGTTGTATCTCATGAAATAAATATCAACATTTTTTATTCCCAAATTATATTATAAAAACTTATTCCTGGAATCTGTGCTTAAAAAATAAACACAGATTTACTTGCATTATCACGATCTAGATATTTAAAATTATATAAAATGTTTGCATCTCAACATTTTTTACTTTCGAAATTTTTAAAGTGGATTTAAATATCACGCACATGCCGTTTGCCTAAATTTAGATTTTTTGCAACCTTTCGACGTCCGCACTCAGAAACTCGTTGTGTAAGGACGTTGATTTTTTTTTATATACATCAATTTATATTACCTGTTTCTCTTCAGTAAATGAGTAGTAATTTTCATTAATATACGATATAGTTGGGCCGAATTAGGCATTTTTAAAGATATATTGCTTCATTAATAAATATGACTGTAAAATTGTATATTGCTCAAGTACTATTAATCCTTGGTAGAAATAATATAATATGTATATTTTAATTTATTCTTTTCTACCGATTAGTTAATAGCGATATGAATTAAACAGAAAAATATGCTTTTATTTGCGTTACAAATATTTTATCAAAAATCATTTTTTACGTAAAACACTTCAGCCTTGTACCTATTACCATTGTATATTTTCTTTTTTCTAACAAGAGGATCTTCTTTCTTTTAAGAATTGAATTGTTGATAACACATTTCTAAATGTCAAGGTTTTATGATGAGAAATGAAACATTCTCTATTCCTATCGATAACTCAAGGTCTTTATTTACATCAAAACCAATGTGTCGGTTTATCCTTTTTTTACGAATTTACACTCCCAACACCAGGTTATGTATGACGCATCTATTTACAGTTTTTTTTTTTCATTCGCAGTTTTACTTTATAAACAACAAAAAAAAGGCATACTCAATGCATAAGCTCATTATTTTTTCTTTTGTTAAATATGAAATAATTTTCACAATAATTTTACAGAACGTGCCATGGCACCATTATCACGATTAGTGTAATTTTTAATATTTTATAATTAATGCATAACTAAAAAAAATCGTTTTCAAAACATTAATAAATTTAAATATCATTCATCTCCCACTTTTATTTTATCATTGATTATTTTTGTAAGGTAGGCTCTAAGCGCACGACTGGAAAGGAAAAAATCTTGTCCCCATTTTCAAATATCATCAATCAATCGTAATAATTTGGGTTATTTAATTTTAATGTCAGTGTTTTATATGTATACTCGTCAGTGTATACGTACGTTTTGTATTATTTTCTATAAAATAATCTGAAAACAAATACTTGCAACGATTATATTACGGCAGGCAGTGTTGAATCGTCGATAGGCGCATCCAAACTGTTTGACTGATAACAATTTAAATGAATATATTTAATAAATGCCATCAAAACTATGCTGTTGAAAATAGTAAGAAAATGGAGTCGGAAACGGCTGATCTTCGCGTTTCAGTACGACTTTTATTTCAAAGATTCGTTTTATGCATTATCTTAGTAATTCTATAATGGCAGTTGAATAAACAAAATGAGAGAAACTGCAGTGTGGTACATTTGCAGCCATGCGTATCGAATTAATTTCTCTCACGTGGCAACCCAGCCAGTAAGTCAGTCAACGTCTTCAGCCGTCAGCGGACAAATAATCTCGTCGCCATTACTTGCTCGACTCCTGTGGAATTAAGTAGACATTTCGAGTTTCCCATGCAGATCATCAAAACACTCGTCACGTAGAATGTAACGCTACGCACTGTGACAGTCGATCGCGAATGCAGATTTCCCGAAACAGATAAACGGTCTACAAATTTAAGTAGCTCTAACACACCTCTGTCATAATTATGACCAATGTGAACATTATTCAAATCGCTCTTTTTATGTGTAACTGTGTGTGCACGGCCTAAGAAGTGACGAATGTAGGTTTAATTTAATCGTTCTATTAATAAACAAAAAATAATAACACGAGTAGAAAAATGCATTTAGAGTAAAATATGAGTAATATAAACTAAAATTTGCACAATGCAAATAACACAAAACATGAGTAAGCGAAGTACACTTCCTTTGCACAATCACTTTATTGCATTCAATTGCTACTTCAAATTACAGTAAAACCCCCATTTACACTAAAGTCGGGACAGTGTAATTCGGGGTAGCGTAATTGGGGGTGTGAATCGCATACAATATTAGGGATTTGGTATTTTCCGCAAAAAATGCAAAACTAAGATTTTCTTTAGTTTTGCAAAAAAAAAAATACGAAATATTTAGTTACCTGGTGATAAAATGCAAAGCGCGCTAAAATCCCACACAGACAGTCGCCCGCTATACGTGTATAGCCTGGCACGTGTTGAATACACAGACGCTAGCCAACATTTGACTGTATGCGCCATACTGACGACCGTCTCGTAGTAACGACAATGTAATGCGACAGTGCAATTGGGGGATTTGCGGCGAATATTTCAAGCCAGCGCGTAATTCGGGGCAGTGTAATTGGGGGTTCCACTGTAATCTTTTATTTTAAATTTAAAAAATTTATAATGGTTTTAACCTCGTACAGATGATGCATACAATCGAAAAACATGCGTGATGGTTTCTTTTTTACGATTCTATTTTCTTCTCGCGCTCGCTCTTCCTCTAATCGTATTAAATTTATTATTCGCGATTTGATATTTAAAATGCTTATTTATTGACAAAAGTGCATACTGATTTTTATTTTATTTTCTTTCAGGCAATGCAGGAAGGCTTGGACGGCGAATCCGATATGCAGGAATGGTTTGCTAGGCCGTCGGGAAAGTCCGGCGTGGTCTTACACGACAGGCTGATGACTGACGCCGCACTCGGAGCCCTCCCCATCAAAACAGAACACTCGTACAGCCTAAATTCAGATGGAGACTCAGCACCTGCCTCACCCAGAGACCTTCACACGAGGGTCGACGGTAAGACGACTGCAAGATTGTCATTTGACTATTAAATATTTTCGCAAGATGATAATTATTTTCGTAGCAAGTACATACCGATGGAATTATTCAAATAATTCCGAATTATTTAACCCTTACATGTTTCCGTAAAATGATATCATTGTTCTATTATACGTTATCGGTTGCGCGTTCACTTGCATTCGTTGAATTTTCAATATTTTATGGATCTGTGGAATGGACTTTTGTAATATTTTCATACTTTTAAGAACACCATGTTGGATCCCATAATACCCCGTTTACCGTTAGTGATTATTGTAATATTTATTGATTTATAGACACTACTTTTTATTTATTTATTTCCACTTGGTATAAAAAAAAAACCCATATTTGACGAAAATAACAGCATTTATGCATATACCAATTGTAAATTATATACAAAACTATTACTTATATTATGTTGTATTTATTTGGATCGAGTACAGTAAAGTGTTATGATTTTTTTTAAACTGTTGGTCAAATTTAAATAACATTAATTTAATTATTGATTTTAGAATTCTTCCAATTATATTTGTAGTATAATCTCTTTACGCATACATAATAATAAAGTGTTCGGTTATTGCCATTTACATTGGTCGAGCAATTATGATTAGAGCAAGTGAATTGACTTAGTAAAACGAAGATGAATCACAATCAGTGCTTCTTAACGGGGGGTCACAGAGATTTTTTTTTTAGGGGAGCCACATTACAACTAAGGGGGGGGGGCACGGGAAAATTGTCCGAAATCCGTAAATTGTTGTGTTTTAGAAATTGGAATGACTGAGAAGAGCTAAAAAAAAGGTGTCAGCGTTCATTTTGGGAAATCCGCAAATTCCTGGACTTTTGAAAATCGAAATTATGGGAAGACCTACAAAAAGAAAAGTCTCACATCTTTTCGTTTTGGCTCCCAAAATTCCTTATAACGTACTTTAATAGTACAGGTATGGGGACCACAGAAAAATAAGACTCTCAAAAGAGGACACGGGCCCAAAAAGGTTGGGAAACACTGATCTACACTGAAAGTTGATTTGCGTACCTACCTATTTACTTATTTTATAAATGCGTATACATATTAACATATGACGGATAGGTAAAATATCTTCTATCAATTAATTGATATTTTATTACCCGTTTTTTCTTGAACAATAAATTGTGATTTTTAATTTACATGTTCTTTGATTTTTAGCACGAAATTAATATCTCCGTTGAGTATCCTATTAAGCATATTACAATTATTGTGTTTCCCTTTTTGTTCCAATATAATAAATAACCTATGTGTAACGTAAAAGTGCTTGATTGATATTTATTTTTACACTTTACTACAAATCAAACCACCCAATAAAAAACATCTTTGTATACAACCACCCATGAAATCGTCATTATAGAAAACAAATTACATTATATGTATAAAATATTATTACTTCAAAAATCGTTAAATAGCGGAATTGGAAATCCGTTATCGGTAAAGAAATAAAAACGTTCAATCGATTTTCTATCGACTTTGTTTCTGATTTAACAGGCATAAATATCATTACATTCTAAAAAAATATAATATTTTTTCGTTTATTACGCGCTGAGTTATGTGACATCACTAAAAAAACACGACAATATGTAATTAAAAACAGCCTGCAACATCGGTCGGTAGTCGTTTCTCTTTAGTAATTATGTATTGACAATGATCACTCTCCTATAAAGATGACGTATCAATGTATCATGTGATGGAATCGACTATTTTTTATATCACCAATTATTGGCAATATTCTCAATATAGTAAAACTTAACATTGCTTTGAATCCGAATATTAATAAGATCAGGCGACATTGATAAAACATTTTCAACACTGCAGTGACTATTTTTAAATATATTCCATCAAATAATTAAGAAATAATCTCTGGAAATCGTTTCTTATTAAATATGTTCAATATTCATTGTCAATTTACTATTATTTATGAAAAGTCGGTAAATTGATTCGATTTAAATCAGTATCATTTGCAAGATAAATGCTGTAAAATAAATACAGTATGTAATGTTTTTCATAACGATGTCCAGGTTTTTGTTTGTAGATTATAAGTCCGATCCGAATAAATCTTTATATGAATTTAAATTAAACTGATACAATCGCATTCACATATTTTTTTTTACATACGCCAATGCCAATATTGAACTTGTTGAGACAATAATTAATGACTAGCTGTAAGCCCGTTGACCTCAACGGGGGGATTTTTGTTGCATTTTTAAGTAGTCAGAAAATTACAAACCTATTTATTGAATAAGCCAGAGATTCTTAAAATAAAATAAATATATCGGGGCGTATATCGACAGCCCTGCCCTGTAGTATTAAAATTGTAAATTATTTAATTTTTGGAATAATGTTAAGTTTGCTAACAATTATTTTTCCTATTAGCAGAAATAGACCTCGTAAATTACCTAATTTTTGGAATAATGTTTATGTTTGCTAACAACTATTTTTCGAAGTAGCAGAAATTTCGTAAATTATTATATCTTTGGAATAATGTTCAAGTTTGCTAACAATCATTTTTCATAGTAGCATAAATCGATCTCGACGCATATATCGACAGCCCTGCAGTTTTTAAATTGTAAATTATTAAATTTTTGGAATAATGTTCAAGGTTGCTAACAATCATTTTTCGTAGTATATATATTTTATTCAACTAATTTTCAAGTATGCTAACAAAAATATTTCGTAGAAAAAGAATAAGACCCGAGGACATCAGTACGCACACATTTGTGAATTATGAATTGTTAATTGTGATTTGTGAAAAGTGATTATTTTATCGACTATTAATATATAGATTTTGGAATTTTTAGAATAATCTAATATTCTAATTTTTAGAATAATTTAATATCTATTGAACTTTTTTTTCACTTCAATGGAATGTGAGAAAAAAGTCGGAAAATAAATGGGCAAAGAATTAAATTATATTTATATAAAAAATGCAATTTTCACATGCAAAATATTATAAATTAATTGGACATTTTATCAAAACAAAATTATCAAAATTTTGACTTATTCTCCAAATAGAACTTGTTTTTTAGAATATATATAATGATTTTTACTGATGTTATTTTACTAATCATACTGAAACTATGCTTTCGCCAACAACTAACTATACCACGTATGTATCTAGATTAAAAACAAATCTTGAAATAATTGCGTCTTATATTTATTTTTTGAAAAACTTACTTGGCTAGTCAATCGGATTTTGTTATTTTGATAGCATTTATTTTCATACGATCAAGATGTAATGTGATTTAAAAAGAAAGTTTTCAAAAAAAAAAAATGTTATAAACCAAAAAAAAACGCTCAGGACATCCTCAGACAGACTTACTTTCAGTTAGTAAAAGTAAGTCTGTCTGAGGATGCCTCTGAAAGAGGCGAAACACGTGTCACAGTTTGTAGCACAATACGTGGAATAATCTAAGTTATTTTTTATTTTATATTCAAATGAACTTCCAAAAAGTTACCGACGAATCCATCGAAAGCATAAACAATGTATTTTAGAGAAAAAATGTTTGAAATTATGCAATAAAAAGGGTGGGTTCAGTTCACTTTTTCCCATCATCCTAACTTGGCTCACTTTGCCGTATTTTAATCTCGTTGACCCCAATCTATCAAACTATTTCGCTTACTTTATTTATATTACTATTTGAGCATAAATTTACCTTGTCATTCATTATTTGACAATATTCCATTTTTGAATCTTTTATACAAACAATCGAAGTCAGTAGGAATCGCAAATATCGTTCCATTTTCAAATTTTTATTTTAAATACACTATTTTTATCGCCTTGATATTTATGACGTTAGCTCAGTTGATAGAGAGCTCGACTGGTAATCCAGAGTTCTGTGTTCGATCCACGGTCGCGGCGTTTTTTTGTATGAAATTTTTTCAGCTATTTGATTTGTTTCGTCAAATAATAAACAGTGTATTTGGAAAATATGTCTTTAGTATGAATAAAAAAAATAATTAATGGCGACAGCGGAGCAGGATTGGGGGGGGGGAGGAGGACCGTCTTTCTTGACGTCATCGAAAAGGCGAAATCGCGACCATATACAAACGAAAAAAGTATGTATTTGGTATGAATAAAAAAATGGTGACAGCGGGGCTGGGGCGGAGGAGGGGGAGGGAAAATCGCGGACAATCATTCAGACGGACGGACATTATCGAGTATTAATATATAGATGATTTCGTAAAAGTAACTTGTTGCTACGGAATTTAATAATTATAAACTGTGGTATGTACATATGTATGTACATACCATATGTGAGATATTCTACCTATGTAGGTAGAATATCTCACATATTTCAACATTGAAAAAACATTATTGTTAACTCAATTGGCTGGCTAAAAAACACCGGCGACCACGTGTGTCAATTTTGTTTTTCATTTACTTGTTATTTAAAAAATATTCTTATTTAATCAGATGTCGTTATTTTATGCATATCTTGGAATATAATAATGTTTTCTTACCAGTGTAGCAACTAGACACCAAAACTAGCAAAAAGTTTACGTTTTAACCCTTGCATGATTAGATGTTGCGTATCTTTTCTTATTCACGTTCCACAAATCTATTTACTATACGTATCGACAATATAATACAATATAACATAATTCATAGACAATCTCATTATTGTTTTCTATACTACCTACTATAATATCCATCTTTAGTGATTATCTATATATTATATCGACTGTGGAAAGGAAAAAGGGCGTATTCCAGAGTTTTTTTCAAAACAGGTCTTTTTCGATAATCACAATGTATCAAACGTGATACACGTTCCATCAAAAGGATGCAAGCTGCAATTGCCGAATTAGTATCTAAATTTAGCTTTTAAGTTTGAAAAAGATGACGTTGTAAAAAGTTAAAACCAAGAAAAAAGACTGAAATAAAGGTTTTTCCTAGACAATTGTTTTTAATTAATATTAGATTATGTCAATTAAACACCAGTTTTGAAGTCTCCGTGCACTCAAGGTTGTGTATAATTCATAATTTTCATATGGCCCAAAATCATCAAAACACGTTTTTTGCGCCTCCTGTAAAATTTATATGTGTGGGTTACGTCCTTTATCCTTTCCACAGTCGATATACTTCGTATATGTATTTCCATTTTCGATGGATTCGGCGGTAACTTTGTGGAAGTTCATTTTTAACTTAAAATTAAATTTGGTAACTTTGTTATTCCACTTGCTGTGTGACAAAATGTGACACGTGTTTCGCCTCATTTAGAAGCACCATCAGACGTAAAATCGCATTCAAACATAATATATATTCGTATATTACATTAATTGTAAAAAGTATCATCTATATTTTCTAACTATTTTATTTGTGATTATATTTTTTTTTTGAACCATGTCTGCTCTCAATGTGGAGCATATGGCTTCCTAATAGAGGTATCTCAACAGAAGTTTTTCTACGAGAAATGCTTGTTACTCAGTTGCTCAACCTCTCACTTTTTTAAAGAAAGTATGCATAGATACAGGACTAGTGGTTAGCTAATTGCTCTCCGTTATTTTAAGTTGAAAAGGTGAAAGGGAATATTCAGACATCACAAACATCCATGCCTTCGAACAGAAATTGAAAAAAAAATGCTTTTCGTACTGAGATTCAAAGTCTTGAGATCCGTCACGGAAGCCAACTACATTGACTACTATGATACGGACTCGACATTATAGTATATAAATAAATTTTCTGTTTTGATGCTGACATTATTATATACTTTGTACCGTTAAACATCGCCATGAATACATTTCATGAGTAGGCTTTTGATCAAATATTTGATCACTCTTTTTTTATTGCCATGTGTTTTGATTATAACAATATTTGTCAATGTCATCTGATTCAATATTTTTCTGTGGCATTGGTTTATTATTGCAAAAATCTGATAACAAGCAGCTTGTTCTTTATTAAAGTTAGCAAACTGTCACGCAACCAACAACTTATTCCCTGCCAGAACAATTTTCTTAAAGGGTGTCTTGTCGAAAATCTTGGATCTGTGAAAGTTGTGTACATTCTTCTTAATTATGATGTTACCATTAGGGCATCCAATCCCGGGATCTCGTTCAATTTTCTGATCCCAAAATTCCGGGATTGAAATGGTCGCGATCCCGGGATTTCAGGATTGAGAAATTTTTAGCAAATCCCGAAATTGAGGATATCAAATTCTTCGATGAGCTAAAAAAAAAACGAGTTTCTGAGACAATCTGGGGAAAAAGTATAGCAAATTGAGGATTTCAAATTCTTCGGTGAGCTAAAATAAAAACGAGTTTCTGAGACAATCCGTAGAAAAAGTATAGCGAATTGAGGATTTCAAATTCCTCGGTGAGCTAAAAAAAAAAACGAGTTTCTGAGACAATCCATAGAAAAAGTATAGCGAATTGAGGATTTCAAATTCCTCGGTGAGCTAAAAAAAAACGAGGTTTGGAGATGATCTGAAGAAAAAGTATATTGAAAATTAATCAATCCCGAAATCCTGGAATTGGAAAAAGGCTCTGGGAGTGGATACCCTAGTTACCATGAAACTATTGTACAAAAATAACATGTAAATAAATAATTTGCTATCGTTATGGGAATATTTATTAGAACGATTTTCAATGACTTTGTATTTTTTTCTTTCCGAATCCCTGTTGTAATCTTATTGGGAGGTTTAACACCATTTTCAGACAATTAATTTGGAGAAATCAACGATAACCATAGAAGTTTATTAAATTATTGCATGATTTTGTCAACGCTGATTGTAATTATCACTCTTTTCAGACATGGAAGACGAATGTTTCCCCGCCATCCCACTCTGCAACGCGTGGAGTAGACGGCGAGGTGCCAGTTCCCCTATTTCCCGAGACTACTCCTTCGTGAAGCGCGAACCGCTCAGCAGACCCGATTCACCTGCCTCGCCAGACTCACAAGGATCCGATTCAGACTCGCACATTTCCGATGGACCACAGTCACCACGGTCAGACTCACCGACACCTGTCCACACAATCGACTATGTCATAGATCACACTGTAAGATATCATTTGCAATAACTATTTTTTTCAACACAATGCTTCTGCGCTTCCAGAAAAAATCTTTATCAATTCTAAAGTAATCATCAGAAAACATCAATCTCAATATATGCATTACTGGAGGAAAGCATATTTACGTTTCTTACACAATCCAGGTCACATATGGTCAACGTGTATAGAATTATTTTTTTAAATTATTTCATGTCTAAGACTCCAATCTATTGTTACCAAGTTGTCGTCATAGGAATTGAAAAATAGTTTTTGATTTGGTTTTGTGAAAAATACCTTTCGGCCTACTCAAGAAGTAGGTAGCTTAAGCTAGATTCAAAATAAGTTTATATTTTATACATGTTGGACAACAAATTCATTGGCATTAAATAAACTGATTCTTCTGTATAAACTACCTTGAAATGATCTTCTCTTACCGAATATATAGAAAACTGGCAGTAAATAAAAATCTCATTTTATTTTGGCATCTCCCCTTTTCAGACAGGAAGCATTCATCTACCGCAGAGCGCCCTCAGACGAGGGACACCTCTTCTACTTGGAGCACCAGGTCTCTCAGCCCTGCCTAAACTCAGCATCAAGCTGGAGCCCAATACCTCAGGTTTGTTTATGTCTTATTTTTTCAATTTTATTGTCAATTGTAGATTAAAATTATTAATTATCCATTTTTTAACATGAATAGTAAATCAATTATTTTGAATACTTCTTTCTCAAACCCACCAGCCCTTAAAAAGATATTTTTTTTAGATAGATAAAAAAAACAATATCAACTCATAATTATTCTCATATTTCAGGATTTGGTTTGCCTCCAACGCCGCCATCATCTCTGTCGAGTGAAGACAGTGAAGGCGCTCTGTCTCCATCACACGCTGCACCCTCTCCCCCTCCTCCCACGCGACGTGCTGCTCTATCTCACACTCACTCCCACACTTCACATCACCACCTATACCCTCCACAGCATGTCAGGCAGCCAATACACACACCGCTCATCAGCTCGCAGCCTGTGAGTATTAAAACTTCTAAGTATTCTTTTTACTATCATGATAATAATTTTATTTCATACATATCTTCTAGACTTCTCTAGATCTCCTAAGACGTGTTCAGTATAAAACATATTAGTCTATTAAGGAGATTTTTGTTTATTTTCTTTTGTATGGTACTAGATTTACGGCAGATATGTTCTTAAATCTTTACCATGTATTTTCTGAACATTGATATTTATTGAGATGAAATATATAATTTTTTGTTCAGGTTTAGATTCAAATAAAATAAACTAATAATTAGTGAAAAAAAGCAATAGAATATTTTTCAATTCTATAGTTATACAAAAAATAATGACAATTATAGTAACAATATCGCCTAAACATGAACTTATCAATAATTCAGACCCTCAACAGTCTTCATCGGACACTATTAGGAAAAACATTGGTGGATTGAGGAAATATCACGAAGTATCAAGAATTCCTAACCATAACCATAGCAAGTGGTATCCCTTGTTCAAATGCACTTGAAATCATGAACAGAATCATTTACATGTTATTACCCAAAGAATGAAGATCCAGTCACGGTAACATGTGGATAATAGATCCGATGCAGCGAGCATTCAAGATAGTAATATAAGCATGAATCTTTAAAAAAGCCTCATCAACCTATCGACTGAGGACACTCAAAGCTAAATTTCATTAATCCTTATCAAAACCTCAGATTTAGCTTGTCATAAAAAGTGAATAAAAGGCATTAAAACTTTATATTTAATTTCCTTACAACTTATGCGAAAAGGTTTCAAATACGGTACCAATCTCAGCTTTAAATAAATGTAGTTTTTTGTCTTATGGCAACATCATTAGAGCCATATTTCTTATTTCTTACTTTCTTATTTTTTCTATTTTCACAATTTTTGTACTATTAATTGTACTATTAATTGAGCTTTATAATTTGGTTACAATTAATGGTTTTATTAAACTTTTACAATTAATGGTTTGCCAACCGCCGGTATAAACCGTTCAATGTATTCTCCATGGTTTTAAACATTGGTGTAATTTTTTTTCTTTCTCTTTACAGAAAGGTTCGACTGGAAATTTAGTGCTGACCGAAGAAGAGAAGCGAACTCTTCTGGCTGAAGGTTACCCGGTGCCGACGCGCCTACCGCTCACAAAAACCGAAGAGAAGTCTTTGAAAAAAATCCGCCGCAAAATAAAAAATAAGGTAAACATCAAACACTCACCTCGCCGTAGACACTTAAAAAAAGTCTGGTCAACAATTCTATGTATTCCAATATTTATACTTCCAATAACTATAACTTACTTTTCCTCAGATTTCAGCACAGGAGAGCAGGCGCAAGAAGAAAGAGTACATGGACCAGCTAGAGAGAAAGGTTGAAATCCTGGCCGGGGAGAACTCTGACTATCGTAAGAAAGTGGAGACGTTGGAGCAATCAAATTCTAACCTCTTGAACCAACTGACGGTTCTGCAGGCGGCGGTCGCCAGAGCCACCAGGAAATAAACTCAATTCTGGTCTCCTATCGCGCCGGGAATATTCCTGTTGTGCGTTACGTTAGCTACTGAAATATATATATATATATATAGTTTGTGTACTATGCCTATGTGAGGTGTTTGCATATTGAATTTAATTATGGTTAATAATATATTATAAGTATTGCGATTTATTGTACTATTTTTAATTGTCCGTTTAATCCAGCCATTTTTTGTATTTATGAACGGAAGCAAAACAGGTTACTGCTGACTTGGTTTTGAAAGTCCAAAGCGCATTTCGGTGAATGATTAAAAATTCACAACTATTTTTAGAGTTCCAACAGAATTATTCATTGAATAGTCGCGTTAAGACGCACGCGTTCTCTTCTATCCCGTGCTGTCTCCGTGCGTGTTATTCCTAAGATGTTATATTTACGAAAACAAAACTGCTGTAGCGTATAACGAGAGGTGTGTACGTTGTGGCGTGTTTTTGCGCGGTAAATGAAGTTATTCATTGAATACGTTGTCTTCCATTTCACGGATAAAATTCCTTCCTAGCTAGTGAGTGAATTTATGTGAAAATTAATTTATTTAAAAGTAATTATGTTTTATTGTTACATTCCAAATATATAAATTGAATTTATCATTCGGACATTCGTCAAGGACACCAATCAATTAATCCTTATAAATGACTTTAAACAAAAAAAAAAGAGAAAAATCGTTTGAAAATAATTTACAATATGAATCATTATGATGCGTAAGTACAAATAGAATTTTTAACATTAAACGATTTGTGCAATTCGTGTGCATTTAATCTTAACTAATGTAACAAGTGCAATGATTAATAGTGATGAAAAATCGCGTCTGTGCCTTATTTATTACCCTAACATGTTTTGAAACTCGAATCCCCGAGCCAGACTAGGACTAGTTACACTTTCAATGTAACGAACGGCCTACGAGTGACTCGATCGAAAGACAGTACGCTCTGCGATATGTAGACCAATATTTTTTTAATACGCCTGTACAGAATTAAAAATCGAATCTTACGCGTAAGCGTGATAAAGTATATTTTTGAAAATTAAAACTTTCCGAATTGATATATTTATACCGATTCGAATCGGTGCTGACGGTATTAAATGTTTGCCAAAATGAATTAGCCACTTAAGACGCCGGGTTATGATCTAAATAAAAATCGATACATTACTACTACTTAGATGTTGAAAAACGTGCTCTACTCCACGAAACTAAGTCCGCGGGCACGTATTTAAGGACCATTATAATAAAGTTCGGAATCCGATAATCAACAATGATATTAATGTTATTTATTAAATGTGAAATTAAAAAATATATATATATTTGAATCACCCGCATTATTAAATTATTACATAGAGGCTGCTTTACATTTTTTCTATACGTTATTGAAGACTACGAAAATAAACACTTAACACATACATCTATATAATATGAATCCTCTAAAAGTGTAAATAAAAACATTATTCAAAAAATACAAGTTGTGTAATAAAATATTTTATACATAAATAGTCGATAATCTACTTACTGGTTTTTAGTGAGGCGGACATTGAAGGATGAAGTGTTTATCTAATTAATGCATGTAATATTATATTCCTCGAAGAAAATCATGTTTATAGAAAAATGTTTTATATTTTTTTCACACTAAGCAAATTTGAAATATTTTTATATGAATATATTTACACTATTGTGCTCTTGTAAAAGTTTATTTATCGAATCCGTTGTAAATTTTGGACAACTGATTTTCATACGAAAATCAACTCGTCTCATTTTTATTTATGTTCTATGACATTCCACTGATTGTTACAATGATAGTTACGTATTCCCGAAAGCAAATTAGCAATTAGACAGAACGAGAACGAGTACTTACGATTTTGAAATAGTTTCTACGGACGCTGCCGCTGAGAGAATCGAGTGTGTCTATAAATGAATGCGTATTGAAAAATATACACTTGCGATTTATATCTGTGCACGTTTACCTTTTGTACATTTTATTTTACACTGCTACAATTTATTTCTATTCGAGACAGAAAAATATATTTTATAAAAGAATAATTATAGATATTTATAAAGATCGATTTATTTTATCACTATGATATAAGATATTAAAGGTGAAATTAATAAATATATGCATAATATATTAAGATTTGTGACAAAATCGTTATACTAGAAAATTTGTTTAATATAAATATTGAGAAAATTAAAAAAAAAACTGTTTTCATTGATAATTTGATTCATATTGAAATATTTGTTTTGCGTGATAATTTTTGCATTATATTATTTGCATTTTGTGCTAAGTCCAATTGTGACACTGATTTTTTCACATTTGTAAAATATTTATTAGGAGTGCTCAGCTATTGTACTTCAATTCAAATGGTATATTTTATAGTGCAATTTACTTAAAAAGCATACATACTAAAATGGCAGGTTATATGAATTCAAATTTATTTTTTGAAAAACTGTCACCGGACCAGTTACGAGTGACTTTTATTGTATTTATGAAGAATACGCAAAACCGAAGTCAGATAATGATGAATAAATAACAGAAGTTATTTTTATACTTAATAAAATGATAAAGAAAAATGATGATCATGTTTTGCCAACTAATATTAATTGTGTTGTTATTTGACATGAAACCTTCGGCTCAAATGAAAAACAATCATCGGAGCTGTCGTCATACAAGTGAGAAATGTTGTTTAATTGTTCACTTATGTTACCTTGAGCCTTTTCATAAAATTGTCTTATTTTTTGGGCAAACAATTTGTAAACAACACTTTGTAGCACCTGCTAATTAATAAAAGTCAGTTGTTTTAAGAAGATGGCCGTGTCTAATTATTTATCAACAAACCCATGAATTAAAACAGTACTGTTCTATCTAAAACAATATGAAAACAATTATAATTTTTACAGATATGATGTACAATTAAGGCCATTATTTGCAAACCCGGCTCGTTCCGAAATGGTTAAAAAATTTAACTAAAACTTCATTTTGTAAAACAATATACATTTTAACACTATTTTTAGTTTTACATTACTTTGGAATGATATTTTGTATGTTATCAAGCCATATTTGAGACTGCTTTCTAGAAATACATTTAATGTATTTTTATTTAGTTTTATTACATGCATGGTTCGTGTTCCAACAATTTTTAAACGAAATGGGTTTGCAAATAATAACCTCAATTGAAGACTACACTCACAATTATCATGGGCACATACCCATAATGTGGAAACTTAAAAATTAATGAATCTTTTTCAAAGATGTGTAATTTCACACTTAATAATCACTTTGAATATTGTACAATTATTCCCTGTCATATGTCATGCATCAGTAATTATCATTTCTCTGAGCTACTCCGTGACAATACTTTCATGATACCTGTTTATCATTGTATATCAAAAACACATGTTTACAGTTAGTGGACCATGGCTAAACTGGATGCGGCTCAACCACGAAAATTTAAATTGATTGTTACCAAACTTTCTTTCATCTGAAAAAATTATTATAATTTATTAACTCACTCCGCCTGTGTGGTCGAGTGGTCAACATCGTTGGCTACCGCTACGGAGGGCACGGGTTCGAATCCCAGTACGGGCAGTTTTATAAATTGATTTTTCAATCGACTTATGAATTTCTGTTCAAAGGCATGGATGTATGTGATGTCTTGAATTCCCCCCTCCCACCCAACCTACCCTATGAACGGGGCGTATCGAGAGCGATTAGCTAACCACTAGTCCTGTCCCAGCCCTTTCCTTCTATTCCTACTCTCTTTGGAAAAAGAGAGGTTGAGCAACTGAGTAACAAACAGTTCTCGTAAAAAACATTTCTGTTGAGATAAACTCCATTAGGAGTCCATACGCTCCATATTGGGAGCGGACATGGTAAAAAAAATAATGTTTTGGTACTTTTTTAAATCTTTCGGTTGACTGTGATTTGTTTGTCACCGTCCATTCTAGTTGAACACGAGTCTATATTGTTTAGTTTTGACCACACATAAAATAAAATGAAAGGCAATGTGTTCACAAGAAGCATAATTTATTGAATATATTTTTTTTAATTGCCTACATTGATTTGTGTTCACTGAAAAAACAAAAAAAAACTACATTAAATAAATACTTAAATCGTGACAAACACTTATTCAAAACAATTATATTCTAAAAGATTCACTTATACATACATATTATTTATTTTCTACAAGGATATTTGATCTTCTTCAAGATATAAATGCTATTTTGATATCACATGTGTAAACTATTCTTTCAGGCAACATTGGTGTGTAGAAGATATTTTACAACCACAAAAATATATGTTTATCTGATATATCAAACTATACATAGTAAAGTCGAACTTTCGAAGTAGTAACTAAAAGATCTCCATCGAAGAACTTGGTCTCAATCACAACATGTCCACTGAAACAGAATAAAGGGATATTGATGATGATGCACAGTTTTTGGGTGATTTTGACATGAAATGATGTTGTACAAACAAATCGAACACTCCACATTTCTAGTGATATATAATTAACCTTTAGAGGAGTTTGGACGTACATGTATGTAGGCGCCATTTTTCTGTAAATGAGTATGGAAGTACTTTAAACTCAACACAGGAGTGTGTCTGTAAACATATATATGCTCTAAGTACGAATTACATATATTCATTGGGAAAAAGTCACAAAATTGTCATGTTAAGAAAAGGCAGTAAATTAAAGTAAGGTCTGTATAAATCTATTCACTCCTCTAAAGGTTAATAAAACCTTGAATTGCTAAATGAGTTCAATAGTCAAAAATAATTGTTAGGTCCATGGCACAGTGGTCAACGTCGTTGGCTTCCATGCCGGACCTCACGGATTCGAATCCTAGTACAAACAGCATTTATTCAGTCGGTTTATCGATTTTTGTTTGAAGGCATGCATAGGTGTTTATGATGTATAAAAATTTCTCCCCCACCATTCTAATCCTAAAAAAAAGAATGTAGCGAGAATGATTAGCTAACCACTAGTCCTGCTTAGCCCTATCCATTCTATCCTTACTCTCTTTGAGAAAAAAAGAGGTTGATCAACTGAGTAGAAAGCAGTTCTCGTAGGAAAACAAGCATTGAGAAACTAGCATATGGCCTCCATTAGGAGACCATATGCTCCGCTCTACATTGGAAGTGAACATAGATTCAAAATAAATTTAAAAAAAAACATTTTTCTATTTTAGAAATTTACAAAAATATACTTAATAAACAATGACTTTAGGAAAATGAAATAAATTACTAAAAAAAATGTAAGTCTTGTGGGAAATAATTGGGAAAACAATTTTTGATTTTTACAAGCACCCAAAATTAGTAAAACTAGAAGTTTTTGGTAGCAAAATAAATCAGCTTACTTTAAGACATTTGCAGGCATCATCTGTGATTCCGGGGCTGATTCTATGACTGATTGCCAGGTGTTGGTAGAATTTGGAATGACAAAACCGAAATCAAAAAACCATTCCTCTAAGCATCGACCTTTGAATAAAATTTTCTGAAATAAAAATGTAATTTCAATCGATTAAAATACATTGAAAAATAATTTAGTTTATCCAGCGGTTACATGAAGTTCAAGATTGATATAGATATTATAATGAAACAAATTTATAGAGAATTCCGAATGTTGCCACTGGAAATTTTTAGCCTGTGGTGCAGCAACAGAATGATAATTTGTCCCAGAACTATGAAATGTTGCCTATGCCTGATTTATCTCACTAGTAATATAATAAAGTTGTAACAGCAATAGCTTTTGCATTAACCCATATTTACCACACACAAAATCAAATATAAATTTGATAAGAAAATAGATACATTCATCGAATAATTAAGATGTAAAAAATTTGCGTGTACCTGCTCCAATCTAAATTTTTCCATCGACTCAATGGAGCTGAAGTTCATTTCTCGAGAGACTGTCCGACATTTCAAAATCTTCTTAGGAACCCGGGCTTCATGTTCGATGTCCGAGCAGGACATGTCTTCATTATTCTGCCAGAGAATTTTGCCTAAGAAATCATTATTACCAATGAATTTTAAATATATTTTATTGTAAACATTAACCTTTATACGCCCAGTGGTCCCGTACGGGAACCGTTGATTATGGTTCATTTCGCTATCGGATTACACTGATTTATGATAATATTATTCAAGATATGAATATTAGGTTACATAAATAATGTCTTTGAGATACTGATCCATAACTTTATTTTCAGTTTCGATAAATATTTTTTGTCATACAAGTAATATAAACATCTGCGTTACAAGGTCCGACTCTTAAGAAATAATATGTCCGTTTTGTAATTTTAGGCAGACCGTAATAAATCAGTTTGGACACAAATAAAGCTTTTGTAAATAATAAACAATCTTTTATTTTGATAATGCTTTTTTTTTTACTCAACCAGGATGACTAGTTTTAGAGATATAATTTTTTTAACGGATGCGTGAAAAAATGCTCGGGCGGTGTGCTACTCCTTTTGCGCACAGCGCGAGAGCGGATAAAGGTTAATGTTAAACTCCAGCTAATTAAGTAGACAGGTTTCGTAAAAATATTGTTTTGCTTAGTAACTCTTTTTAAAAGTGATAGCGAAAACTGATGATGTCTCGAGAAAAGATATATGTAAATATTTGATGTTTTATAATTAATACTGGGCCTCAAGCCCAGTATTAATTATAAAAGTTGAGAAGACAACTTTAATATCCGTCGGTAGTTGCGGTCTTCAGTATTACGAATACTAGTATGTTATAACAGTTTCATAAATTGATTTTGAATACATGTCATGATATTACATTGGATATATGTGAAGCCTAAAATTCTCTACCTATCCAATAATAAAAATGAGAAGCAACATACAGAATATGTACCACAGCGACGGGTTTGGTAACACCTGACCTAATTAATAAATTATCCAATTGTTTAAAAATTGTTTTTTTGTAAAATGTCCAATTTGGAGTGTAAAAACTGTAATATGTATCAGTGAATGGACCAGTACCTGGCGTTTTCCCAACCCAGACGTGATTGGAGACATTAGAACCATGAAGGAGGCCTCATTATTAAACATCCCACTAGAGGTAGTCGCCTGCTCTGTGAATGTGTTGTGCTAGCACCGGTGGTGACTATTAAATTATTGAATAAATGATAGCTTTGTATTGTCGATAGATTTGGTGGTAACTTTATGGAAGTTCATTTTTAATATAAAATTTAATTCAATAACTTTGTTTTTCCACTTGTTGTGTTACAAAATGTGACACGTGTTTCGCTTCTTGTTTTTCAGAGTTTGCGTATCATTTGACAGAAAATGATCACAATTTTGTTAGCAATAAAGATATTGAAATTCATAAATTCATTAATATAAAGGAAAAATTAGTAAATAACATTTTATATAAGATTGGTGGGATCATTATATTTTAATTTATTTCCATTGGGATTTACCATACATAATTTAACTAGGACTATTAATGTTTGTATTCCCCTCCCGGCCCTCTCCCTGCATCCAGTATCCCGAATTTTACTTTTTTAATTTTTAATGAAAAAATTTAAATATTTTTTTAGTTGATTTGTAAACATTGTGATGGTCTGATGATTCTTCTCAAAGAACCGAAACACGTGTCACATTCTGTAACACAAGTGGAATAACAAAGTTATCAAATTTCATTTTATATTGATAACTTTGTTGGTTCTCTGGATGATTTTTTCTGTTCACTAAGTCGAAAATGAAAAAAAAAATTATGGCTTCATGGTTTCACCATGAACAATCGTACCAGTATTGATTACATATGTTATCTCTTAGTAGAGTACAACAAAAATAGTTAAATTATGTCATAGGGTGACAATAAAAGCATGAGGTTACAGGAAATACGTATTAACCTTGTTGCTCTATCTACTCTACACTCCACTCTACCTTTCAGCAGTGGGTAAGATAGCAAAAGTTTTAAACATCACAGATACCCATTATTTTATATTGAAAATCATATACTGATTAAAAAAAGAAGTTCAGACGACTCCACGAAATGAGGTTAGGAAGTCCTATGGGTGTATGAATAATTTGTCACTACATACCTGAATCTCCATCGCGAAGATTCATCCAGTTACTGCATAAAACATATAATGTAAGGAAAACAAATGGAATCATAATATTGTTGTTTGTAGGCAATGTGTTTCGATATTGTGTGTTTTCCAAACGAAGAACGTACAATAACAAAACATAATAGCTGCTTTCGTAAGTTTTAATAAACTAGTCGATTCAAAAATTTCTACAACAACGCATGATAACTTTGCATAGAAACAACATAAGTACTACTAATTAAAAAGGATACACTTGAAATCCATTAAGTATGTCGACTGCTCTCTCGGCCATGTTCAGTAGTTGCTAGATCTCCTTTACAATCAGTATGTGTATAATCACTGAGGATATAGTGTAATTCAAAGCTTTCGTAAAATCAGCTTCATATGATTCCAAGTTCTTATCTAAATTGCAGCCATTAACTAGTATGTATACTTTTGCAGCTCTGACATTTAAGTTTGACAAGACAACAATTCTTTTGGTTTTTATAAACTATAATGCTATAATGATAAATTAATACCAGCCGGGTAGCCATAGATAATATACTTATACAGTAGCATACAACTACATAACTATAAATAGGTAATCAATAATTTAGTTATAAGTTTAGCTTCCACTCATATATACAGCGTTGGGCTGCCAATATATTAACAAAGGGTTCGCTTTATCTCAAATCCATTCGCGGTAGGCCGGGAAGGACAGTTTTTTTTTCACACTTATACAATTACACGCAGTTATTATTAAATCAATCGAATGTTTCTTAATGTACTTAAATTATATAACAACAAAGAATAATTAGCAAGGGGCTCATGCGAGCTTCTTTGAGCTCCTTCCAGTCCACTTCTGCATATATGTATGTATACTGAACTCGGTAATATGTGAATGTAAGCGTGTATTTTTTTTTATCAATCCAGCATATTTTTATTTCATTAGTAAACATGGAGTTCTCTTTTAAAGTTTCATTATATTTATCGTTATTTTAATGAATAAATTTACTCAATAATACATTACTTATTTCTCAAAGCATCCAATATGTGACTCTATTATTTCAACTATTTTTGTATTTTTACTGTCTTTTCCTGTCTAAAAGATTAAAAACATTACCTAAGTCGTTAATAGGTAAAGTAGTGCTAATGAAAAACATAATTTTCTAACGTTTTTATGTTGTTCAAAAGGCTTCAAAATTCAATTGCGCGTAGGGCCTTTTAGTTGTTTAATCTGCTACTAAAAACGTGTAATATTTTGTAATAATGAAAAAAAAATGTATTGTTTTTATACAAATACATGTTTTCGTGCGTTCAAGGGCTAAAAATTGAGTAATTATAGAGTTAAAACAAATAGGGGGAAAAAGTATAACATTTAGTTTCACAAGAAATATTAAATAAAGCCAATTATTATATATTTGACAACGGCAAAATAACTATTAAAATATTATATGTTTTTTGTAACTGACTAATTAATTTAAGATTACGGCTGAAGGTGCTTGGTGGAATTTCAATATTAAATTTGAATCGTTCAAATTTAAGACTAATTAATTGTTGTGTTTTATCTTACTTCCTGCAGTTCTATAGTTATAATTCAATCACTTTATAACAAGGTCCTTAAATAATCCTCACCAAATTTATGTGGCATTTTGTTCATTCTCGAAATTTAGTTCATCAATAAAATGTTGCCATATAATATATGCCGTTATTTTTGTAAATTTTATAGCTTATTTTGATTTCACTCCATGACAGCTGGGATCTGAAATGCAGACATCTTCTCGCTGTGCATTTTCTAAAGAAATTTATTCAATTCCAGATAGGTGGCACGCACGGTTTTAAAGTATTGTGTTGGACAGTGTACCCAGCATGTTTCATTTTTCGGTTGACATTGTCGGGTTTCTCTGCGTATGTTTTAGCTGAAACATTTGAAAACATTTTCCAATTATGGCCTCTGGAGGAAATGATCGGCAGACGGGAACGGTGCCGAAAACAAAGGCTCGCAATAATTGCAATGTACCTCAAGAAGTTGTCACACCTACAAGAAGAGACATTCATTCGACCAATATAATGACTGTATGTTGAAATCGATATTAGATATATCATAATTAACACACACTACTATTTAACATTTTAAAAGATAGTTTTTTTTACCAAATTTACTCACGCCGCTATCAACAAATCTTTGTTTACAAATGCGGCGTACTTTTTGGCTCATATGTATAAAATATTGACTGGCCTCATGTGCTATTCTAATTTTAGCAATTTCAACGCTAGCCATTCTAAATTTAGGACAGTTCCCATTCATCTGTTGCATTATATTTTGTGCATTTCCTGTTAGACATAAAAGATTCTTCTAATATCTAAGTGAGTAAGGAAATCATAATTCCTCTAATATATTCAATATACAAATTAAAAAAGCATATGAATGTTCTACTTGAAATACTTTTCATCTAAAACGATTATTGAGGTTAAATACTTCTCAAGTATTTTTTTAATATTTTTCATTTTTAAAATACCTTTTATTGAACATTGATTGTAATAATCATTTTTAAACATATATTTTCAGAATTCGGTCGATTGGCTCCCTGTTTCAGAGCATAACTCGAGGCAAACTCAAAACAGAGCACGTAAACCAACTAATGCTCCTGCTGCAGATAATGAGTATGCAGATCTTGGTAAGAAACTTTCTTTATTATTTACTTGTTATTTATTGATTATAAAAATGTCCATGCTTGCATATAATTGTGGTTTATCACAATGTTACTAATATGCCCTTACAGATTTGTTTTTGCAGAAATCTTAAAATTTGAAACACCTGTCATAAATATGTTTTATTATTATTATTCAGATTCATCTATAGGACACGAAGGTGGTAGTCGATTTGTCCCTGTTCGCCCTCAACCCAGAACATTAGTACTACGGCAAAGAGACAGCATGATGGATAATCCTGACGAATCTGCTTACAATACCATACTAGGAGGGCACAGTCCTCACACCAGCCACACTGCCGTGATGATTGTTAACCCCACCACCCCCAATTCTAATCAAACCAATCAAAATATGGTAATCACAGCAAATGTGTATTTTTTTTGGTATATATTTTTCTTAGAAACCCTGTGGGTCAATTTTATAACTTTTTATAAAATATGAGTGAGTTTAGTAAAGTTTAGTATTGATGATGAACCAAAGATATTTCTTTTGTTTTTTTTTAATTGTATAATTAACCTGATGGACGTCACAAGCGTGCAGGCACGTAAATCATACTGCAAGCATATTTTTTTATTAAATTTAATATTCAATGAAATATATTTTTAATAATTTCGAAATATTATGCCATTCTCATTTTATTGACCATCGAGATAACAGATATCATTAGTCCTGTCACATTATCGTAATTGTTGCTCAAATTGTATTACGAGTCAATGTGGAAAATATATAGAAAGTGAAGAAATTCAGCTGGTGCGAAACTTGAAAATGTACTATTGAAATATAATATTTTGAAAATGGTACCGTCTTCAAATATTTGGGTTGGTTTGACTTCAAAAGGGTTGAACATTTTTTGTTTATTGAATTTTACAGAATCCATCTAACTCTGGAGCTCGCAACAGTGGTCGAGGATTGTCTGCAGGACGCGACACTGTTTTTGTTAATAATACAGTTCCAGTTGGGCCGTACCCTGCTGTAAACAATAATGCCAAATCCAATAATCTTGCTCACGATGCTCATGATATGCCACATCAAAACGGCCTAAGCCAACACCCTAAAAACGACATCTTGGGTCACAATCACCAATCAGATCAAGGGGTAAAAAATCTTTTACAATATTTATAAAATAAAGTGTGATAAATTTCTCTGAATCCTTTAGCTGCTTGTAGCGAGAGGCATTTGTCATGGGTGGGCTGCACTATTTTAAAGTCCTAATACAAAAATAAAACAAAGATATTACTTGAGACATACCCTAGATCAGGGGTTACCAACCTTTTTGGGCCCTAGAGTGCATTCTAAAATATTGGAAGGGCAATGGGCACCACATTTTTTCAAAATTATTTATAACCGACGATTTGCCCGAATTAGCGTGATCTGGGGAAAAAGTATACCAAATCGAGGATTTCAAATTTCTCGGTGCTTCGGGTCGGGTTCGGGTAACAAGTGCGGCATTAGACTCGGGCCCGGGCCGGGTCGGGCGTGAGTTTTTCGGGCTCGGACCGGGTAGTTTTGTAAAATTTTGGCCCGTGCAGACCTCTACCACATACCCACAAGTATCTGTAAATTCTCTTTTAAAAAAACCTGATAAAAAGATATTATTTTTAAATTTATACTGTTTTGATTTAATTAGGTAGTATAATAAAAAAAGGGGAAGAATTTTAGTAATAAATATTTTTTTTAAAATATAGCATTAAGAATATTCAAAAAAAAATTCATCAACAAATAATGCCTTTATTGTTCTTGCATATTTTTTTATTAGAAAAATCTATTCTCTGTTTTATGGAATTTAAAAGGGCCATGCGGATACATGTTTCATGACCTTGTTGGAAGTATTTTTCGTTTGATTGTACTCATTACTTATTTTATTTTTTAGCACAATAACGATTTTCCTAAAAATCATTACACACATTGCCATACATGGCTTAATTATTTTTTTTCTGTCTTATTTTGCTACATGCTTCATTATCCAAAATTATGATTTAACAATTAACTGAAGAATTAAATTCATGTATTAATAAATTAATTTAGAGCAACCCTCCCGATCCCCCTGACAGCCCGCGGACCCCTATTTGCGTATCACTGCTCTAGATTGTCTGGTTTAATTTACTTACTTAATATTATACGATTTTTTGAAAATGCACAATTCTGTGATATAAAATTTCGCTTTAATCTTCCCATAGTATTTTAATTAGCGAATTTGATTTAAGTTATAATTATTCTATTGTTATTCAATGTATTTTCATGTAAAATGAATGTATTTCAATTTATTGACCTGATCAAATATATTTTCAGTCCACCCGATCAGAAAACGCCCGCACTATCGGGGACAACTTAGTGACTGCTTGTCCGGATACGGCTCGAGTTGAGCAGCGACTTGGGCAAATTCGTGAATATATTAGAGTCACCTCAACCCTCGTCGACAGCATGAGAAACTCCGAAGATGAGGTAATGAAACAAAATTTCTATTCTTTAATTTAGAGTTTACTATGGAGTATTTTTTTAAACCATGTCCGCTCCATATGTGCACCCCTTATGGAATGTATCTTAACAGATTTTTTCTATGAGAGCTTCTTGTTACCTTTTAGGTGTTCACTGTCAACACTTGGTGGAAGGGGATGATATTAAAAAAACAAAATACTAATTTGTACTAATTCCACTTTTATTTTAGATGAACAGGACCGGTTTCGCACATTACGAGCATTATCCTGATTATATATATATATAAAAATTAATGTTTGTTTGTTCCGTATGCGATCCTATACTGTTCATCCGATAGCGATTAAATTTTAGTGAGTTGTGCGAACGCCTGCAAAGATTTCTGAATAAGTACAGCCAGTGCTGGGCTGCCAATACGTTAATAAAGGGCTCGCTTTGTATCAAAGCAATTCTTGGTGTTCTGGGGAAGCAGTGAGCTTTTTTATCACTCCGATGGAATTATATGCAATACTCAAATAAGCAATCGATTGTTACTTAATAGACTAATATGTAACAATATGCAATTTACAAAAAATATTTTGTATCCAAAAGCACTTCAATAAGCAGAATTAAAACACAAACACTTGAGTGACATTGCAACGTATGCCGGGTACTCGCTAGTTTTAAATAAAAGTGGAATTAGTACAAATGACTATTTTATGTATTGAACTTCTTAATACTTAGTTGCTCAACCTCTCTTTTTCAAAGATAATAGGACTGGGACAGGACTAGTGGTAAGCTTATTGCTCTCACAGCATCCTGTTTATAGGATTGGATGGGTGGTAGGAAATTTAAGACATCACAGATGATAAATCGATTGAAAAATTAATATATAAAACTGTCTATACTGGAATAGGAGCCCGTGAGCTCTGTAACTGAAGGCAACGACCACCGATTCCGACAACATAGATATATAATTTGTTTAATTTTTTTCTATATCTAGTCGAAAATGGGTGCAACAAAACTCCTTTATAATATTATATGGAGTATTTTTTTTTTCTCATCCTTTGAATTGGAACTAGAAACTTGCTCTCTCTGGCATTTATTTAACCTATCAATATTGGTAATTTTTGTAATATTTTATTTATTACGATGTAAATATACTCAAAGAACCTAAATATCTCATTGATTAATCTGTGAAATGTTGCAATTTTTTGGCCTCAACCATTTTTTAGGAGTACATGCAAAAAAATCAGAGCTATTTTCATGAAAAAATAGTATATACTTGAGTTTTAAAAAATATTTTTTTATTTTAAACAGAAAAAAAATTAGGACATATTTAATGTAGGAGAATATTTTTAGAGAAAGAAATTAATAATTCTATATATTTACTTACATAAAAAAAAGTTATAACAAAATAAAAAACCAAAACTGTATTTCAAAGCCAAACTTCATTCTCAAATTATACAATAGGTATGTCAAACGTCCATATACATCTATCTGCCTACGTGATATTCCTGTCTAAAAACAAAAAAAACCTTTAATTTCCCATTTACTAGAAGAAAAAAAATATACAAGATTAAAAAAATGTATAGGTACTAACTTCATAAGTCAGCATTTATGTTTAGGAAAACAAGGCCCATGTAATCCCTTCTCACACCTCCTGCAGATTGTGTAGGATCGTCTTCGATTTCGAGACGTGCTACAAATGCAGCAATGCTTTTCGTTTTTGCTGGGTAGTTTCACCACACCATCAGGAACTCGATTATCTTGAGATACATCTTGAATACTTTTCGCCTCTATCCATTTGTTCCCAATTTTTTCAATTATGTCAATAGTAAATTGAAGTCGCGTTTTTCTATTTCGGGTTAGTCCACAATTTTTTTATATAAAATATGTGTGTTCAATACCATTCTGGTATACCATAAATATTGAATACCAATGATATTGAAGGCAACCTTCTTTCAATATTTTACTGTGCGTCTTTCATGAAGGTAGGCGGTTTGGTGCAAATAGCTCAAATGACCTTCGGCGGGCCCGGAAAGAAGTATCAATAGGAAGAACCGACTTAAGATTTTTTTGTTTTACGATACTTTCAAATTTATAACGGGTATTGAAATAAATTGGACTATTTTTAATGCTTTTATTTTCTGGACAAGGAATGCTGATTTTTTTTATAAGGTTTGTCAGCAGGTATAATCTATCAAAGTGTGCCGCACCGTTCGACCGAATCCCATCATAGTATTCGTCAACGAAGGCAACTTGCTATCTATCAATATAAAATAATAAAATAATTCGAAAATTAGTTTGTTTTAATGATAAAACGTTTCTCCAGTGGCCTTTTTTTGTTTCATAGTGTTTTCTTTCTCATTATATTGTATATTATACATCAAAGTATGTGCCGATAGATCGGCGCTCTTAAGGCCAAGTGGGTTAAGGACTCCTTTATTATATTTTGTATTATTATTTGAAAATACTACTTTGGTTGCAGTGGCGAATTAGGCACTTGGGAGGCCCCATGTGCAATAAAATTAGGAGGCTTTGTTTTTTTGGATAGCATAAGAGCATCTCGACATTTTATTTAAAATTTAAATCTTCATTTAAAATATGTATATGTATGTATTCATAGTCTTTATTTAAAGATTATTTTTTTTACGCCTAGTGCGCTTATTCGATAATCCGCCACTATTTGAATATCATTTTTAGCATTCATCTTTATAAATTATTTAAATCACTAAGTTCACTAATGACTATGATTTGTTATGACTCCGGTTTGCGCTGTATATAAGGTTTATGTTATAAATTTAGTTTACCGATAAATATTTATTCACTATCTAACATACTATGAGTCAAAACCATTATTTGGTCTGTGCATGTAAACAGTTAAGAAACCAAGTCTCTACATTAAGACGGCGTAACCTGATGCTAATGGAAGGTATTTGCCAGGATCCTGATATGCAGGACGATAGTGATATAGAAGAGCTGAAAGAGACGTTGCAAAATTTGAAAGACAGCGAAAAGAAGCTCGAGGATATGCTTTCGAATACTCTCGAAGTGACCAACGATTCAAATGATGATCAGGAGACATCCGGCCGAGAGGGATCCATAGATAAATACATTTTTGATATATTATCACAATGCGAGTCAGTAGAAGACAATGATATTGTAACGAATGATAAAATGTACAAAGAGGAAGACGACAGCTTCAAGATTACCGAACTAGTCTATTCCATTCTAAACGGCGAAGAAAAAAATAAGGACAGTTCAATGTCCAATTCGGTAAATATGATGTGACCAGTGTTTGCGTGGTTTTCTGTGTCCAAATAGCTTTAATGCGTAATTTATTATGCTGTGCCAATCTTAAAAGTGTGAAACGACTGAATGTATTGTTCGTAAATGTCCATTGTTTGCTCTCTTTTAACATTATTGTAATATATTAAAACTGCTTTATTAATACACAATCTCAAGATACATGAATTGATTAATGAATGGTGGATCAAGTGAATCCGAGTTCTGCCGAACTGGTGGCTCCAAAACATTGTAGAGAATGATGCATTTATTGTGAAATTAATTTATATTCATAATCTTAGCCTAATGTAGCATCCCACTAGGTCATCATGTGGTTCTAATTAACTTTGTTTTGTACCTAAAATATATTGCTATTGCTAAAAATAACATTAAAATATCATTGATTGTGAGTGAAATTTTATAATGTGCGCTGTCGACATAACATAGGTGACGAAACATATTTACATATCTGATTGGATAACTAAATTGAAAATATGATATGGTTTAATGTGAATTATTTTGTAAATATTTTCTGACATTCCACTTCAACCTTAATAACACTTAGTTTTGATTGTTTTCTTAATAAATAATGATGCATCCGTATCAAATTTATATCAGAGATTTTTTTGCTAACCTATGATATCGTCGGTATACTGGATTATGGATTTGCAGATTTCAACATCCATATTTAGAAGAAAACAGACTCAACCATATTTTATGTATTTTTGCATAATTTGAAAAAGCAATATACATCGAGTCGATTCAGTTCAAAGTTATCTTTGACAAAAAATTGTAAATAACTAAATGCTTTTTAATATTTTAACCGAATTTATCATTATCGTGTCAAAGTGGTTAGAATAATAAGCAATAGTTGTTATAATACATAAATGCCAGTAATAGAGTTGCTTTAATTTCATAATTATCGAGAATAATGTTTTCATGATGGAGGTTTTTTTTTGGCTTAACACTGACAATATGTAGATTATTAAACATTTAAAATTTATTGTCATGTTCTAGGAAGCGTTGCCCCGACCTAGCTCAGTCCAAAGCAGCGGGTCAGCGTACAGTGATAACGATCTATGGCAAAGTGAACTCAAAGCTAAAATGGAAGTGTCACAATTGAGGCTGGCCGCAGCTCTTCAAGAACAGAAGAGATTACTCAAATATCAGGTAGACATTTTACTAATATATTATTAACCCTTTAGTTTTACGAAAAAACTAAATGTCAGTTTTACACTTCACAGGCGGATGCTAAAGAACAGCTTTCGGAAATGAATCTACACAATGGACACGCCGATAATGCAGGAGTCGTATGCAACCATGAAAGTGTTAATCAGCACCAACACCATCAAGAAACGGCAGGGGCTGTCGGATTCGGTTATGCTTCGTCGCATCAACCTCTCTCCTCGCAGAGCGCGGGTCGCTCTTATGGCTCAAATCAAATCGGTGTCGCTACAACTCTCCCTCATGTTATTGATACCAACCAGAATACCAATGTGAGTTTTTCATCAAAGGTATTGGTTATACCCAATTATAAAATTACCATAGTCATAAAACCTCATTTATGGTTAGTATTCATATAAAATTTTCAATAAAATTTCCCACATGTTTTGCATAAAGATCAAATTTGTATTTAACACATCACTTTGAACAGGGTTGTCGTACTAGAGGCTCGTCACGCCCACCAGAATCTTCAGAGTCTATGAGAGAAGTGGATGATAGAAGTAGGGGAATCGTTTCAGCTGCACCCATCCTTCCTTCCGATCAAGCCGAAATCGACATGCTGAGAGATTTACAAATGAGACGTCAACATTTAGAAAGTCAGGTAGTTAATTCAATGTCATAAAGACCATTCTAATGTTCTAATGTTATAAAGACCATTATATATATTAATATTAAACTATTCAAATTCTACATTTCAGATTCTTCAAGTAGCAAAAATGCAAAACCTTCATGCTGGAACATCTTCCCAGGGAGATGTGGGTGTTGATGCCCAATCGGTGACCGGAACGCCAGAGGCGAGGGACTTCAGAGTACCTAAAGTCTCAGCTGGGAATGGAAACGCAGGCAGTAGTGTTGAAGGAGTCTCAACTTGGGGACGAGAGGACGAAGAAGAAGGATCAAACAATTTAGAGGGAACTCTAAAAACTAAAATGGCTGCTGTCAATGTTATGAAAATTGAATTAGAAAGGCTTAAAAGTGTGTATTTCTGTTAAAATTTGTAGTTTAATTTTTTTAAGTCTATTAATTAAGATTAGTAATATTATTTATTTAATTAGTTATTGATGAGGTAACTCGTCTCTGACGTGTTGAGCATAAAAAATTTGAGGAGATATCTCGTCTGTGGTAGCTATCCAGTTAAGTAAAGTAATGTAGTCATCAGTATATAGCACCCCGCAATAAAAGTGTCACAACCAAAAAAAAAACAGAGATTGAGATTTACTTGATTTCAATGTCAGATTCAATTATAAATCACACTATTCACATAGGAAAATGTGACACTATTCACGATAGCCGCTACATCAGATCACGATAGTAGCCACATCAGATCGCCACGATCGCCAGATTGCCATTTGTGCTACGCAAATTTTGAGTAGCAACACTATTCTTTCGAGGATGCGATACATCAGCTGAATATCATTTTTCATAACCCTGGTTTTAATTATAAAACAATTACACTTTGCTCTTTTACTACTAATTCATATAATATATTTTACTTTTCCAGATATGTTGCGGACGGTTGATTCTATTCAGAATAATTTTGGAATCAACACAGCCTTCGATGACTACGGTCCGTATGAAAATACTTTACTCGTACAAAATGAAGACCTAAGCAGAAATCAAAACAGGTAATATTGTATTATGCGATGATTACTTTAAGAATTAACTATGTAGATTTGCAGAAATTCTGTGATATATTCTCAGAAAAGAATTTGGTTCATTATACATTATGCTATCCTGTAGAACAGGTGTCCCCAACCTTTTTTTAGACCTAAGAGCGCATTCTGAAATAGCCACCTATTTTTTCTAAGGATATTTATAACTGGACAAGGATAATAAATGATATATTCATATAAAATATTGTTTATATTTTAACAAACAAGAAATAAACATGTTATAAAAAAAGTATAATATTAATTTCAGTCAGTGTGATCTTTGACACTGCATTTCATTGGCTAGCACCTTACAATTATCAATGTATGATGATGTTCCTTTCAGCAAACAATCATAAAAGATGTTCATCGGTGATTTAAGATCTATACTTTGATTTTATAAAGTTTATGCTTGAAAATAATACTTCACAGAAAGTGGGCACAGGGTTGGGTATCCCTGCTGTAGAATATAATGGCTTTCATATTCATGAATATACAAATTGATACACTTTTTTTTCAGAGGTTTTAATTGACTGCAATTTTCAAATATGTACCACATTTCCAAAACATTTTTATTTTGAGTAAGACCATTTAAAAGTATTGAATGTTCGCTTTTATTTTATATTCTTATTTTTTACAGGTTGGCCGATGCATCATCTTTCAATAATGCTCCATTGAGCAGAACAGACTCCTCGCAATCCGCTAACATGATTAAGGATGGACCAGGAAACTCTCATCCTAAGAATCAAAACACATCTCTTGGCTTATCCAGACTGCAAAACTGCATTTCTTCAGGTCCGAACAAATGCACTAATGTTAGCGAGCAGCAACACCAATCTGGAGGTTCGTTTTTATTATGTTATAACTATTGCTTGTGGTGAGACCCAAATTTCCTTTTTTAACGACAATCGTTCCAAACAAAACTAAACAGAAATCTGGCTAAAATACTCTGTGAGCGATTAATTTTATTACATTTAATCTTGATGAATTATAGAAAATGAAAGTAATCATCTGTTATATTAGCCAAGGCTTTTTTGTATTTACCTACTGTTGTGACAATTTCAATTTTGTGTCATGTTCAAAATATTTAGGCGAGAATATTTCCCTGGGTCTGGTGGCGATGCAGCAGCTGACGCAGCAAATGAAACAAGAGGTTCAGGGAATAAGCGACGAGCGTCGTCGTATAAAACATGCCTCAAACAGAGGTATATTACTCCATTAACTTATAACATCTTTTGTATTTTTTTTATGCATGGCCATTCATAATTTGATGCGGTCACTTATTATGTTATGGCATTGATTCCATTTTGATTTGTCACAGACATCTGCACGTCGAGTGGATCTTCCATAAAATCTGATGATAAAAAAAGGACTAATAGTATTGGAGGCGGCCATTCGAACACTTCCACTAACAGTTATCAAAATCCCGGTCCCATTGAAAAACGTCAACTCGCTTTAAAAGCTGAACTTGAAGCCAAAAAGAGACAATTAGAACGGCTAATGAGTAAAGAGGTGATTATAACATGAAAAATTAAATTACATTGCAAAACTGGAATTCAATTTAATAGTCAGCTTTTGATTATTTATTATTTTGGCTAAGTTGTTTAAAGTTACAAATAAATACTAAGCTTATCACCTATCCTTTATTTTATTTTTTCTGAAAAATATTTCCAAATATACCAATGTTTGAAATCGTTCATACAGGTTGACCATCGAACCAATCAGCAACCGCAGCTTTCTGAGAGCGAAAGCTCATCCAAAGCGAGTGTGATTACTGCCGAGCGAAGCGGTATGGCTGATGAAGCTATGGCTTTGAATCCCGCGCCTGCAACTGTTGCGGCAGTGCAAAGGAATTCTCTTCACGCGCCACCCGGAGAAGACGATGACTACAGTTGTTCTGTTCACACCCTTAGAACTGATGTCGATAATGGATACTCAAGGTATAAATTGTTAATAATATTGAATTTAGATGGATTGGGTAATTCATTTTTAATATAAAATACGTCTTGAAACGACTAGATTGGCATAATCGTTTTCATTGCTATTCAATCACCACTCCAGAAGAAAAATGTGTTACAATTTTGCCTATATATTAGTCTGCACGGGCTGAAATTTTACAAAATTACCTGGTCTGAGCCCGAAAAGTGCAGGCCTGACCCGGCCCAGGCCCAAGTCTAATACCACGCTTGTTACCCGAACCCGACCCAAAGCCCAGATTTATACTCTTCAGCCCGAAAAAAAACCTGTTTTTTTATTTTACAATAATTTACTATTCTCAATAGAACTGGTAATAAATTAAATCATCATGGCTGGATTATGACATGAACATGGTGTGAAATATTTTTCTGAAGAAATAAATTTCTTACCCGGGCCCAGCCTGACCCCAAATGTCAATTGCACTTACCCACCCAAACCCGGCCCGCGGGCTGGGCAGGGTAGGGGCCCGAGGGCCAAGTCCAGACCCGTGCAGACCTCTACTATGTATGTATGCATTACAGTATTTCACTCCTTATAAGTATGTGCATTCCATTGATTTATTTTGAGAGTGCTCTCCACTTCTGATCATTTCATCAGGCCCGTCTTTGTGAGATCTTTTGTTGTGTTTTATTTTGTCTGATATTTATTTAAGAAATATTTTTTACAGCGACCAGGATGAGGACGAAGCGTATTGCGGAACCCCTCACACTCAACTTAACATCAATCAATTATCCGGCGGTGCAGGCGCATCTCATAAAATTCCTTCCAGGGAGTCTTCTCCTGAAAATTTTAAAGTAAGGGTTATAATACAACGACTTCCAATGCTTTCAATGCCGCCGATATGGCAGCACTCGAGTGGTAAGGGTCAATATGCCTATAACCTTCGCGCAAGTGCAAGCAAAAAGTTTGTCAAAGTTTTATTGCAATCGGATGAGCGGTGTGGGAAATATGAACAAACAATCACACCTAATGGACGGAATACATTTGAACGGAATGTCAAAATGTTAACCACACGATTTGACACATTTGAAATAATCCATTTTAAAATTTTTAATACAAACAATCGAATGTCAAATTTGAATTGTCTGAATGCTGCTTGATCGGCAGTCAACGGTTGACAGTTGAATTGCATTAACAGTATGGCAGACATACAAACATTGATTTTTATAAAAAGACCTACTATAAGTTAATTTGAATATGTCTATAACCTTCCCGGAAGTGCAAGCAAAAAGTTTGTCAAAGTTTTATTGCAATCGGATTACGAGAGATAAGTACGAATAAACAAACATTCATTTTTATGTATTAGATATACACGATACACTAATTTATCCTATGCAAAATTATATATTAATGAAAAATAACCTAGGATGCTTAAGGCGACTCAGTAGGAATGCAAAACTTTAATTTGACCTACAGCATAAATATTGCACTGACTTAAATAGGTAACCACCACTATACGTATTTTTACAGTGTCAAAACAAGCAAAACATTTTTATATTTCATTACAAAAATAACAATACCACCTATTGGTATTGGAATGGGTATTTAGACAGTAATGAGGTATTGCTATGTACATGGTAGCAACAGTAAGCTATCGTATTTCATAAACTAACGGTTTTTGCCAAAGATAAATTACACGAGAAGCAAAACAAACCATACAATACAAAATTCTCAAACTTTCTCTAATATATTGAAATAATTAATTTTTATTTTTAATTTTGTATAACCTATTTGTTATGATATTGATTTGATATGATTTGTTATGATATTGATATTGATGAATACAGTTTTGAAAAATAATTTTGTTGCATAAAAATATTAAAACATAAAAAATATTGACATAATAAGATTAAAATAGAAAAGTATTGAGTAAAAGAATTATAAGTTGCAATTGATAGTTATTTCTGGTTCACGCTATAGTTTTGACTATGTATTTAATCCGAAAATTATCTTAACTTTGTCTTATATTTCGTGTTAGACAAAAAACTTCGATATTTTCAAATTATTGTAAGTTAAGTAATCCTTCTTATCAAATCGATTGAACATTTCGCACAGTGAATTCTTTACGTTTTTTATTAATAGCGTCTAAAATGTATTGCGGATTCCATATTTCTATTGACCTTGTGAATCTAGGATCCAAAATCTCAGGATGATCCGTTGGTTTCAGATAGTGGTGCGTAAAAAAAAAATATTTTCATATAATTTGATAAATCGGTTCCAAAATCGTGTAAAAAAGTACCAAAAATGTATGAAAAAACGTAACGGTGCCGTTCAAAAAAATCGCGGAAACTCAAAATCGCCTAAAAAAAAGGTTTGGGTGTATATTTTACTGAATGCGCGGAATAACAATATTTTTTATCAGAAAACTTAATTATTCCACTGATTGCTTAGAATAAAGGTAAACATCATTAACTAATAGCTTGACGATTAATAGTTGGTCTGAAGACGCTTCTTTTTTTGAGTGAACGGTTCACGAGATTTAGTCGACGGCAAACGATCGATTTACTCTGTTTTCAGGCGCGAAGGAACTATATCCTCTTAATAAATTCTAATTAGTTGTTGATTAAATTAATGACATCTTTCACCGTGGACAATAATAATTCATATTTAAATACAAAATTTTTCAACCAACTGTCGATATAATGTCATTCAAACGTCGAGAATTAAACTAATTTTATTTAATAATTGATATATTAATTTTATTAGGTTTAAATAGTTGTTTTTAGATAATTTTAAACATTTCTTAATACTGTAGTATTTCTCTTTGGCAGACTTCCAGTTTCTATGGAGATTCTACCCAGTCCTTAGACGGATCATTCGTTTCACAACATTTAAAACATAACAAACCTCAGAGATCTCGAGGAAACGCAGCTACCGCATCGACTAGTAGCAAGCAACGCAACAGAGAACCCGTTCAAACTCACAGAGCACCGCGTGACTCTTCACGGCAGCTTGATCATCAAGAGCCGTCACCTCGAAGACTCTCCAAGGAACACATGTATCACTCGAACCGGCCTTTGCAAGATTTGTCGCAAGACCATCGAATCATACCAGAACCTTCGCAAAACATCAGAGCTACAGCTTTGGAACGAGAAATCGTCAATCTGCCCTCTTCTTCACAACCGCTTACAGATTCTCTCATCTGTTTGCCTAGTAGCAATAAAGCTACATCTGGTATAGCACTCCGGGTAAGAAAATTATCATTGCATATTGCATTATCATTATACCAAATTAACCTCTGCACTTGTTACATCATTTTAGATTCCTGAACTCTTTTGGTCATTTTATATTTCATCATTAAAAAGTCTTGTAATGACAAGTGTCTATCAAAAAAGTTTATATTAGTATCCAATCTATTCAACATGACTGCAAGAAAAAATCGATAGATCGAAAGGGTTTAAAAAATCGATGTTTATAATATTGTTTTGTTAAATGTAAAGAGGTAGCAGTAGGAGAAAAAATCAGGCTATATTTTAATAAAAGAATCAGTCCTGTATTCAAAAGATTTCCTAAATTATCGTAAGTTGAAACTCCGCGTCACAGATGCTGTGTCATTTCACTATTGTGAATGAAGAATTGTTGTTTTGGATAAATTATCCGCTTTGTTCTTTTCACTGAGGGCATGTGAAATCCAATCACCCAGTTTGCTCTCTTTTCCAATATTTTATAATTGGCGATATATGGTGAACTGTGATGTGTTTAACGAGTTTGATAATGTCCAAGTACTTTGCCTTGAATTTCATTCCACCAATGAGTTTAAAGCTTCATCTTTGAAGTCTGAAAATAAATAATCCGCCTCGATCAGGACTTATTTTTCAACAACATATCTCCAGAATGAAATTTGATAATTCAATTACACACTCACTGGTCACTCTTTAACTTCCACAACGGTACTTTCGATCCCTTCATTTCAATGCAGAGTTTTTTTTACAGAAATTTATGACTCAACTCTATGCATTTAATGTTTTTCAAAACAGGAAGGTTGCGATGGCAGCATGTCAAATAACAGTAGAATTGACATGACTGAAGTTTGCTCCCGCCCTGACAGCGACAGCACCAGCACAGGAGATCGAGAACTGAACGGAGTGCCTCCTCCCATGGCTACATTACCTGTCCGACATCATCGCCAATCCCTGAAAAATGAGCAAGGTATATTTATGAATTGGCAACCGAATAAACTTCACAATCAATATTATGCAAAACTATTTTATGATATGACAGTATAATACTATATTCCGGAACTAATTTATTTATTGGGTCTTTTTCTCATACCAGGTTATATAAATCCAGAAATGGGACAATCCCAGTGGCACAGTCCTCATTCGGAGTCACAAATTACCATGTGGTGGCACAACAAGGCTAATCAGGTATTTTTAATTTTATAAACAATTCTCATCGTATTGTTAATACTACATTGATTTCAGTTTATAGTTTGTCAGTTAGAGTTTATATGTTCTAGTGGTCGAGTGATATTTTTTATGTTTTGTAAAGTAGATATTTATTATTTGTAAATAGTAATCTTTTTGGTGATTTTTCAGCTGCAGCAACAATTAGAGATGACTAGCAATCTATGTCAGTCATTGCTGCAAGACAGGAGGCCCCACCAAGGAGGAGCGATGCCGCCGCCCCTCCCTCCGTCTGTGCTCATGTCCGGTTTGATGGCTCCGGCTATTCTGCCTTACGGGTCATGGCCCGTGCCGGGAGCATCAGAGGCTGCGGCGGGCCCTTGGTGGGCGATGATGCAGCAACAACAGCAACAGCAATTGGCTGCGGCCGCTTGGGGTGGCAATTGCTTGCAGCATATGTTAACGCAGCAAAGGGAGCTGTCATCTTTACGATCCGCAGTTACCAACGTTAGTCTCTCTGTACTGGTTCTCTTTTTATACTGTATTGATGTGCAATACTTTTTGCCGAAATGTAAGAATGGAACTTTTATAAATTACTGAATATAAAACACCAGCTTCTTTCTAGTATCTATTTACATCCGCGCACCATATGAACCGACTGTAATTCAGTCAATCGATAATGTAACAATAAGGTAATATAAAAATATTGACTTCTCGCTTGTCAAGTCTTAACGATATCATTTCCTTATTAGATCCTATCTTAACATTTTTTAGTCGAGCGCTTCAAAAAATAGACTAGCTTGTAACGGGCGTTTTTAATGATTAGCGCACAAATATATTACATTATTAAAATCAACACAACTTCTAAACCAAACGATATTTTCTATTGAAATTTTTAAAGAAATCATACGTGACATTTAATCATTAAAAATAAAATTAGAACATTTCGATAACATCATAATTTTACTATGTTTCTAGCTGAATATAAAACCTGTAAAATTTAGTAGATAGCACCCGCATGTTATAAATATTCAAAACATTCTATACAACAAAATAGCATATTTATCCATATTTTATAATTATATAAATAATTATAATATATAATCGCCATTCCTACAACTTTACTACCACTGGAAGTGTAAAATCTAATGCCGTAAAAATTCCAGCTTAAATATTCGAGAAACATGTGTCACCCTTTTTGTAAATAATAAATATGAACATTTAATGCATAATAACTTATTAGTTTTATTGCTTCTTGTCAAAAAAGAGTCACTTGTGGTTGCCACAGTTTTTTTGAAGAATTAAACTTATGAACCAATCTACGCAACATGTGTATTGGTTGATAATCATATACTAATATGTGCATGTATCATCTAAATTTATCATGGTGTATGCTGGTAGGTATAACGTCTAATACAGTAGTAATATATTCGAATAACAAAAAACTGAAACGATAAACTAAAGAACGCGAGCGGTATGAAAAATAGTCCTAGCTAGCTAAAATAGAAAACTAGCGATGGAGATCGCAAAATAAATCTATAACACAGTTGATTTTTTGTTTCTTAGCTCAAACTTTCACCCTTATAATCTAGCAAAGAAGTTGGACTAATGTTAATTAGTTGCGGCATTTTATTTCACGCCGACAAACAAACCCATGATATTATGTGTCCCACAACAAGCGACGGTATAAAAAAACGTATTATGATGATGATCCGTATTCTACCGACAGTATGCTAAAAACGGCTTTTGACGTGTCCCGCCTAAAAAGTGTTAATTATATTGTTTCTATCATTTGTAAGCAATTCTCTATTTATACATTTAAAATTTTGAAAAAAGTCAATTGAGGGATTACATGCCAACATCTATCTGATCAGTGTGTGGGGTTCTGAAATTGCAGTTCAAAGCTTGGATCATATATTAATATTAAGACAAAAATATATCTAATTTTAAATTCTCTCATTTATGCTACCTTCAGAGTTTATCTGAATGTTTCAATATTCGAATTGTCCTGGTAAAACTCTGGATTAAGAATATTCAAGAATGAATGTATAGTATAAAGCTGCGTGATGTTAATTAAATATTTCACTTTTTGCCACAGCTGGAAGAAAGACTGCGATGGATGAATTGTACACCACGAGCCCGCTCAACTCCACCTGAGGCTCCCAGATTAGATGCCGCACCCGCTGCCAGGGCCAACTCGGCTCATTCTGCCGGCCCATCTCTCTATTGGAACGCCCAGACTGGCCACCCTCCGATGGATGTCGTCGGGAATATTTCGTGGCCGACGCACGCCGTGAGGCCCGGAATGCCTACCGCTGATTCGTATCTTCCCAAAGACGAACCCGACTACTGCAGTTATGGAATCGAACACGGCATCCGGCCGCCTGCCAATTTTGCAGCCCCGCCGCCCTGCGAACAGTCGAGCGATCGAGCCAGCGTTTCCACCGTCACATTCGACACCTCCGCCGGAAGCCTTCAGCCTGCAGTCTTTAACGACTGTGCGCCACTCGTCCGACCCAATCTAAATAATATGAATCCCGACTGCTCATTGAATATGGCATCGACTCCCGCTCTGAGCGCTAATCCTCGTATGACCGGACATGCGGAGGTAGCGACCGGCGGACGTGCGCCGATCAATCGAAGCGCTGCCCTCAACAACCAAGTTCCGCCCGGCAACAGAGCTAACAACTATTGGGATAACTTTAGAAGGTAGTGTGTGTTCAATATTCTCTATCTGTTGTGCATCTCACTGTTACTCTGTGTTCTTACATGGGCGAAGTCGATGCAAACGCAACGCGGCATGAAAATATTAAACAGTCACCGCCACTTGGATTGTCTTGCGTGACTGATATCACGTGGTGAGCAGTGCCAGTTTCAGAGATGCAATCAGTCGACGTAATGTTCTCTCATTAAATTGACAGTGTTTCCAATCTGTTCAGTGCCCGGAGGAGCAGGAGCAGGCGGTGGACACGTAAGACAGTGTTGCCGCTTTGCTTTATATTGCTTCGCCATCGAATTTGCTCACGTATAACATGGTTTAACTCTTCTTATTTGTAGAATAGACTTCACACTTTTGCACAACACTGAGAAAAGTAAATATATTTTATAATTATTTATTTTGTAGTTCTACTAACTGACCTAATTAATATTGAATATTAAAATAAATGCACTATGCATAGTAATTTATGGATTTTTAAATTAATTCATCCATAAATAATTGCAATTTTTCTATTCATCTGTCACACCTACATTTACTGTTCTATTTAGCAAATTGCTTGTTTTTTTCGATACAAACATTGTTATTCTTCTTGTTTTGTATTATTTTGTATAAAGTGTCTAATATAATACAATACTTTATTTTACCAATCGATTGTATATTTTTAAATTTATTTATTATAATATAAAGTTATTTATCCATACTCTATCCTTTTTTTAAATTTCCTTTCTTTATTCTTTGCTGAAATTCTTAAACATAAATATTTGTGAAGACTTACGAAGTCATGCATTAGTCGGAGTTTGAAAGCACTAATTATTTTTCACAAAAGACCTGAAATGATTGAAACGTAATACAAAATGTGATGGCGAGTCGAATAAAAAAATATTCATTTACGTCAGTCGTTGGGTAAATTACTCATTAAATGACCAATTATCTGTTTTATGACAAAAATATTCCTAGTTTATTTTGGTAAAAAGTTAGTTCAAATATGACTAAAAATTGAGTATCGGATGAAATTGAAATTGTCCTCCGCTGTGGTCTAGTTGGTTGGAGCTTGCTCTACCGACCAGGTGGGTCTGGGTTCTATCCCCGGTATGGTCAATGTCGAATTTAAATTTGAGACCTAAGACATGCGTGTTTGTGATGTCAATTCACCTTGAGTTTATCTCGAGTGACTTACATTACTAAAATTCTCATTAAGTTTTTTCTCGTATGATCTTTCAACTTTAAAATATTTGGCGCATTGGCATTGGCTGTATTGCCAAATATTTTTTTAATTTAAAATAAAACAAACTGCGAGGATTGAACACAGGTATCTGTATTATGAGAGTTATAGATGAAAGTGAATACTATTTAATTTTTATCATCTTGGCTTTAATTAAATGGCGTATGCATCACTGATCACCGATTCAACTTCTACCTCCTAAATATTAAGGTACATTCTAGTAAAACTTATTTATGATTTGCTGTTTTTTTTTGTTGAGGATATGAAACGCACCCGATAAGTTTGTTACAAATTTAACCATGTGATTATAATCATTCTTACATTGTTCCATAACTCCTCTAACCAGCTGTAAAATAAATAACTTTGTTTGTATTGTATATCCCTTCCAAAAATATTAATATACTTGTCTGAGACACAAGGTATTTTTGATTCGTCTAATTTTCGAACCACACTTACAGTCCCTACAAATGCAATTTGCTTTTCTTTAATGTTTTTTTTTATGTTATTGTTAACAGAATTTTTCATAAAAGCGACAGTCTTAGATTTTGCTTTTTCTTACAGTTATTCGAGACAGAATCTTCTATCAGGAAACAGCAAGACCAATGCCGATCACGCATTCCCGACTCATGGTCCTCATCCGTTGGTGGAGAGGTCACACAACACCCTTCACGCGGCCCATCATCACGGCCCTGCTGTGCCACAGCAGACTGCGAACACTCCCAAACGTAATGTCAACAATCCCCTTGGAAATGCCAACTTATCTCTCGGTTCGCATGTTAATCCTCTGCCGAGAGCAGATTCCGTCAACGATTCCATCGGCCGCAGAGGAAGAAGAAATCTATCTACGGAACCCGCATACGGTCCCGCCCCACCGGATGTCTTGAATGTTAATCAAAACACAGACTCGGAGCCTAATCAGTCATTCGCTGATGCTGATGAAGTGCCCTCTGTTAACAGATTTTACAGTTCAGTGAACGTCAATCTAAATAGATTCGGAGTACCGAATTCTGTTCCAGAAATTGTCCAGGCTCATTCTAATAATTTAAACCTTCCGCGATCAAACGGAGGCACTAAAAAAAAATCTTCCTCGAAGTTACCCGCCAAAAACGCTTCTGATGCTGGCGACCACTCTGGCCGTGGTAGAGAAGAGGACGCCGAACGGGAAATTGCCAATCCTAACTTGGCTTCGACGAGTCGTGTCAATGCCCAAGATAAATCTACGGAGAAACTTTTCGATCTCCTTCGCGAGAACGTCTACTCCGAAGTGACTGCACTAATCAGCGCCAACGAGTCCAGGCCGCATTTTTTGATTCAACTTTTCAGAGACCTGCGGCAGATGAGTTCAGACCCCCAACGGCAGAGGGCGCTGCAGTCCATTCAAGAGGTGGCATCGCATTATCTGTCAGCCGCCGAATCTGACTCGGGTGACACTCCAGACGATCGCGGCAGCAGTCAGAGGGTGTCCTCAACTGTAGATGAACAGGTCATCACAGCAGGACCGGCATCGGGTGCTATGGCTGTTTCTCCGGATGACAGTGAAATTGTCAGATTTATCGTCGCTCGTCACCGCGATACGTGCACGGCAGAACTGTTAGATTCTCTCCGGAGTGTCGTGCTGTCGAGCGTCGGAGACTCCGCAGTCCGCTCCAGGGTGGACCGAAATCTACGAGAGACGTTGGTCAATTTCAGAGATCGCCGATTGACCGATGTCGGCGACGAGGTCATGGCAGCCGTATCAAAAATACTCAGTTCCAATAGTGACACCGGCGTTTCTGACAATGTAGACAGAGATATAACATTCATGGAAGAGCAGAGATCGGCAGGTTCCGTTTCATATGCTGAAGGATCATCTAGCGAAGTGACTTTCAGCCGCCCCTCGGAAAGTACCGAAGCCGGCGGGTCCCATCTGCGCAGAGATGGTCCCTCTTGTTCCGTGCCCAAAGTTGCCACTAGAAAAGATACAGGAACCAACCGAGATGAAGCAAGCGGGAGCGATCGATATGCAATGTGCACGTCCGAACCCAAAATTGATTTGATCGAAAGTGTGGAAAGTTATAATGGAGATCTAGCAGAAGCAGACCAATCCCGTCGCAGACCCGATGAGGTAGCATCATCAGGCGGAGGTACTTTAGCATCTGATGCCACTCTTCCGGATGTTGTCGATGCGGAAGAACAGACACCCACTGAGGTAAATTGTCTTATAACTTGGTGACTTACATTAATTATTAGATTGCTAGGTGAAAGTTTTAGTCAGAAATATTTGTGACTGAATGTTTTAGGATTGCCTTTTAACTTCTAAGCCTATTGGAACAATAAATTAAGGATCTCCACCTGAATACATAACCTAATTGAAAACTCATCTTCTCTATATTTGAATTGGCTGGTTTTTATCTTTGTAAAAAACTCGTCACTGTGATGATTTTATAAGGAAACAATTTCCACTGTTATGTTTGTCTTCGGATAGGGATCAGGATCAGGATATGAGTTAATAACAAAGTAGATAATTTAATAACAATATTTATTTATAATATAAAAATTTCCATATAATTTCGAATATCACAGCTTTTTTTATCACAGACTTTATAACAGGACTCTGTACAAATATGAATTATGAGTTGACCAATAGGTTTATATTAAACTGATGTATAAATATTTCTTTTTTATTTAAGGCGGAAGCCGAGTGGCTTGGTTTAGATCGTGTTCCAACTCGTCTGCAAACCGACGATTGCCCTGGAAATCAAAGCGGTGCGTATTAGTATATTTTGTTAAGAATTGACAAAACGCTGAAATTACTATTTCATTGACCGTCATAAAGCATGCGTAGACGAATGAAAAGGTAGCTTCAGCGAGACCTGAAAAAATCATCGATTAGTTTTCGTTGCAACAGCTTCACCTGCAACAGAAAAAAATTATGTTAAAAATGTTTACATGTTCAATTTCAGATTCTAGTCAATCTTAAAGTGAAGAGCGTCGACAGACCGCGGATTGTTTCGAAACAAACTATAAATGTATTCGGAAGAATGTATCACCCGTATTTATTTTTTAATAAATTTATAGACACCTGAAAATGTTTCATTTGATTTCTTCAATAAAAAGACACTTTTTAGAAGGGAAAAATATTTTTTATTAGTATAAAATAATTTAAAATTTACAAAAAGTTAAGTAAGTATAAATCACAATTTGAAATTATTTCGTAACTAACATTAATGGGGCGGGACCCCTTTCGTCATTCTAAATTAAGAATGAGACGTTGCACTCGTTCACAATAACACACTGTTTTCATATTGAAATTTTGCATCCAAAAGTTAACATACAGGTACACGTGCACGGAATCACTGAACAAAATGGAACATGTGGCATCCGTGGGTTTCCATCAGAAGGTCTTCCAAGTCGGAGTCCTCGCGGTAACGAGAATATTTTATAGGTACTCTGTCTTCTTTACGTCTTCTATCTCTGGTTTTCCATTCTGTGAAGACATTCCTCCGGATTAGTGAGTCATATTAAAGCATCAGTGAGAAGAAATATACAGGAATGTAGAAAAGCAATTAAATCATGTGCGCCATGAGGCAGCGAGATATATCCGGGTTGGTGTGCGTCGGTCGGACAAAGGTTCCCGAGGTCAGAGTCGGCTGTTCCATCGGAGGTAGGGGTGGGAACTCTGAAACGCAAGCCACACCATTGACGCTACTTCAGAAGTGGGCTGCGCCAAGGGAATATGTGTGATTTGATTACTCTCTTTCACTTCACATATACATCGTACATATGTAACCACCGAGTCGTTCCATCTTCAAACATAAAATTCTCGGTTGAAAGTGTGAAATTAAGATTATTTAAATATAAATACTTGAGAAATTAAAAAGAAACTATGCGTTTATTAATTTTGTAACCTAATAACATTAGTTTAGTTATCCTTTGGAAAATAGATACATAATGATTTAAAATCAGTTTTGAGTTTGTTAAACCGAACAAGATAAACAAAATCATTTGTAATCCTAAAGCAGTACATATTCCTCAACTGACAATGCGCAAAAATTGTCCGCAGTTTGTAATTATATTCTATCATATACAAAAATTCCACAAGCAATAATCATTCAAAACTCATGCCGCCGCAAGTGTTTGCATTGTATTTTTGTTTTTAAAATAGATCAAAGGTTTCGCATAACAAAATCAGCTGCATGCACATGAAGTAATTAATATTTTTTATTGCTGTCATGGGTGGTCTGCAAAAAATTTCTTCAATTTTAACATGAGTAAAAAGGTTTGTGAGAAACTGATTTAGAGGGGATATGTAATTTCTTTTTCGATATATAAGTATTCCAGGGATGAATTTACCTAAATTACATTGGTGTTTACGGGAAGTGATATACAAACCTAAATTAATACAAGTAAGTTTAGAATATTGTCAGTTTCAATTTAAAATTAGGAATACATACTCAATCTATCAACATCGTGGCTTGGCTAAGTGATGCATGTATCCACATTTTCGCGGAATAAACACACGGCAAATAATATGTGAGATTTTATACTTAAGAAACTAGATAAATAATATTTTCAATTCAAAATTCAAAATTATTCAAAATTCTTAACATATATTTTGTTTTGTAACAATGTAGTAATTTTATAGTTTTCTTTAAAAAATAAACATTAAGAGATAATATATATTAACCCTTTTACAACCACATAGCGAAAATAGCCACAGTGTAACAAATAACTGGCAAAAAAATGTGATACAAATGATAAATGAATGTACTTTACCTAAGCACTTTTAAAATGTTAACCCTTTTACAACCGCAGAGTGAAAAATCACCCCTCAGTACTTGTGCGAAAATAACCGTGAGGTGAGTTTTTACTATGCAGTCCAAAAATGATTAACACCAAAAGAGTGCTTTAAATATGATATCAATGGGCCGAATATAAACAACATAGTGCTAGGTGAAACGTCAATATCACAGTTGAACTGATGTGTTGTCAAAGATGGCATGGACTTAGTCTTTCGGAGATATTAAGTCTTTGAGAAGTCGGATAAACTCAGATGAAAATGAATTAGGCTTGACGGTACCAAAGAGTGAAAATCTGAGTCTTTGGTGATTCAGCATATGGAAGCAGAGAATCAAGGATTTAAATTTTATTTGAGTGTTTAAGATCACTGTTAATGGATTAACTTATATTTACTCAAAAATTCTTACCAGTGGTAGGTTGGCTAACCATCTTTTAAGACAACTATAAAAATTAATAATCCTCGCACGAAAACTGGATAATTTTCAAACCACAAAACGACCGGAAAGTCTTCAAAGTGTGAGATTAAAATCGTAAAACATAATTTTAAATTATGGTGCCAATGGTTAACCTCCCTTTAACACTCTCTTAACTACTGACACAAGTGATAACTTCATATTTTCCAAAGGATAACTACACAAGATAAGATGAGACGTATACATGTAAGCTACATAACCAGGCTTTGACTAAATTTAAGCCATTTTACCCGTTGTTGAAATCTTGTGCTGTGAAATTAATCATACATGCAAAAGATTTAAAACACATACAAACAGTTACAAAAAGCCAAGTTGATATGCAGCAAAACTACACAAACCAATCGTTAACTATCAAGTGATCTATGAGGCTGATCTAAAATCTCTGAACTGTTAATTTATTTCTTTATAAGGTGGTTTCATATATACGAGGATACATGTTTCATTTAAATATTGAAGATACATACAAGTAAATCCAAATTGTCCTTCTGTGGCTGAGAATTTACATACAAAAGTTAGAAATCCGATTCACTCATATTCACCTTTAGCACGATTGTTTACATAAATGAATAAGACATTGTTGACCCAATTAAAACGATCACTGTGCAAAACATGTGGTAAGTTGTGAATTTGTAAATTTCACTGAAAAACGTCCACTAAAAGAATATTGAGATTGGTTATCGTTTTAAATGAATTTAATGTCGTAATAATAATAGATGAAAACATACCATCTCGACGAAATCGCTTGAAATTTACGAAGTTGACGTCATCGGAACATCTTTTCCTGCCAAGCGTTCGTTGCTCCGTAGAACGGTGAGGCGAAATTGGGGCCATTTCGCAATCCATGGCTCTTTCTTCGTTTCTTTCAGGTGCTGAAATCCACGGAGTTATCGTATTGTGCCCGTAATAACCGTTTGTAGATATATGAATCTTCTGATTATCATGCATTTCTTTGTGGTTCGCAACGGTTTGTTGGTTACCGCTACGATTGGCTTCCGATTTGCAAGATCCAAATCGATGAACATTTTGAGTAAACTGATCAAAAAACAGATTGTAATCAATATTTGATGAAGCCATTTTATTTATCTTCTACTGTGCGATGATTACGGTCAAATAACGTAATTAATTGGTTATATTATTACACGTAAATGTAAACAGAACAACAATATTTGCCGACGACAGGTATGAAACAAGCTGGAACTCGAGTAAATTAACTTTTGGGTTTGCCATAAAACTATATTATCTATGCATAAAACATAATTAGTATATTGTCTCTGAACATAATAAACAAACTTAAAATAATGTGTATTTATTTCGAATTTTCATCTAACATACCGTCATTAAAAAATATACTATTATCACAAACGGGTGTTTTACGTTAATAACTTACGTTTTCTTATAATAATAATACATCATTGAAAGGCTCATCACTTCTGGATATGTCAATATTGATACAACTCGTGACAGATTTTAGTAATTATAATTATTCTTAAACAATTTTATTAAAATGTGTAATGGTTTCTATATATTCAAAAATCGATTAAGGCCAATTTTGAATACTGAAATGCTGGTACTTGAATACTTGGATTTTCAAAATCGATATTTCGGTTTTGAAAAAACACCGCGAATACCAGGATCCCCGTTTTGGTAATATTGCAATCCCTAGTGGGGATTATTCCGAAAAATTTGCAACGCGTTGTGCAATCTGAAAAACAGGACGTCCGACTGGGGTCTCCCAAGTGCTAAATCCGCCACTGGTGATATAGCCATTGAATGGTTTGGGAGTCTCAACTATGGTCAAACAGGACTCCGTCTTAGCTTTCATTCTGTGGAAGTAAGTTATAGCTGACCGAGCTGTGACCGTCGCCTTCTAGCTTAAGCTATACAACCTTGAGTATGCCGATGGGCTACGACGATGTTGTATTTGACAAATTTGGCTGCAGAGACTTTCCACCGGGTCGCAAACAGTATGCCAAATTTCAAGAAATTCGCCATGCAAAAATATTCAATTTGGATTTTTTACGTATTGTTAAATAATATTAATTAATAGGATAGTATGACACCAAGGAACCTAAAAATAATGGGAAATGAAATACCCAACAAGTGTGGTGAAGCCGGAAACCGATCTCGGGTGTGGTATAAATATGGGATGAACTTAAACACGTGTCAAGAAAACAAACGTCATTTCAAATTATATCCTTTATCCAATTATATATTTTTTTCAATATCTAGAAAGTATATACCCAACTAACTGTGGGTAAAAGTGTTAATTAAATTCTTAAGCTAATTTTAAAAACGCACTAAAACAGTGTTTCTCAACCGTTTTGGGAGCGTGGCCCCTTTTGAGTGTCTTTATTTTTCTGTGCCCCCCACACCATTGTTTTGTCTTCTCATGAAAATTATAATTTAAAAAACCCACCTTTTTATAGCTCTTCCGAGATTTTCGAATCTATAATTCCAGTAATTTATTTTATTTATGGATTTACAAAAAATAGGTGAGCAAAGTCCGCTATTATGCTCTTCCCTGTATCATTTTATCAATACCCGTGGTTCCCCTAAACTGTGTTGTGGCTCCCCAAAACAAAAATAAATATCTTAGAACACGCTGTGGCCCTCTGGGGGGCCACAGAGCCCACCGTTGAGAAACCCAGCACTAAAACACCAATATTACGCAAGCTGAGTACCACAAGGTTCTATGTGGACAGCTGCACCAAAAAAGACATGGACATTTGAAATTTTGAATGCTTGTATTTTGAAAATTGTAAATGTTTCAAAGTTTTTTTTTGATTATATCAATGATAGTACTGGCATGATATAATTATTTATAAAATATTGTTAAAAATAGTTCTTTAAAGTTAATTAGAAATACCTAAACTTCTATTAGAACCTTGTCCATCTGAAATTCAAACAAACCGCCAGTGCTACAAGGTTCTAACTGAAATTTGTATGAAAGCACAGGTGATTCAAAAAACAGACTTACGCTTTTTATATTAAAATAAAACGAATTCTATGGAAGATATCTAATGTGATCATTATTATTGGAAAAAATATATTTAAAAAATGGAGGATAAATAGGAAAAGGAGTTTTTTTTTCGTAATTTGTGTTTGATATCATTAATGTACTAAGTTAATATTGTAAAATATAATAATACTACACTGCAAGAATACAAAACATCATAATGGTAAAAAATAATACCATTGTGTTGAAGAATAAAAATAATTGATCAAAATCAAATAATTGATGAAAAAAAAAGGAATAAAATTATCAAAATATAAATGATATTATTGAACCTTTGTACATTCACACAATTTTTGTCACTAAAGACCTGGGTTTCACTTTTCGGCATCTTCGTGCGATGAAGTTGAAACCACAGATATCTTGCGACGCGCACATAAAACTACGACTTAAGACTGCCTCATTATTACTTTAGTTTGGCCAAAAGTCGATACTTAGAACCTTGTAGTACTCAGCTCGCGATTAGTTATATTTATCATTCGTATGAAATCTTTCTAGTGAAAAGTAGATATCAATAATGCGGCTCTGCATTATTGGTTCGCGATTTTGTTTCCTTTTTTTTATCGGTCCGCAGGTGTAAAATGGTTGGGTAACACTGTGCTATATAATAGTGCCTAGGGCATCCAATCCCGGGATTCGGGATCCCGTAATCCCGTTCAATTTTCTGATCCCGAAATCCCGGGATTGACATGGTTGGGATTGAGAAATTTTGGGTAAATCCCGAAAAGTGAGACGAAATTGGCAAATTGTGGATATCAAATTCCTTGGTGAGCTAAAAAAAAAAAACGAGGTTTCGTGACAATCCCGGGGAAAAGTATACCAAATCGGTGATTTCAAATTCCTCGGTGAGCTAAAAAAAAAAAAAAAGGTTTGCAGATAATTTGAGGAAAAAGTATAGGGAATCGAGGATTTCAAATTCCTCGGTGAATTAATCCCAATCCCGGGATTGGATAGCTTAACAGTGCCTGACTGGATCTAGACTACCCTTTGACAAGCGCAGCGCAAATCATTGAGAGAATTGATGGCTTCAGGTACTTGGAGAACGGGATACAGATCACGGAAGCTAGAAATTCACGTTAAGAGTTCGTGATCTGACTATGAATCCATTCAACGTTGATATCGACATTAAACATTGTCAGAAGCAAAAAATTGTACAGGACAATTTACTGTCATTGTAAGATTTCATTTTTAAAGTTACTGTTTGTCCTCCACCTTGTCTTTACAGCTTATTTTGTCCATATAATGGATAGCCATCTGTTGCAAATTACGTTCCTTTAAGGCAGCGGTCGGCAAATTTATTCGCCAAAGAGCCAAATATAAACATTACAAACAATTAAAAAAAATATTGGGAGCCAAATCAGTCTATTGATGTCCGCGCTTAAGGGGCCAAAGAGCTGCACTTTGCCGACCAATGCTTTAAGGTATTGGAAATTTAAATTGATATTTATCAATTTAATTACATTATATTGATATTATCAATTAAAAGTTAAATGTTAAAAATATTACAGTTGACCTATCAATGGCAGCCATAAATATAGAGGGCTATGAAACAACGCAATATATGTAACGTATCTCCTTTTATATCAGTGGCGGTTCCTGACCTGAAATCTTGGGTGGGCTAGAGAAAAGCATATTTCCACTTTACTTTATACATTAATCTACAAGAAAATTAACAAATATTACGACACTACTGCAATGCATAAATTTTTATATAATAAAATCAATGCTAATGTAACTAAGAAATAATAGAATAATAACACGGAATCCTTAAATTCGTCTCTTTCAAAGTGAAATAACAAGTACCTACTAAAAGCAGTCTAGAACTGTCACTTGCTGTCACTGAAAGTCAATACCTGTCACTTTCATACAATACAACGATATTGGTTTTGTGTTTCAATGCATAAGTATGCGTAATGGGCAGATTGTTTTTAGCCCCCAACGATCTAAAGAAGCTTGACAGATTGAAACACTATCCTTTGTGTTTGATGACGTTTCCGTACATACAAATACAAAAAAATCTAATCGTGCTTGATTGCGCCCCAGTGTAAAGAAATATTGCATGATATTGTCTGTGGTTACGGGCATGAAGAATTTAGCCCCTGAGTGGTGTTGCCAAAGACGTAACGTTCCTGTTCCCTGTGAAGTATTTATAGGGTTATTGTTTTTTTATGCCGGCTCAGTTTAAAATTGTAATACAAAACACAATCGAGAATATGATTGTAGGTAGACGTAACATTGTCTTATATTGACAGAGGAAAATTAAAACAAAGATATTATATTCATTTGGGAAAGGTAAGTTACGCTTATAAATGTATTTATTTTGTTCAGCGGCCGAATTGCTGTTGATTTTTATTCAGCCATCTAATGTTTTGGGTGAAAAATGCAGGTCGGGCTTAGCCCACCTAGCCCAGTACCTAGAACCGCCACTGTTTTATATTTATCTATTCTTCTAAAATCACGTAAGTTCTCTAAATTAAGTATACATATGATGTATATACAAAAAATAATGAATGAAACTACAATTTAATTTAAGAATTTGTTTCTGTAAGTTGATATATTCAGTTTTAACTATCTCTTAAACACTTGCGGTAAACTAACTTCGCTGTGTTAGAATTAATCCCACGTTTAATTTGTAATATGGTTGATAGCTATTTTATTTAATAACCGAAATTTAAATATTGATTCAATCAATTTTGAATGCGTATCATCTTAAATATTATATAAAAATAAGCATCTAATACATTTTATAGAATGGGTATACCATAGCCCTCTATATTTGGGTATGTGCGAAATAAATCCAAAAAATATTTTTTTTACTTAGATGGCTGATAATGGTACGACTGGATGGCATACATAAATTTAAAAGAAAAAATCAAGATATTTGTATAATAAAAACGTCATCAAATTTGAATGTCAGATTTGAATTGTATACGTGTGAGGTTATATTATTTTTATTTAAAATCTGTAGTTTACTACAATGAGATAATTATAATTTACTCTTAGTGTGCTTAGAACTGTTGTCGTATCTTTTTTAAGATGCTAAATTATTGCTTGCAATATATGTGATGATTATATATATTCTATTATAATAGTAATCAGTTAGTGTTCAGTGATGTAAGTAATTAAGCTATTGCTATTTTACTTATTGTAGCATGATTTGAATGTGTAACAGGCTTATCACATATGATTTATTAAACATCTTGGAAACAAAAGGAAATCAAAATAATAATTTTGATAAAATTATGTCCATAAAAAGATAATCCGAAAAAATATATATATCAACTACATTATCTTAAGACACACTATGGCAGCCGTTAAAATGCAGAAGCCTGATAGTGAGTATATTTTGACTTAAGTTTTTCCTTTTTCCTGCCTGAAATGTCTGAAGATGCCTCTCAAAGCAGCGAAATACAACCATTGGAATAAGAAAGTTAACAATTTTACTTTAGTGTTAAGTTTTCCCAATTGTAAACATTCCCAACCTTATTCATTTCATTATCGTGGAGTTAACTAAGCAATTCTTGGCTTTATATATCGTCCCCCTGACTATTCCAAACAAATTTCAAAAACGTTTTTATTTGAATGATTTTTAGGTAAAAATGCTTTATAACATGATACCGTTTTCTTACCGAAAAATTACCGAATGCCGCCAATAACAATGCATTTCTGTTTGCAATTTAATTACATATTGGAAAATGCCAAATTATCATTCATGAGAATCAGGGAAACCGATGATTTACGGAAAATACAAATATGTTATTAGTATGAAAAAGTCGACATAGCATGACAAAAGAAATTTCTCAAAACAAACCAATGAAATAATATAGCGAAGAATTTTTGTAATAATATAATTTTCATAAATTATAGATTTTCTTGATTCCATTCTTTTTGATATATTCACACTGCAATTAAATTTCTATAAGATTAGCATTGTTTTTTCAAGAATTAATAATTTCTAAGAAAAAGAGGGGCATGCTGTAAAGCAGTGCTTCCCAACCTTTTTCATTCCACGGCCCCCTAAATCTGAAAAAAAAAATCCGCAGCCCTCCTCAATACAAAACATGTTCTGCAGCGGCCCCCAATGTGGAAAGCACTGCTGTAAAGCATATATACCTCAATTAGTAATAACTTGTCTGACATTTTTTATTTAAATTTTGTTTGCAGATTCTATCAAATATCTTAGTTTAGTTATACTGACAGTTCAAAATGCTGCACTTGGACTCAGCATGCGTTACGCTCGAACGAGGAATGTGGAGATGTTCTCTTCAGCCGCCGGTAATATTGCACATTTCCTTAAATTTATTAACAAATTGTGCATTTATTGAGAATTATATTATTAAGAGTAAAGTATTCAATCTCTATAATATGTTATTTGCATAACACAGTGATGCACAACCTTTACCTTCTAGTGGGCCGCATAAAACAAATTATCGTGGTTTCGGCCGCAAAGAAAAAAATGATCTAAAGTACGCTCAATTCTTTTTACACGAAGCATATGTACGTTCCATGTAAAACAGCCTTACAAAAAAACCGTGATAAATAAATGATAGGTTCCATTACATTATCTTGAGCGTGTTATTTCGAAAACGTGAACATAAATAAACCACTTATCATAAACATAAAAAATCTTTTCATTGTGAAATATTTATGTTTCACTTATATTATGTAATTCAAAAGTTAATAAGCTCTTGGTCTTTGTTAATTTTTAACTTTTTTTTAAAAATTTGACATACTATTTGTAAGCCAGTTTCTATGAAGCGATTTATTCTCCTTCATTGAAGAGAAAGCTTGCTTACTAAATCAATGTTTTACGTGAAAAAATATGTTTGAGAAAAAGATTTAAGGGCCGCCACAAAATTTTTAAAAGGACCGTGGTTTGTGCATCACTGGCATAACATAAGTATGTATACTACAGAATTGAGAAATTGAATCACCATAGCCATTGCACAGTGATGAGGCTAGTGGGGTATGGGGTTCGAATCCATAAAAAGATTTTTAGAAATTTCATCGCCAAAAGCAATGACGGATTAAGCACTCGGAAGGCCCAGGGCCTAATCAAATTTGTAGAACCTGTTTTTCAAATTATTAAAATGAAATTAAAAATATTAAATGGGTTTTATAAAACATATGCTATTTTGAGGCCCTTTTAACCGATGTTTCTGTTGAATAAAATGTAATAATAAATATTTTTCTAGAAAAAAAAGGATCAAATTATATCCTTATACCAATATCAATGACATTAATATTTTGATCATAAATGCCGTTGCAGCTTAATCAACCACCGTTAATGTTAATATTGAAATTTTGTTTGAAAGTAAATAAAAATAAAACAATTGCATGCTATCTCGACTAACAACTGGCTATAATACAATGTAAATAATTAGGTTAATATGATAAAATGATAGCAAATTTATATTACAATAAATTTCTTTTAAATTTTATTTCTCCAAGTCTTCTTTATTACAGTTATTTTAAACATGGTTATAACAACTATTTTAAATATTTTCTTATGTTGCAAAATGTTTCACTATGACTGTTTCTTTCATTGTAACAAAATTTGAAATACAGACAATTATTATGTGCGAAATTCCTAATTTGTAACATTATCTAACATAATAAGTAAGCATTTTAAAACAATATGAATGTTATGATATTCTACATCAAAATTGCCTTCTAGATAACATTTATCTACCGTTTTGAATGATAAATAGATTAACATGGATTTATGGAATTTAAGAAATAATTAGATAGTACATTCAAACCTCAATATAACAGAGTAATACAGGGGAGGGGGTAACCATTTTATTATAGAGTAGCTTTTCTACATTACACAAATACTCTCAGCTCCAACTTTTTTTATGACTTCTGATTATATGTATGTTCCTATATTTTAAGAGCAGAATTACTACAATTTGTCTTTACAAATCCAAATTGTATGCATATGTTTGGCCATTGCTTAGTGAACTTCAAGTCATTAGCTTAGTGAACTTCAAAGTCAAGTTTAAAGTTCTGAAGTTGCACAGTCCACATACTCACCATGTACTGTGACTTATGAGTTGTAACTCTTGGACTTAAACATGTATAAAATCAACATAATTTTTAAAAAAAATACCCACATTTGAATAAAAAAATTACCTTAAATCTGAAGTCTGTTATGTCGAGGTTTTGGTGTTTGAAAAGCCATATTTTTTAAAAACAACATGTTTAACGGCTAAGAGGCATTTTGACCAATCGAAACTGAGTGTTAATGAATCCATTCGTTTCCAGCTGTGTTAATGGCGGAGTTTATCAAACTCTTTGTCTGCGTGGGTCTCGTTGTATTGGAATCGGGAGGTACCAGTCACGGATTGCGTTCCATAAAAGTGACAGTCGTCGATCATCCGCTCGATACGCTCAAAATATGTGTGCCATCCGTCTTGTACATTATACAAAATAACTTATTATACGTATCTGCATCGAATCTAGATGCGGCAACATATCAGGTAAATTTATTGCCAATTTCATAGATTTTTTTATAATATTCTTAACCTTCAGAGGAGTGAATAGATCTATAGTGACCTTACTTTACTGGGTTTTTTAAACATGACAATTGTGCAACTTGAATACAATGACGACAATGACGACAATGATACAATGACAACAATGAATACATGTTATTCACACTTAAAGCATATATATATTCACATATATATACTGTGTTGAGTTAAAAGTATGTTTGTACTCGACTGTACCGGTGCCCACACATTTACCTCCAAACTACTCTTAAGGCTTAATTATGATAGGATACAAATTAAATTTAACTTTGCTTACAAAGAATGCAAAATTTTATGGACTTATTTAAAGACCTCACCTTGACCTCAACTAAATAAACAAGAAATATAAATATAATAACACATCAGTTGACAATGCTCGCAATGAGCGAAAACGGTCTTGACCTATCAAATAAAGTGGAATAAAGCAGTGCTTCCCAACCTTTTTCATGGCACGGACCCCTAAATCTGAAAACAATAAAATGAGAACCCCCAATTTTTTTTTTCATATTTTATCACAAAGAAAGTTGAAAGAATGAACATTTTCGTGGACCCCCGTGAAAAACCTGCAGACCCCAGGTTGGGAAGCACTGGAATAAAGTACAAAGGAATATTGTGTTTTTATTAATAAATTTGATATTTCTTCACTTTTCTCATAATGCAAGATGCAATAGCTTTAAATCAGTGGTAAATTTAATAAATGTGTTAAAATAACAAGTTGTTCACATTAAAAATAAATATTAATGTTCAGTCCATTTTGTACTAGTGTTTTAGTACTGGTTTAGTAGTTGAAATTAAATTTATCTAGTGAACTCTATAAAAGCATTTTTATTTATCACATTTCGGGGTCAAGTTCTATCATATAGAAATAAATCATTATTTTTGTTGCAGGGCAATATATTATAATTTTGTCATGCATATTAAAGTACTTCCATATGCTTCAGCTATGAAAAATTGACAGCAAATCACATTATGTTTATTATTTATTCTCCATCAGTTGCTAAAAAAAAAGTTATCGAAAATAAACATCTGAGTAAATATGACATGTAAAGTATGTATTTTCAATATCTCATTATCAATTTACCGTAACTTAGAATTTTCATAATATTAAACATTTTTTTATTTGCCATCACTCGAAATGATCATTTATATAGTGGTCGATGTTAACACAGTTGTCAATCTTACCGGTCATCATCTCATTATTTGTGAAAGATTTAAGAGCCGGTCTGCTAGTACACACTGCGTACCTTCAACATTTCAGGTTACATACCAGCTTAAAATTTTGACAACAGCATTCTTCGCCGTATTGGTTCTCGGGAGAATATTAAAGAAATGGCAATGGGGGGCCTTAGGACTTTTGGCAGCCGGTGTTGCTCTGGTTCAATTGTCATCAACGCCCGCTCCGACTGTAGATCTCTCTAGCCAACCGGAGCAGTCTAGACTGTTAGGTTTCTCTGCGGCTCTGGCGGCATGCTTCATATCAGGATTTGCTGGAATTTACTTTGAAAAAATGCTAAAAGGTTCCGATATATCGGTAAGTTCAGTGTGAAATATATTATAAGTCTTCAAATAATAAATAAAATTCATTTGAATATTTGTGTGAAGTGTTTGAGTTGTTTTGTTGGAAATAGGATTTATCTTTTTTTATATGATAAGATAATTTGCTTAAACAGTTTGACTATATAAAAAAATTCAAACTGTAATATCTTTCCTAGTTTCGTATCATATTCTTATCACAACACCATAGGTACTCTAACTGGTTTTTTGATAATTATAAATTTATTGGCTAAAACAACTTAACTTTAAGTTAAAACCATTTTATTATAAAAATAGTATTAGAACAATAAAAATAGTTCTTACGATTCACACATAAACCACTTTTGAATCATAATTTCAAATAAAAATGTGAATGATTATAAAATTCATTAGTATTAGAATGTGTTTTGAAAAATCAGACTGATGCAAAATCAGCTTACAATTTTATCACATAATTTTTGCGAAACTAAATACTGGGTTAATTTTTTTTTAACACTTTGTAAAATTCATATTTTTTTACGTTCAGTTTAACCCGTTAACAGCTACGAAAAAATATGGTTTTTTTGTCCTGTACGCTAGCAATTTTCTAAAAACTAAAAAAGGGCAACACATTGGAACTATTCACGTGATTTATGGCTTTAGATGTTCTCCGTCCCGAATAAAAGTAATCCCATGTAATTAACCATACCACAAGGCTTGTAGCGCGTATAAACGATTCCTCAATTAGGGTTGTCACACTCAATTTATAATAAATACCGTTTTAGAATTAATTTTAGAACAATAAAGTTTAATGCAAAAAATAAGATATTATATCCCACAAGTCTCGAATAGTTCACACAATTAGAAATTAAATGATGCTAGGGTTGTCACAAAAAAGAATTTTATAAAATTATTGACATGATAAATAAAAATATGTTCACAAAAGTGTTTTATGGTGTTCATATAACGTACGAGATATATTAAAAAATAATTTTTGTGTGGTATGTTTCAAAACACGGCACTGCACATAAGGACAAATCACATTGTTTACAAAAGAATTTAGTAGATGTTCTTTTTTTTGAAGCAGCACATACCACACAACGCTTTTTATTTATATTTCTAGCAAAAGTAGATAGCTCAGAGGTGGAAGTGGGCAAAAAATCCATAAAGTGTGTGTTTGCTCCAATACGGGAATGTAATGCGACAGACTTACGCTTACGAGTGATTGTTTTCTTATGACTGAGGGTAAATGTTATAAAAATGCATTTAGAATATTGGGATAAATATCGGAACATGTTGAAAGCATTAACTACATGTAAATAACATTTCTCATAATATAACATCAAAAAAACACATGTGTGCCCTGACCCGATTTAACCTTTACAGAAAACGGCAAAAAAGTATCATGTTACCTACCATTTATTTTTTTGTTATGCTTTAATCTCAGACTACCGCCCCTGCAGGGGGCGGAGATTGTAGGATTAGTCATATAAATCAATGTTGTCAATGTATGTTCAAAACGCCGCTTAGCTAGATGATTTTCTACCGTCGACTGTTTTACCATGAAGAAATATTAACGTATTTGTACAAATACATCAGCAATTCGACAACCCCTGCCACCTGTACGATTTTTGTCGATTTTTTCTTAAGAATTTAAGAATAATTTATATTTATTCAATTGTTTTGAAACCTATACATATGCAAAATAATATTTACGCATATGTTATGATTATTTATCAAAAGTTGTGACAGCCCTTACGACCTCTATTCACTTTTTGTTGAATTTCTCTTACGAAAACTGTCAAAACGAAAACTTTATATTCATTTTGTGAGTGGTTAAGAGATGTCGGACCCTTATTCAATGACGCGAGCTGAAAAAAATATTTATTGACGCCGTAATAATGAGAACACACCGGTGGGACTATAGCGTGTGGGGTTAGTAGGTATGCGACCCACCGGTGGGTCGTTAGCGTTTAACTGGTTAAATTGCATTTTTTTCAATTTATACTCGAGCCATTGAAGCGCTTTTGCAAACATGAAAAAGCAAAATATTATTTTACAAATCAGAGTTGCATAGAAATTGGTTTTATACAAAGCAATAGTATAATTGGGTTTTTAAAAAAAATGTGTGTGTGATAAATCTTTATGATATTTTCATACTTTGGGGCAGTAATGCACAACTATTTCAATTTTTTTCTTGAAAATAAAATATATCTCATTAACCTTTCCCTTCCTGCAATAGATAATAGATTTACTACAATTCAACTCAAATAATGAATATCGATAAGAAATATAATAGATATGGTGCTCAGAGTATTCCTCCGTAATATAATTATGAAACATATAAAAAAAATTCTATGTATTATTATTCATCTGGAATAAAGGAAATAAATAATTTGTCAACATATAAGGGATAGACTCACCAATACAGAGATTTTTGCCGGCGCACCTTGCTGTGTGTGTACTGTATGCACATGTTTGACCTCGTCTGGTATGAAACGTTGTCGCGGCCGGCATTCGGTTTAGTAACATGTAAGATGACATATGCGGCGGTACTGTCGGATATTTGCGATGCTTTTTTCTCTTTTTCAGACAATTTTCAGCGCTAATTACAAAAATTGTTACATTTCTACTTGAAATATGATTAATAAAATCAATATTCATTGAAACACTAATTTTTAAATCACTTTTTCATAAGTTGTAGTAAATACATATCACCGGAGCGCGCGGGATTTTTAGCACCGTAAGGAAAAGGTTAAGTAAATCATTGAATTAAATAAATGAGATCAAGCTTTTTTTTTTTTGATGAAGAATAAATCGGTTCGTAGAAATAGTCTTAGTGATGAAAATTTGGATTCCATTTACAAGTACACCTAATCCATTTTTTTTGTACGGTTTCTATGTCTGTGGAAGCATTCTGTTGATGTTTTGTTAATACAAAGGTCCTAGTGTTGGGTTTTTAACACTTAGATCGCCAAGCAAGTCTCATGTAAAATGGTTCTTTGTTTTTAAGTATTAATTATTTGATGAAAATATATAATTATTTTTCCGGTCACCTCAAAAAAAATTCTCATTACGAGTGCCCGCTTGCGCTGTATACGTAATAACAACTCAAAGCTAGGTCTTCTTTGCCAATCACCAGTGACCCCCGTGGCGATCAACGTGCCAACCAAGGGTTACTTCCTCTCTCACCAAAGTCATAAATCATGTAACTTACAGTTGCCAAATTTAACTTAGATCAAAATATGAAAATAATCAGATTTGTCAGGAGATAAATAGTTGGCAAGACGATATGTAATTTTGTTCATATTGCTATGCAATTCCTGAATCTTTGAATGAACGAAAATTTCATACTATATTATTAATGAGAAAATTGAAATAAAATTTTTGAGGAAGTAAAAAGTGAGAAAAATGAATAATATTTGCACAAGCAAAGGATTAAGTGTATTGATAACATTGTGTTGTCATCTTTTATTGTATTTGCTGTATGCTATTTACTTATTATTTAAAAAAGATTTACAAAATAATTTCTTTCAACAGGTGTGGATGCGAAATGTTCAATTGAGCTTACTATCACTGCCGTTTGGTCTGATAACCTTTATAATCGGAGGAGGATCCCCATCCAAATTGCTGACCGGGTTCGACACTTTTGTATGGTATCTCGTCTTCTTACAAGCCGGAGGTGGACTCATCGTCGCGGTGGTTGTCAAATACGCTGACAATATCCTTAAAGGATTCGCCACATCTCTAGCCATTGTTATATCTTGCGTAGTGTCTATTTATTTGTTTCAATTTACCTTAACTGTCCAATTCTCAATAGGGACTTTAATGGTCATCGGATCTATATTTTTATACGGATACGAGCCTAAAAGTGTGGACAGTTTGAGAACGCCACTGAAAGTCTAGTTTTATAAAACATAATAGTATTAATTAAACTGATTTTTTTCAAAATTAAATTATTTCTTCTGTTTAAGAGTATGTGATTTTATAGGGTACTTATTATTAAGTGATGTTCGTAAAAATGCGCATTTATTATCAGTTTTAAGTCTTGTTTGAATATTCAAATATGTTAAGTATTATATTTGCTAGTTAAGATATCTTCTTATACAAAATTTATTGAACTATTATTTATGATAACATCTGTGAAAAGATATAAGAATAAAATGAAAAATCCCAGTAAAAAATCTATTTATTTCTTAACAATATAGTAACATATCAGAGCACCGTAGGAAAATGTATAAAGGAATGTATTTCTTATTTTTTTTAATACATCACTAATACACAGGGAATGTGTTTTACAACTTAGGTTGAAAAGGGATAGGAATACATCAACACTCCATAAAGAGGTTCAGATCAACATTTTTTTTTTTGATAATTAGCTCATAATGATTAATGTTTTTTTAAGTGATGTCTACAACTTTTTTTATTTAAAAACTATAAAATTTATGGCATTGCATAAAGAATTTTCAAATGATTTAGAGCGTGTTTAACCATGATTTTTTAAGATCATGGTTTTTTAAGACATCAAAGATTGCAACATTTTCTCCAGTTTTCGGGAGTCGGCTGCAAATTTCCTGATTCCGTCTGAAAGTTTGTCTGTGGCCATTTGATCTTCGTTCAATTCCCAACGGAAGGCGGGCTCTGTCAGCGATACTTTTTCAAGGGTGAGCTTTTTTGAAACTGCAGGATCAAGGGCCTGGAAGATGATTAATTAAACGTATTTAGAAAAACATTTCAATACAAACTACTGCTATAAAGTAGTTAAATTCCACTACTGAAAAAAAAAATTAAGCAAAGAATTCAAATATTTAGTTTTGTAGATACAAGAAATAATATAAAGTTCTGGGCAGAAGATTCAAAGCAATTTGGGAAAAAAACAGTAATTTATTTAATTGTTGAGTACAATTATTGTCTGTCTGCTAATCCCTAACATAAGCTTAATGACTCAATTTTTTATTTGCTCTTAATCAGAACTAACAATTTGTTACCTACCAACTTTTACCAACCTGTGATTAGAGAACCAAAATTTTAAATTTTCGAGAATTGAGACCAGTTTTATTTATTTGAATATTCATTATTATTAATTTATTATTTACACTTTTATGTAAACCAATGGAAAAAGCTTTGAAATGGTGTTTGATGACAACAAAAACATATTTCTCTACACATTTTATCGAGCACCTAAACAGAATAAATATCAGAAGAGGTTTTGTTTTGCATATATTTACATATTGAGCAATGACTATTCAACTATTTGGGATAAGTGCTTAATAAGGTGGCCTTACACCTAGGAACAAATTGTTCCAGAGCATGTTCTGGAACACAAAATTCAGATGTTCACGTCATGCCGTATTGTAGAAAATTTCACGTGAGCTGAGATAGGTTCCCATATTCAGTCTGGAAGCGCGGAAACACGGAACTCGGGGAACATGCGTTGCATGCGCAGCTGTAGACGAACTGTCAAAGTATATTTTGATGTGGCGGAATGATACTGTTCTGCAAAAAATTGAGCTATACCACAGCTATAACGTATTGTGGGATACATCTAATTATAATTATAAAAACCGAATACTTCTTGCGAGAATATATACGTAAGCATCACTGATCGATATCAACTCATCGGGCGTTATTTTTTTTGGTCTATTAGTCCAGTGCTACCCAACCTTTTTCGTTCCACGGCCCCCTAAATCTAAAAAAAATAATCCACGGCCCTCCTCAATTGTCTCCGTAACCAACGTTCCCTCTAATTTTTCTACTGTGTGCGGACCATCAACTTTTGTGTGCGGTAAATTTTCAGTAACTATTGTACAACATTTATATGTGCAGTTTGTGCGAAGAACGGAAAAAAGTGTGCGGTCACATCTTTCGAGGTGTGAGCGTGCACACGCGCACACCTTAGCAGAACCATTGTTCGTAACTCGTTTTTTTTAGCTCACCGACGAATTTGAAATCCCTGATTTGCCATACCTTTTCCCCAGAATCCAAATTTCTCAATCCCGTATTCCCACGGCGGCCCCTAAAGAAATTCCGCGGCCCCCAATATGGGGAGTACCGATTTGACAGACTAAAATATACAGATATTTGTACTTTCTACTGAATTTCGCGGCCCCTGCGAGAAATCTTACAGCCCCCAGGTTGGGAAGCACTGTATTAGTCTATGGCAGTGTGCCAAACTTTTTACTTAGAAAATGTACCTTTAAAAAAGGGATTGTGTCGAGTTGACTACTATGTATATATGCAACTATGACAAATATTTATTTGAATACGTAGATGTTGAATTTTTTTAAAAATTGAAGAAAATTTAAATGAATAGGCATTATTTAAAATGAAAATTTTTAATTTCAATGAATACGTTTTTTTAAGTCTTAGAAACCAACATAAGCAAAAATCATAAATAATTCTCTGATTGAAAATTAGTTGCTCAACCTTCACGAAAGGTAAAGAATAGAAGAATGGGGTTAAAAAAAGACGAGTTGTAAGCTGACAACTTACTACTATTGCATAAATTGGATTAAAGTAATTTTAGAGTATCTATTTGGAATATAAACTTTTGACTGCACAACTAGGTAAGACAAAGTCCACACGGGACCTGCGATTGACATTATCAGTAAAAGAAAAGGAAGTTTACCTTTTTGATTGGTTCTTTGGAATCTTCAAGTTCCTGGAGAAGCTTGGGACTAATTGTCAGAAGATCACAACCTGCCAGGGCACGGATTTCTCCTGTGTTTCTGAATGATGCACCCATAACTTCTGTCTTGTATCCAAACTTCTTATAGTAATTATAGATTTCTGTGACAGAAATCACACCGGGGTCCTCTGATGGTGTGAAAGATTTTTGAGCTGTGTTGGCAACAAACCTGAATATAAATAAAAACCTGGTTTATTGAAAAAAAAAATAAGCGGCCACCTATTAAGTAACTACTGGCACACTATCCACCTTGTGCAGGAAACGCAGAGTTCCTAAGCTATACTCTGTAAAATAAGAACAGGTGTGCATAAATGAAGAAAATCTGGAATAGTATTATATGCTACAATAATCCAAACATGTTTAACTCTACTCACTTACACATACTAAAACAAATCTTTTGTCCATTATTCCGTTTTGATTTCAGGTGATTCATAGTATTTACCTTATTGACAAAGATCCTCACAAATAAATATGATCCAAAAGCCCACAATATTGTTCAATAATTATGAAAAAATAACTGTTACTTTCATTACACATCATAAAAATAATGGAAATTTTAAATGCACTTAAATACTATAAGTATCGAATTTTGATTTGGTATTTTTTTAATCAAAGACATTGAGGCATCATATTTATTCTAAATCAAATTCATGTCAAAAATATTTAGTTATTTAAAAAATCTGTGATCATTTGCCGCTCCTTAGGACTTGCCGCCCCGAGGCAACTGCCTACTCGCCTATGCCCTCGGGACGTCCCTGCATGGAATATCAAATTTCCCACCCTTAGCTTTCATTGGGGTTGTAATTTGCCATGACAAGAAATTATACTCTTTTAAAAATAAATTGGGTTTTTTTGGTTATTTTAAAAACCTTAAATACCTTTTTTCAATTAATTTATTGTTTTGGGTTTAAGGTCTGCAATTTTGGTGCCCATTATCGCCAAGTAAAAATATGCATAATATACAGAAATTACATTAGTTTGTGTTTATATATGAAACATACCACAAAAGAACCATATGGATAAGAAAAAAAAATCTTATTAAAATCTCTTTACCATTTTTATTTATGGACTGTCTTCTCACTTTGGAATCTAAAAAAATCTATTTTTTTAAATAACTACCCCCATAAAAGCTAAGAGTGGGAAATAAGATATTAATTGAAATAAAAAGCTTTAAATTTGAATCATTCAAATTATGTACACTCCCACAGATTTTGTCACTAACGACCCGGGTTTCGCCTTTCGGCATCTTCAGGCGTTCAAGCGCACGGATGAACTTGAACTGACGCTTAGTAAATGGATGTTTCGTGTTTATATATTAAATAAATGTATCACTGAGTCTAAAGCCATTGATGGCGAAAAGGATATACTTATTATGCTGCTTTATATTGTGATTTGGCAATAATATGCAAGAATATATTACCAGTCCATAATTCGTCCAACAAAAGGAGAGATAAGAGTAACCCCAGCCTCCGCACAAGCCACCGCTTGACTGAAGGAGAACAGCAGCGTCAGATTACAATGGATTCCATGTTTTTGTTCAAGTTCCCTGTGATGAATAAGAAAAATCATAATGTATTATTTTTTCCGTATTTTTAATGTATTATTTGTAATGTATTTGCCGCCTGTGGTTGAGTGGTCAGCGTTGTTGGCTTCGGCTACAGAGGGCATGGGCTCAAATCCCGGTACGGACAGTTTAATAAATTGATTTTTCAATCGATTTATGAATTTCTGTTCCAAGGCATGGATGTATGTGATGTCTTGAATTCCCCCCTCTCACCCATCCTATCCTATGAACGGGGCGTATCGAGAGCGATTAGCTTACCACTAGTCCTGTCCTAACCCTATCCTTCTATCCTACTCTCTTTGGGAAAAGAGAGGTTGAGCAACTGAGTAACAAACAGTTATCGTAGAAACACTTCTGTTGAGATAAACTCCATTAGGAGTCCATATGCTCCACATTGGGAGCGGACATGGATAAAAAATATAAATATATTGCATAATATTTCATTTTGATTTGACTCACCTCGCGGCTTGGATACCTTCCCACGTGGAAGCAAGTTTAATTAGAACCCTCTCTTTTGTGATTCCATTGTCTTCAAATAATTTGATGAGCTTTAACGCCTTGGCCACACTTGCCTCTTTGTTGAAAGATAACCTAAAAATATAATATATATTCTGTTTTAAAAATATAATAAAACATATAACAGTGTTTGTGATTATTTCATTCACATAACTTTATTTTAATGTCATTTATAAACTCTGAACCCATTGCATTTTCATATTTTTAATGTGATATCATAAAATTTATCCTTTTTTATTTTACTATAATTTTATCTTTAAAAATGAGAAGTAGTGGGAAAAAGCATTGGTTTAAAAATTCAATGGCTTGCAGATTCCTCGACTTATACTTCAATTACCAGTAATTAAAAAAAGAAGATCTATTTAGAGAACGATTAAGTAGAATTAGTGTGATTGTGTTGGACCTAATACATCAAAGAAAACCAATGGAATAAAAAAAATGTTATTTTTATTTTGTATTTAAATGAATTTCAACCAAGTTATCGCCGAATTCATCGACAGAGTATATAGATAAATTTGAATATTTTAAATTAAGCCAGTTAGTTAATTAAAGTATAGATGTGTTAATAAAATTTGATTTTCAAGGATATATGTCAAACAGTAAGAATTTTCTTTATTTTTGTGTGATATTATTATGTCATTACGAAATGACAATACCAGTAAAATATACCTTATAACATTGATAAAACAAATGTTTTTTATTTTAAATACAAGCAAAAATATTTCGTTTTTTTTTTGTTAATCATTATAGGAAATGAGTCAATCAAGAACACGACAATTAATTAATTTGTTGACATAATGTGTCACCTTATTATCAATATTGTTAATTATATAACAACAAAAAAACATTCCAAGCATCACACAAAAAATAATATTTATCAGTATACCTTTTATAAATGAATCTCAAAATATATTCAGTACAGGTACATTTTTTAAAGTCGACAATATTTTCGTCTAGAAAGAAAATGGGATAACGGAAAGCTTTTAATATCATAATATATACTCAGCAATTATACTCTTAGAATTTGCATAAAACCAAATTTATGTAGGTCAATAAAAATAGTGTATAAAACAAAAAGAACCCTACCTTGCATCGACTTCAGTTGAAACTCTCCCTGGGATAATTTTAAGGATTTCACAACCGAATACGACACACAGCATGTCCATTGTCTCTGAAATTTTCTCATCCATAGTACTAAAAAACAGGGAAAAAAATAATTGGCCTATTTTGCTTTACTCACATGTATAGACCAGTGGCTACTAACTATCTGTAGAATAACTTTCATTCAGGTATAGTTACATATTTTATTCATTTTTAAGTGTGTACACATTTTTTACAGCGTTCAAGAACAAAATCACACTGCGATGTACATCAGACTTTGACAATGAATTTCTCAGTGAAATATTTTTTTTAATTAATCATGTTGATTATAAAGAATCTATGATACTAAATTTTTTTTATCTTCATCTTCTGCATTAACTAGAACCACCATTTTGTTGGTAAAAAGGATAAGTGCACTTTGTAAAAAAGGGTTAGAGTTCATTACTCAAAACATAATGAGAATAAAAATACACTTGATCCTCTTTTTATACAGCAGACGCTTTCAAACAAAGGGATTGCAATACCGGCATTATTGAAACAGGAATCTCAGTGTATTTTCAATACAAAAATACCAGTTTTAAAAATGCAAAAATACCAGTATTGAAAATGAAACAAAATCTAATTTTGAAGGTATAGAAACCATCACACGTAATAATAAAATAGTTCACAATGAATTGAAATATTTTGATTCTGTGTAATCTTCTATGATACTTCAATAAATGCAATGCAAATATTACGCAAATTTGTGTGGGGTCTGAAAATCTATGTTTATGATTTTTTTCTTTATCGACTGCATTTAATAGTTAAATACCCATTTTGATTTCTTTCCCGGTATTGCCATTTCAACAGGCAATATTTTTTATTTTTTTTTGCGGTACCGGTATTGATATATTCATCTGGTATTGCAATTCCTAGTTTCACAGGATATTGTAAGACAATTTACACAAAATGACTCGACGTAAATTCCAAGAACAGCATAACATTGAAGAAGTGAGTTACAATCAGGGTTGCCAGATCTACAAAATCACAGATCGGGAAATTCACGATTTCGAAAACTTTTATACATGTGCAGGTCGGGATTATAGAGAGAAATGCAATGTGGGACTCGGGATTTGTCGATTGAGCTCGGGACAGTCCCGCTCAAATATGGACGCCTGGCAACCCTGGTTACAATACACCTAGAATCGCATAATTTTTCTTTAAGAAAATAATACAGAAATTATTTTGTGTAGAATTTGAGTACGGAAGAATCCCCGTACCATCAGTCGCCTTGTAGTATACCAGAAAAGAACCAGATTTTGCACATAAAGTATGTGAGCAACGCGGTACTAATTACGTAAAAATATACTTTAGTACAGACAAATATTTTTTTCTGAAAATTTGCATTAAATAAAAACCCCATATTTATTTATACTTATTAATATTTTCATAAGTGACACAATATAATATGTACATATATAATATATGACTTTTGAATTTCAATATTAATCACAAAAATTAGATTTATTTAGTGGTCAACATTCTGACAATAGCAAGATATGATAATTATTGTTCTAATATTTTTTGAACCCCGTTCTAATCAGTTTTAAAAGATGAATATTCTTTTATCTTAGGTCATGTTATTAAGAATTCGTGCAAAAAGGGAATCAAGTGTATAAAAATAAAATAATTAAAATAGATAAATTAACATCAATTGCAATCTCAAATATCATCAGCCTAGAGCAGTGGTTTCCAACCTTCATGTTATTGCGCCTCCCTTTGAAGAAAAAAAAAATATCTTAGCGCCTCCCCATCCTTTATTTCATATAGTAATAAAGACACGTTTTAAAGGGTAAATAAATATTTTAGACTGTTTGCGCCTCCCTTTGCAATGGCCCACGCCTCCCAGGTTGGAAATCGCTGACCTAGCGGTGGCAAACCTATGACCCGCGGGTTAGACACTGACCCACAAACGCTACCTCCTATCCCCCTTTTCCAGTGACACCGCTGACTTAGTGAACCACTGGTTAGTATAAAAAAAATAGCGAACAAAACTTGACCCGCCTCTCAAAAAGGTTCGCCATCACTGATCTAGACTCTAGTGTGAAACTTGTAAGTATATATATATATGTATATATAACACTTACTCCAATCCACGAAAAAGTGGTATTGAGCAATATTTGAAGCAATTTTTTTAATGCACAATAAATTACTCAAATATTTTTTAATTGATTTGATAATTACTTAAGAATTTTTTGTGAAGTGTCATTTCAAGATATTGATGGAAAAATGAGATTTTGATGAATGACTGAAAAAGCTACCGAGACCACACAGTTTCACCGTTTTGCTATGGCAGTTAGATTGGCATTATGAATGAAAAAAATACATACGATCCTTTGGATTGTCCATATTTTATAGCTGTATCGATGAGAGGTTTGTATTGATCCATTCCGGCCGCGGACAGAATCAGAGAAGGATTAGTTGTTGCATCTCTGGGCTTATAAGCTTTCATAGCTGAAACAAAATCGTAATTAAACAATATGTTATATTTATTTTAAGAGTGCTTAAAACAAACGCAAAATTATAGTTGTTGCAATTGTTTGTTCGTGGTAATATGGCATTTTTTTAAAAACTGTTTATTTATATTTGTATGGACTAGTTTGCAGTGGTGGATTAAGCACTTCGGAGGTTACAGGCTATTAGAAGGACTCGTTATTCGAGTAACATAACAACGTCGCAAATCCACAAAATGAAATATTGTAGCCTGAATATAAAATGCCATATTATTTTGGAGACCCATGAGATTCGGAGGCGTCAAGCTCGTTCATCATGCGCTTATACGCCACCGATAGTATGGAACATACTAGGTTTATTTTTATTGATCCAAGTTATTACGAGAGAATGTAAACATCAATGGGCTAAATATTTAAACAACTGGTATGTGAAGAGCAATACATTTTATCGGTGTATAATTAGGGTTGCCAGGCGTCCCGATTAACTGTGACTGTCACCGGTTTTAAGTCTCGTGTCCCGGTGTCCCGAACAAACCTCTCGGGACGCCCAAATGCCCCGGTTTACGACCCACGCTGATTATTTGGGGAAATCGGTAATCGAAAGTCTTGGAAAAGTTAAAAAAAAAAAAAAAATCGAGTCACGCTAGTATTTTCGGGCAAATCGGTAAATTCCGAACAAATTCGAAAGTTTCGAACAAATTCGGCAAATCGGACAAATGTCCCGGTTTGACTTGCAAGAAATCTGGCAACCCTATGTATAACTATAACTTAAATTTCACAATTAGGATGTAAATCCAATCGTTTCACACTATGATAATACTTTACGATAACTAAGAAGTGGGAAAGCCAAATCTTGATAATTCAAAGTAATGATAAAATAAACAAACAAGATCATTTGAAGATCAAATCGAAGAATAGAAGGTGCAGCGACGAAACAGGTCACGGTTATCACATGAGCAGCAGTTACCGAGATAATTTAGATTTGAAAGTACTTTCGCTCTAAAAATTGTGGATATTTAATACAAAATAATATTTTATAAAACACTTGCCTTCAAAGTCACCAGTATCGGCGACAACAACTGTCATGGTTTTTAGTTGATCAAGGGAACTCATTTTATTTGATAATACGAAACTTTTCGAGTTTACAGACTTTAAACTACAAAAGCCGCACGATGACTGCAAATCACTCAAATGACTTCATAGATAATATACTAGAGATGACTGTCAGCTCGTTCCTTTTGACCTCTGAGAGACGTTGGGAATAATGTTGCCATAATATATCAATATGTAACAACACTGTTCTTATGCGTACTTTTGTCGGTTTGCTGACTGCTTGCAAACCATTTTATAATTAAAATTCTAATACAAAGTTTTGATCACATGGCTTGGATTTAGGTTTGACAGTTGGTTCTGTTATTTTGTGTCAAAACTGGTTTCCAACTGTTTGTAAACCGTCAGAAACAGTTCATGCCCTAAATTTGCTGACCTAATTCTGACTGTTTTTTGGTGCCAACCTCCAACCCATAAACTAGTATACATACTTTACATAGATGAGCGATGGATGAGCGACTTAGAACGTGAAGTTGCTCAGAGTTTATACTGGTTTATGATTGGTAGAACAGGTACCTGTAAGTCGGTCCCAGCTAGGAAATAGTTATTATTATTCTTATGCCTTTATTATAAAAAAAATATGGCGCCAGAAAGAAAGGAGGTGGGGGAGAGTTTGGGTTTGTTATTTGAGTGTTTTTAACATATGAAACTTGTTTTATACTATCAAATGAACTGATAAACACCCACTGTCTTATTTTACATTCATTTATTTTAATCGATCGAATTGTAAATTATTTGGAAATAACACAAGCTCTTACGCCTCTGCTAAGTTTTTCTAAAATGGTATATTTTTCTTCGATAGAAATGCGTTTTCTTTTTTTTTAATTCCATTTTTTTGCATGACTGAAAAAATATTTTAATATAATAATAAATCGCGCAGTCAGTAAAGTTTTTTTAAAAATTTAAAATTAATTTGATGTTATAGATAAAGCAAAAAGTTTTTAGTAATATGTAGTGCAAAAGATTGACCACACCGCAAAACTTCGCATACAGTCAAATGTTGGCTAACGTCTGTGTATTCAACGCGTGTCAGGCTATACACGCATAGCTGGCGTCTAACTGTGTGCGGAATTTTTCACGCGCTTTGCATTTTATCACTTAGTAACTAAATATGTCGTCAATATTATTTTTTTGCAAAAATGAAAGGAAATCTTAGTTTTGCATTTTCCGCGGAAAACCCCAAGTCCCTAATTTTGTATGAGATTCACACCCCCAATTACACTATCCCCAATTATACGGTCCCGACGATCGTATAAATGGGGGTTTTACTGTACTAGTTTATGGGCACCCCAAGGCACCTTTCTGGCGGAGTGTTTACAAATGGCGAACAGTCGTATATTATCTCTGGCTATACGCACGTGGTGGCGATAGGTAATTTAAACTGCGCGCTTTTATGTCATAATTCATGACACGCTAAATGACTTATTTACCAATACATGTTTTAGATCGAAATGGATGAATTAGTCTTTCCACCGTCTCCCAATTGGTACCTGCATAAGATCATATGTGCAGGATCTGATGGTTGCGTAGTGTACGGATGTTTATCAAATGGAATAACTATTTTAATCCCATGTGACGAAACTACTTCCAGTGCATTGTTTCAAGTGAAAACTATCCGGCCTGCTCATAAATTACGGTAAAAACATAAGTCAACATTTGATTAATTCAACCAATTAAAACTAGTAGAAATATTTGAAAGTATAACCCGTGTTTATTAATATTTCCAGAATCACATGTATCGATTTGTGCCCAAATTGGAAGGATTCTCGATTATTTATTTCAGCAGCCGATGATGGTTTTGTGAAATTGTGGAATGCTGCTACATTCTCTTTTAACATCGCCAATAATGTACATTTTGGCACTAAAGAAGTATGTGCACCTATTTGATTATGTTTTCAATTAGAATCTGGGAACTTTTACTACATTAGAAATCATTTTTCTACATTAGAAACAGTTTCATTTGATAATTTTGATGAATTAAATCGATTTATAATTTTTTTTTTTTTGTATAATTTTTTAAATTAAAAAAAAAGATTTGACATTACAGCTTACGCCAATGCGTCAAATATTTTAAAGTTGAAATATCATACGAGATATACTCGATGAGAATTTTTGAAAGTCACATGAGATTAACCCAAGGAGAATTGACTTCACAAACACCCATGTCTTAGATCGCAAATTAAAATTGAAAAAAATCCAATTTTGACATTGACCTTACCGGGAATCGAACCCGGACCCACCTGATCGGAAGAGCAAGCTCTTACCAACTAGACCAAAGCGGAGACCAATTATTTATATTATTGTAATTTTCTAATATTTGGTTTTCTCTATTGTAGACTGTTGTCGGTGCATCATTTATCACGCCTGAGAATGTAGTGTCAGTTGGTAACAACGGAAATTTGGTTACATGGAATATCAAGAACAACACTGTCAAAGTTGATTCAACGATTTTAAAAACCTACAAACCGCTGTGCGTCTCCGGCTGTTCTAATAAGCCGGGGACTGTTGCTATCGGAACTAAGAAAGGAGTGGTGTTGGTTTTATCTGTTTTAGGTAAATACATATTTCCATATGATTCTCAGTTGTTTTACTACTTATATGGGGCAGGATGACTGATGTTATATTCAATTTTTTATCTATGAATGCTCTGTAGATCTGTGGGAGAATAAATATTAGTTTTATGAAATTATATTCGAATGTAATGATATAATTTTTGGGAAAAGTGTTATATCTTTTCCGGTTCTAAGCTCAAGAAATGCGACCCCAATACCCACATTTTCTTAAATATATATTTTAATATGGGTGATACAATGTTTATAATTAAGGTTTTCTTATATCATAGTTTTTTAGACCTTTTGTAGTTTATATAAATACGTGATAACACGATAAGCGCCCGCGATAAGCGATCGTTCGTAAGATAGCTGGGCTAAACTCATCGGTTGATATTTCATATGTGTGCTGGGATGACGTCTTTTTTACGCGCAACTTAAAATATGATTATTCATTAAAAAACCATGGATTTTTATTAAGAAGTGTATGAGGTATGATGCAGAGAGATATTTTAAAGCCCTTGGACTATTTTTTTTTTTTGAAATTCATAAGAATAAGGCCAATAATGAGGAAACCACTGGGGTCCCTAAACGACCCCCATCGGATGAGAAGTATTTTTCTAGTCTCCGAGCCGCGAGAGATATAGCTAGTCATGGATTATTTCGGCGAAAAACCTCACAAACTAAGCTAAAAACAACGCCACGATTTAATTTTTTTTTTGAGGGCTTGATAATTGCGTTAAAATCACACATTAACCACTTCCCGGCGAATTATTTTTGCAAAAATGTTCCAAAAAAAAACTATTTTTATTTTCTTTTAATTTGAAGCATATAAATATTATTTTTTTTAACCCTTCAAAGTCTTTTTTTTTATATTTTTTAATTTTTTTTTAATTTTTTTTTTCATAGAATATTAAATGTACATATATATATATATATATAATATCATATCAAGGAATAGTCACATAAAATACACGAAACAGACTCAACCCTTTCATGCCTGCCATTACTGATTTTTTAGGAATAATTTTTACAGTCTTAAAACTAGAAAAGCACAGTAAAAATTGGTACAAAAGGAGGAATACCAGTTTAGAAACCCTGGTTTTTTTGTTTCAATGTCAGAAATTGTGAAATTGTATGAAACACGTATTTTTGTGAACACCCAAAATTGAACAACGATTTTAAAATGTTTATATGGGCGCGCTTCGGTTATCACACGCATTTGCGTGAGCGCCAAAATTGGAACACTTTTTTACACGTGTTCGTGTGAATGCCGGGGTAGTGGTTAATACGAAGAACACTGATAAATTATGCGAAATATGAAATATTTTTCAGTATTCTTCGTAATAATGTGTGGTTTTAACGCGATTATCGAAGCTTCAATATAAAATTTTAAATCGTGGAGTTGTTTTTAGCTTAGTTTGTGAAGATTTTCGCCGGAATAATTCATGACTAGCTATGTAACACTTTTACCTAATTTTTAATTTGTCAAGCTGAACTAAGATCAAAGAGTAATCCAAAATGAGCTTAAAATATTGGTACTACCTTGTTTTGCGCCAGGCGGTGAAACCTTTCCATATGACCTGTTATATCATAAGAGTTGTGATCATATGGCCCGCTTTTTGGGTAGTCTATTCTGTTATCTCCACGCAGAGCTTGAAATGGCCTGTTTTCTAAAGGTCGGCAACCTAATTAACAATTTGATTTCGTGATAAATCAAAAAATCAGCCAACTAAATCATATTCAAGATTTAGAAATTATTGATGTGTATTCACTTAATTTTAACTACATTACACTGCAATTGACAGAATAGAACACTAGGAATGTTTCGTGAGCATTTATTTAGTTTTATTTTCATTAATAAATAAAAACTATGTAGAAATATTCATTTTCTTGAATACACAAACTCTAAATAACTAAAAATAAATCGATGTCCAGTTTTGAGAAAACAATGAATGGTGACGTGATAATTATCACTTAACTAACATCTTGAAGTTGATGTTCGAGAACACGTAAAAAGGCCATTTTAATGTTGATTTTATATTTTGAAATTGGTCATACTGATGAGACCTACACGATCGATGCATTTTTCGGTGCCTGGCAAACAACGAAGTATCAAAATATTAATTTCAAACAAATTCTTGGTGATTTTTGTAATTCTTCATTTATGATTATATTATTTTTAGAGAGAAATGAAATATTGTTCAAATCTCATGGCCATGATACTGAAATAACGTCTCTAAGCTGGTGCCCGACTGCAACCTGTGAACCATTGGTTGATATATTATATAAAAAACAATTAAAAGCGGACAAATTTAAAAATGTTGTCGAAAAAAATAATTGTGATAAAACCACCCAATCCAAAGAAGAAATCAAGGAAGTGGAAAAACCTGCAGTGCAAGGGACTGAACACAAGAATTCTGACATATTGCAGCATGATAATTTAATTGATTCAAACAATCAACTGATTAAAAATGTAATGGATGAATCTGATATATTTGATGTTTACAATGATAATTCGATCGTAGAATTTGGGCATCCAAAAGTTGTACGGGATCGTTCTCATTCAAAACTTGAAAATGTCTCCGCTACTGAAACCATAAATAATGAGCCTCTAAGCGTTAACGACAGCAATAAATCTTTAATTGATAACAGTCTCTTGGAAGCAATGAATGCTGTCTCTTTAAAAGAGCAAGAAATAAAGAATGACTTTTTAGAAGAATGCGAAAAGGTGAAAGATCTTATTAACCCGGAAACATGTAAACAAATAGACACATCTCAGCTTAATGAGTCAACTGATTCAGCAGATCGAACTTCCAACAATGTGATGGACGAATCTGATATATTTGATGTTTATAAAGATCATTCATTAAACGAGTTTGGCCATTCGAAGTTTGTTCGACATCCACCTGTTTCAGAAAATAAAGATGATATATTCCACAGTGATCTAGATGAGTCTACAAATGCCGATGAAAAAGATAAAACCTCTGTCAATAATAGCCTCTCGGAAGCAATGGACGCAGTGTCATTACAAGAGCCTGGGATGAAAAATGACTATTTAGAGGAATGTAAGAAATTGAAAGAGATGATAAACAATCCGGCAAAGTTTCGAAATAAAAATGCATCCAGAAAAGGGTATTTTGCAAATGAGAGTAGCTCGTTCGGATCTGACAATGATCCTGACATTGAAGAATCGTTTACAGAAAATGAAAAGCTTTCAAGTACATTAAACGATATTACTCATGACGATTCTGACATTTTTGATGTTTATAAAGAACCTTCTTTTTATGAATTTGGTCATTCTAAATTTATGGCTAACAGTTCAGTAATAGACACAGATGATTGCAATAAGTCGCCAATAAAACCCATAAATAATTTTCTCGATGAATGTGAAAAGCTTAAAAAAGATTTGTTGGACGTTTCTATAAAAGAAGAGGATGAAGAAGTTGTTTCTAAAAATGAAAATGTACCGAAAGAAGAAATTCTCCTGAGTTCAGTCACAGTTGCGGATGATTGCAATAAATCGCCAATAAAACCCATAAATAATTTTCTTGATGAATGTGAAAAGCTTAAAAAAGATTTGTTGGACATTTCTATAAAGGAAAAGGATGAAGAGGTTGTTTCTAAAAATAAAAATGTACCAAAAGAAGAAATACTTCCGCTTCATATATTTCTGGCGAGTTCATGTAAAAACGGGTAATAATATTTTATGGAATATATTTTTAATACTCGTCACTATTTCAATTTAAAAAAAACTTCCACCATATTTTATTATAGTATATATTGTATTTGAAGATGATTTTTAAATATTTCTAGGAAAGTTTGTATTTGGTCTCAGACTGGCAGTCTAGTGACATCTGGAAATATCAAAATAGGCGTTGAGACAAAAGGACAAAGAACCCCCAAAGCTGGTCATCCGTGGAGTACAGTTTATTGGTCATCAAAGTTGACATTATTAGCAGCTTATAAAACTCCACACCTCATACATTGTAATTTTCAATCAGTCACTTTGTAAGTTATAAACACACCAATTTTTAACGTATTAAAAAATAATTGATTGATTCAGATGGTAAATGTCTCATAGCCATTGTCACAGCTATTGCTTTGAGGTGCTAAATTTAATGTTCTTTTTTTACACTTCCATTCTATGTAAGAACTTTTAATAGTTAATTACTAATTATTTTGTTATTATGGTAAAATTTACAATCAAAAGTGATCTTCACTGCATTGTATATTTTACTCGGTGAACGGATTCTACCGAACATTACTTTTCCGTGTTCCTGTCGTCGAATCGAACGGATTGATTTCGTTTCCACCAAATTTTTGCAATTTCGTCTCAACGATGGACGGCTTCATCAACAAAATGTTCCCGAACATCTAATCACAAAAATCACAATTGGTTGAGTGAACGAGCAATTCTTGCGGCAAGGAACAAAGATGTGGATCATTTAAATTTACAATTCAAAATCAAATCGTTGGTCTACTGCATTCCTTCAAATCTATCGACCGTGTAACAAACGAAGACGAAGCAACCAACTTTCCAACTGAATTTTCAAACTCACTGGGTCTGCCTGGCACAATTTACAAGCTCGGTAGTCATGCTTCAAGCTATCAATTTAACACAACATTTATTGATTCTGAGGCGAAGTACGAAGTTCGTCGGGTTAGCTAGTAAAATAATAGTTTCATTGCTCAAAATATACCATTTACCTTGTTTCTACTCATGACAGTATTGCACACAAATCATTTCATTTTTCAATAAAAGTAAGTTATTTTTGTTACTTACATGTCGTCAGTAATAAAATAAGTTAATGAAAATATTTTCAGAAAATCCAAATTTCTCAAATGCACTTCTATTCACAACGCTCACATGAGAGGTCTATTTTCTATTTCTGCCACAAAAATTGACACAACGGAAGATGATTGGCGTAAACCGTCAGATTCTATAATCTGGACAGCTGCTCAGGACAGATTTCTTACTGCATATTCCCTGGACCAAAGAAGAATTGTCGCAAGATATACGACATTCGGAGGCTTTGTTTATGACATAGCTGTCTCACCTATTGACCCACAAAGGTAAGTTAATATTATAATTATTTTCACAAACAATCTGAACTAGACTATAATGTGTCTATATTCAGTTCCTATCATGCCGTTATTATATACATCAGTGTATTGCAGCTGGGGTTTTCAAACCGGTTAACCGGATTTTCGGGTGTTTTAAAATAAACCGAAACCCGGTTTATTTTTGGCGGTTAACCGGGTTGGTTAAAAATTCTTTTTCTGCTTTAAACACTACGAGCTTATATTAAACTATTCATATGTAGAGTATAAATATTTAAAAATGTTCTATATAATAATAGTATTATAAGTAGTACAATATAATAAAGTATTGTACTGTTCAACTGTCTAATTTCTGTACCATATGTACGACAAGTAAATAGTCGAAATCCTGGACAACTATACTGCATTAAGTCAAATATCTGTAATACGAAAGAATTCTCATAATATCAATGATAATAAAACAAGTGAACCTTATTGAACCAAAAATACATATAAATACGTTCGTCGTTATATCTTTTGAATGAATACAATATCCGAATCGAAAACTTGTACTGTTACAAAGCAATTTATTCATAAATCGATTTATAAATTTAAAAAATATATATAAAACTGTCTGTACCAGGATTCGAACCCGTGACCTTCTCAAACCAAAACAGCGATATTTTTATCTACTTTCTAATTGTATGCACTTATTGACTGTTTTGAAATAATCTAAATACTTTTTTTAAAAACATTGGTTAGTGTGGTACTAAAATTGTTTTTTTTATAATAATTCCGGCTTTAACCGGTTACCCGGTTTATTTATTTGAAAAAAAACCGAAAACCGGTTAGCTTAAATGTCTGGTTAATTGGAAGCCCTAATTGCAGCCTTTTTATGTTTCGAGTCTTATAATTATAATAGAATCTGGACTTTTATGCATAATATAAATATGTTATCTTAACTAAAACAAAATACTGTATATTGTCACTGTCACTACTGGATGAAGTCGGTAAGTAACAAAATTGACAAAAATGAGGTAAGTTCACTTTGAGATTCTTGGATATCAATTCTTTGTCTGGAAAAACTTGTTAGGTAGGTAGGATAAATCCATCTACATTATGATTTTATAATAATTAATGTAACACAAAATATTGATGCTAGAGGCTGTATACTAAAACCTTAAATTTTCATTTGCTTAGAACTAGGGCTTCCAAACTGGTTAACCGATTTTTCGGGTGTTTTAAAATAAACCGAAACCCGGTTTATTTAACTATTCATATGTAGGGTATAAATATTTAAAAATGTTGTATGCAATAATAATATTATAAGTAGTACTAGCCGCCTGTGTGGTCGAGTGGTCAACATCGTTGGCTACCGCTACGGAGGGCACAGGTTCGAATCCTGGTACGGGCAGTTTTATAAATTGATTTTTCAATCGATTTATGAATTTCTGTTCAAAGGCATGGATGTATGTTATGTCTTGAATTCCCCCCTCCCACCCATCCTATCCTATGAACAGGGCGTATGGAGAGCGATTAGCTAACCACTAGTCCTGTCCTTGCCCTTTCCTTCTATTCCTACTCTCTTTGGAAAAAGAGTTAAAGTTGAAGGAAAAGAGAGGGAACAAGCAGTTTTCGTAGAAACATTTCTGTTGAGATAAACTCCATTAGGAGTCCATATGCTCCATATTGGGAGTGGACATGGAAAAAAAAAAGTAGTACAATATAATAAAGTATTATACTGTTCAATTGTCTAATTTCTGTGCCATATTAATAGCAAGTAAGTAGTCGAATACATCACTATACTGCTTTCAATCAAATATCTGTAATACATAAGGATTCTCATAATATCAATGATAATAAAGCAATATATTTTTTAATCATGCCCACTCCCAATGTGGAGCTTATAGACTCCTGGTGAAGATTATTTTAGCGTTTTCTCGATAACTGCTTGTCACTCAGCTGCTCAACATCTCTTTTTTCCAAAGATAGTAAAAATCGAAAGGTAGGGCTTGAACAGGACAAGTGACCAGCTAATTAATCTCGTTACACCCGTGCTCAGGATAGAACGGGCCGGAGGGGGGAATTCGAGACATCACAAACAATTCCATGCCTTCAAACAGAAATTCATAAATCAATTTATAAATTTAAAAAATATATATAAAACTGCCTGTGCCGGAATTCCAATTCGTGACCTTCTCAAACGAAAACAGCGATACTTTCTAATTGTATGCACTTATTGACTGTTTTTAAGTAATCAAAATCCTTTTTTTTGAAAAATTGGTTAGTATGGTACTAAAATTGGTTTTTTGAAAATAAATCTGGTTTAAACCGGTTACCCGGTTTATTTATTTAAAAAAAACCGAAAACCGGTTAGTTTAAATGTCCGGTTAATTGGAAGCCCTACTCAGAACTATCAATTTGTCACTTGCTTACTCCTTCAAGTAGTGTCAATATGCTTTTTTACCTAAAATATCTTTTTGTATGAAGGATTCGTGTTGTATTTGGAGTCTAGAAAAAAGAATATGTGTAGTGGAACTCCAATTTATGTTTTTTTTTTAAAGACCCTCTGCTGGAAATGCTGGACAGTTTGAACTGAACGAAATCACCAAAACATTAATTTTTTCTGTCAATATATTATTTTTGCTTTATATTATGTTTGTTAACAAGTGTGTGTGTATCCAAGAGCTTTTACCCTTTTTTTCTTCGATGCAGTTTTTATTTCAATGCACATATTTAAATATGTATGTAGTGTTTTTTTTCCATCTAACGCGGTGGAATGGCGTTCCGGCAACTTTTTTTTGGGCATCTTTAATGTTTGAAATCAATATTTGCAAAATTTTTATTTTGCTTTCAAAAGATAAAAATTTTTATTGTGCGGACAGGATGGCTACATGGCATATGATTCTGGGTGACTAATATTTGACAAAAACTATCAATCATGGTGAAATTTCTAACGGGACCATATTATTTATACCAGTGTTTCTTAACTGTATTGAAAGAATCACCCCCTTTAGCAGAAATAAATTATTCAAAGTTAGCTAACACCCCCCAAAAAAACAAAATTATAAAATTACAAAATTCTCTATGTAGTACTATTATTCCATGCAATGGATTTCATACTATAGATAAAAAATGCTAAAACGTCAATAATAAAATAAGTACAATAATAAAGTCTTGCAATATCTCAGTGGCCCCCCTGAGTGCATTTTACACTCGCATTCCTGCAGTGCCCCCCAAATTCTGAAAAAAATAAAATGCCCCCTAGACTTCCAAACGCCCCCCAGGAGGGCGGTACTGCCCCCGTTAAAAACCACTGATTTATACAATAGATAGAGGATTTTTGAACACTGTTCTTATAGGTGTATAGCATATTGGCTCAAGCCAGGACTCGAAAAAATAACGATAAATAGAGGAAAATGATTAAAGCGAAGGATAATAGATCAGGTTTCCATTAGACTGTATTTCTCCCCCACATATCATATTTTAGTTATAGCAAAACCTGTCTGGTGCGTTTGGGTAAAGTGGCAGCCAGCTGCCATTTTATCGTCATTAGGATTTATATTTTTTCCACACTTTTCTCATGTTTATCAAAATGAGTGTCTTATATAAAATAAACAAAACGTTGATCGAGTGGAATAGAGAGGATATACCAATACTCAAATCAATAAAAGTATTTGAAGAAGATATAATATTAACTTCAAAGTGACAGCTAAAGTTGAAACAACGATTTCTATCTTGTCTTGTATTTGAATCCTGCTCTAGGTAAACGAGTAGTATTATATTTCAGACTGCGTTTTATTCGGGCTTATACAGTAATATATTTATTAAAACACCAAAAATCACTAATACTATTTGTATTTGAAGAAATGATAATTCTTTCAAGGTCAAAGTTTAATATGCTATTTATATTTTTTTTCATTTTGTTTTATTTTATTTAATCAAATTTCAGAGTTGCATTTGCTGTCGGAGATGGTGCAGTCCGCGTTTGGGAGAGGAATCCTAATTTTGGAGATGAAAACGGTCTCGGGACAATCGAACATCATTGGAATGGTGTTCAGGGAAAGGTTCTATGTGTCGCATGGCATCCAATAAAAGAACAGTCGTTAGCATTTTCAACTTTTGAGGGCCGTGTAAGGAAACTACTTTTTTAATCATAGGTACACCCAGTCCTTTTTTCACGCGATTTTTTTGCGCGATTTCGATTATACGTGATTTTTTTTGGAAGGCACCGTTACTTTTTTTTGCATGATTTACTTGTTACATGATTTTTTTTTACAGAAGAAATTGTGACCCTGCATTTAAAAAAGTAATGATCCTGCGCTAAATCATGTGATGTAATTCTGCTATGAAATTTGTTTAAATACAATGCAATCATCAAATTCGTTGAATAGCACGTTCTCCAGTCATAAATTTTACCACCGAGAGATACTATGTCAAATAAATGCACTCCAGACATCCAAATATTTTAAATACGAACCAAAGCTGGAAATATTATTTTTTAATCAAAAAACATTTATATGGTAATGTTTTAGGCTTGTGCCAAATAAACACATGCATTTATAAATAAAATATTTTACACTTCGTCCGATCAACAAAACAAATCAAATGTAATAATAATTGACTCAGATCAAGAATCTAGAAAAAACACTGTATCATCAAATGAGTCCAAGAAAAATTCAGACTCAAGCAAAATTCAATACGCTCGTTCACAAAATCACGAACGATTATATTTCGCAACCGACAGTGACAGCTGCGAATAACTCCTATCAGTGAATACAATTAATGTGTATCTATTTCTCATTGTATTTTTGTAATAATAAAGAAATTAAATTTTATGTGTAAAAAAAAAAATGCGCGAATTTTTAAGAACAAATTTGGTTTTTTTATAAATTTTTGATTCTTTTTTATGTAATGTCTTGATTTTTGGAACCAATTTATCCAATTATATGAAAGTGAGATTTTTTTACACAATTTTTTGTTATGTACCATTTTCTGGAACCAATGTATCGCGTAAAAAAGGATTAGGTTTTTCATCATCATTTTGTTTTATTTACTATATATTTTTTTTTTAATCTTGGTTTTACAATTTTAAAGGTGGGACTTATAAAATCTGGTTCAACGAATCCTGTCAAACTGTTGCCTCCGGGGCTACCTCTCGGTGCTTTTCATCTTTGTTGGGGTCCTCAAAATCTACTCTTTGCTTGCGGAGGAGGAGAATTGATCGTTTACAATACAAGTTTCATGAATAATGGTAAATTTTTCGATCATGTGAATATATCATATAATCTATTAAATTTAAATCGTTTAAATTTTATATTGAAATTCCACCAGGCACCTACAGTCAAAATCTTAAATTATAAAATAAAAAATCTATTTATATGAAAATATTTATGTTTGATTATCTTAACAGCTTAACGACCGCATGTTTTTTTTATAAAATTTCACCTGGCGGCCTGGCAATTTTGCGAAAAATTCGCAAAAATTGTAATTTTACTAAATTCACTATAATTTGTAAATAAATTGAGATATCTTTACCAAATTTAATTTTCTTAGCTTCCAGATACTTGGCCTATACGGATATATGAGTCCGCCGGCCAGCAACCTTTGTTTTTCGAAGACTCAAATACGCGTCCGCGGTCGTTAAGCTGTTAAGACATTTTCATTAAATTTTATCTATATGGTCATATCCATTGTTTGTATAAGTTTATGTCTTGGAAGGTAAATCTTCCTAACAGTTAAAAATAAAGTAGTAAATTCTATGTTTTAGTAGTATCCCTTTAGAATACCATTATAGCCAATTTGTACTTATTTTCCATTTACAGAGGCGGAAAAAATCACAGTCACAACGATGGATCGAAAATGGAATATATCTACTGTGTGTTGGAATGAGAATTATCTCTCAGTTGGCTCGGCCGAAGGTGCAATAGGCTTACTTAATCCAAAATATCCTTATGATGTTTTAGTAACTGCTTACCCGCAAAGGTAATAAATCTGTTTATTTATATATTATACTTTTATTGCTCACTTGAAATCCTTATGGAAGCGTACAAAATTTGATTTTGTAGTTCCACCAAGCTTCAGTTGATACCATAATTTAAATCTCAATTAATATGAAAATTGAAGTCAAAAGAAAGAAAATCATTTTCTCTTTGCAAGCGATAAAATATCTGATTTACAAGCATAATAATGTTTCAACAGTATTATAGAAGAGGGTTTCTCAACCGGGAGCCCTGTGGCCCACCAGGGGGTCAGAGATTTTTTTTTTGATTTGGCGAGCCACAGCTCAGTTTAGGGGGGCCACGGGCAAATTTTCTGAAATCCCAAAATTTTTGCAAATTGCAAATTTCCATGATTTTAAATTTTAAATCCTCGGAAGAGCTTAAAAAAAGGTCCCACACTGGTTATTTGGGCAAATCCGCAAATTCCTTGAAATTAGAATTTTTATGTGAAGACAAAACAATTGTATGGGGGCTACAGAAAAATAAAGACACTCAAAAGGGGCACGGGCCCAAAAAGGTTGGTATGGAAAATACAAAAACATTCACTTTCAAAAGCATTTGATTTCAATTCTTCATCCAACTTTGAAAAAATATATTTAGAACAGTTTTAGTGAATTTTGTGTTTAAATAAACTGATGCTTTCTGAATAAACCTTGCATGTATGTACCTACAGCGGTTAAATAAAAAAATATTTTCAACCTACATTCAATTGTATATTTTTGCAAATCGTGCTCTAATTTTTTGTTGATGAGTTTAGAGCACCATACAACTCGAGTACCTTTTCTACTTTCTTACGTAACTTCAAAAGAATAAATAGGCGCAAGGATGCAATGCGCCGAATTTGATGCATACGCCACGGTTTGGTTAGCCCTGTTGTAGAACATACATTTCATTTAGGTTAAACTACGTAGTTGATTTATTTAACAAATATATTTATAGGAAAGCTATACAAACCATCGCATGGCATCCTATGGCTGTATCAACAGAAGATGGTATTTCACCGTATAGTCACTACATTGCTATTGCTGCATCCTCTTCGGTATTCCACGTTATGAGTTTCACAAAAAATAATGGTATGTGCAGTAAAAATTGATACAGTTAGTAATGTGTTATGAGCTGTAAGCCAGTTGTCCTCAACCAGAAGATTTTTTCACATTATAAAAAAATCAGAAATCTACCGACACGAACAATTAATTGCACACTTACTTATCAAATAAATCATAATGAATAAACTTGACTTATTCTCGAAATGGAACTTGTTTTTCGGAATATATATGATGATTTTTAAATTGATTATACACACTTAACATTATTTTATTATGCATACTGAAACTATGCTTTCACCAACAAATATACCATGTTGAAAGCATTGGTTCTCGTCTGATCACCAAAATTCAGGAGTCAATGTCGAATTCTTTTATTGACGTTTTCTTTCAGTGTTAATGTTGATAATTATAACTATCAACTAAAGCTTGTATTTGCATGCACTTTTTTTTTAGATCATAAGCACTTTAACCCGATCACTGCTAACGTCACAGATACTGTGACTGACAATAATGCAAGAAATCTTTTACTGATTGTTTTATTAAAATATTGCCTGATTTGTTCTCTTAGTGTTACCTCTTTACTGTTGTCAAAACAATTAGTTCTACGTATTATAAACATCGATTTTTCAAACCCTTTCAATCTCTCGTGTTCCGCGTTTTGTTATGGAACGATTTGAAAGATGGCGGGCACATCTTGCACATGCGCAATGCTCACCTATCACTCTGTGCATACGCAATACCTACCTAATCGCGATTCGATAATAACACTGCACTGGTATCATATTTAGCGTAAAAATTAATAATTTCGCAATCTTTATTTTTACATTTTTATACTCTTGTATTATTTTTAAGTGAGACAAAAATTATAAACAACCTATTGTGTGCATTCTTATGGCAGAGAAATGTGTTTTGCCATAATATATTTGAGTTGGCGGCAATTATTCACACTGTTATTGACAAATGTCTAGATTGATTGATATCTATACATCAAATTATGGGGCTGTTGGAGCCGAGCTCCAATTTCCCTTTCATCTGGTGTATTTTGATGTTGCTTTTCCCGCGTAGCGTCCTGGATTTACCTGGGCGTAGGCGGGTGCGTGGTCTTTGGTTTTTGTTTTGTTTTTTGGTAGAATTAGTTCTCATTCGTAGGCATTACATGTGACACTGGTGGTTGATTCAGTAACCTCGAGCTGCAATTAATTGGGGTTATGCTTATCTGATCAGTTAATATTTATCTATCGTTATTAATATAAAGATTATTCAAAAGCAATGTAGATAGCAATTTATGTTTATTTTTTGTCCATCATAGCTGGGTCTTCTTTGGAAGTCTTGGATGAATTTTCTTTACACAGTGAGCGAGTGAACGGACTAACTTGGAGTCCGCATCATAATGGACGCCTACTCTCGGTATCCAGTGACTGTACCATACAGGTAACGTGGATCGACAAATAATTGTAAAATTTGCATCATATGATTTTGAATTTGGTATCTTCTGGTGTCTTCAGGTTATGGAGTACTAATTTCCGACTAATTATATTTTGATAAATCTCAAATATTTGAGTTTATTTGTTGTTAGCTTGATTGGAATTAATAACTATATTGTATACATTTTAATATAACAGTCAATAGATTTTAATGTGCTAAATGAAGGAAGCTAATAAATTTAACTTCTTATAATGAGTCTAATAGAAAGTACTCCCAAAAGGCACTTACCAATATGAATATACATATTCTCATCAAACAAAATGTTTGATACTGAAATAATTCTAGTCGATTGACTTATGATATTCTTACGTGTGCAGATTTGGGACGTGCTGGAAAGGTGTGTACTGCATACCCTATCTGGGCACGATGAGTCCGTGCTCTGCGCTGTGTGGTGTCCCATAAATATGAACTGTGTCATTTCTGCCGGTGAGGATAGTACTGTCCGAGTTTGGAATATTAGTAAGCATCCGCCTCAGGAACTTTCCAACATCAAGAGGAAAAGTAAGTGAATCAATTGCTTTAGTTCTTCTGAGATGTCACTGTATTATGTTGGTAATTATTTGAAATAAACTGTATTTCTTCGATTATATACATTTTGTTAATTAACTCAGTGTCATATAATTAGGGATACCTCTAATAATTGCCAGAGTTTTACGATCAATGTCAGTGTCAATATTCCAAAGAGCTGCTTGGATATAAATCCCTTTGAATGTGTCATTGCTTTGAGCATTTTGTGATAGATGCTAATAATTAATGCTTAAATAGGAAATTGTAAGATTGTTAGACAAAATAAAAATTCACTTTCCTAGCTTCAACCATTTAAAAGCCTCACAGCTTTTAAACGTTGACACAAACATTAATGCTCATATAACTTTTGATAAGTCCTATGTCATTGCCTTTTATATTATGATCCTTAAAATTTGAAAACTCCATGGCGAGAATGCTGAATTGGGTTTACTTTGAATATGAAGAATATTCTTTTATATCAATTATATTCTGATTTTTGGCTTCCAAATATATTGTCATTTGAAAGAGCAGAGAAACTATGCCTGCAAATTTATTGAGTTCGTTGATTTTAGAGTTAGCAGGTTTTTTTGTGTGTGGTCATCAGTTATGTAATTATAAAAAGCGCATTTTTTTTTTACAGTGAGAAGAAAGTTAAAATTAGCTTTGGTAGTGAAAGAGAATTCTGAAACCATTGCCACTGAAGAAAAATCTGATGAACATGTTAGTAACAAAATGGAGAGCAAAATTGAACACGATGGAGTAAAAAATGAAACCGATCATATATCACCGCTCGTTCAATTGGCAGCTGTCACTAAATCAAAGAAAACCAAAAACACGTTTCTTAATTTTTTGACAAAGCAAATGATAGCTTCCAGTAAAACTTTAGAAGGCTGCAATAGAATATTTAATCAACTTTGCGGAAATCCACCAGAAGAGACAATCGATTTTAGTGATGGGTATGATTATTTGGCATTATACGGATCATGGGAAGATATAATTAAAATTATAGACTTGGAATGTAAGTATTGCTATAAAAAAAATATTTTTAATTTGAATCATTCAAATTATGTACATTCACACAAGATTTGTCACTAACGACTCAAGTTTCACCTTTCAGTCAACAATAAAGATAAAATACATTACTTAAGTAAATGCGGGATTTAAAGACTGCAATGCCTCTGTTGCACAGATTTCTATATCGGAAAAACGGAAAGAACATTAAAAACCAGAATTTCAGAACACATCGCCTAGATTAAAAAAAGACTCGTCCACATTCACCAATCACCTGATTTCTGAAAATCACTCATTGAACGTGGACGAAGGGATTAACCCGATCACTGTTAATGTCACAGCATCTGTGATGCAAAGTTTCAACCGACAATAATGCAAGAAATCTTTTACATACAGGACTGATTATTTTATTAAAATATCGCCTGATTTGTCCTGTTAGTGTTACCTCTACTGTTGTCAAAACAATTTTTTTTCTTAAACCATGTCTGCTCCCAATGTGGAGCATATGGACTCCTAATGGAGTTTATCTCAACAGAAGTGTTTCTATGAGAACTGCTTGTTACTCACTTGCTCAACCTCTCTTTTTCCAAAGAGAGTAGGGATAGACGGATAGGGCTAGGACAGAATTAGTGGTAAGCTAATCGCTCTCGATACGCCCCGTTCATAGGATAGGATGGGTGAGAGGGGGGAATTCAAGACATCACATACATCCATGTATTTGAACAGAAATTCATAAATCGATTGAAAAATCAATTTATAAATCTGTCCGTACCGGGATTTGAACCTGGGCCCTCCGTAGCCGAAGCCAACAACGTTGATCACTCAACCACAGGTCAAAACAATTAGTTCTACATATTATAAACATCGATTTTTCAAACCCTTTCGATCTTGATTTGAAAGATAGCAGGCACATCTTGCACATGCGCAGTGCTCACCTATCATTCTGCGCATGCGCAATACCTACCTTATCACCATTCAATAATTACACTACACTGGTGTCATTTAGCGTAAAAATGAATAATTTCGCGATCTTTATTTTTATGTTTTCATGCCCTTGTATTATTTTTAAGTGATACTAAAATTACAAACAAACACTATTGTGTGCATTCTTATGGCAGAGAAATGTATTTTGCCATAATATATTTGAGTTCGCGGCAATTATTCACACTGTTCTTGACAAATGTCCAGATGGTTTTGTGTTGGGCTTTGGCTAAAATGGTCATAAATGTCTAGATGTTAAATAATTTATGTGTTTTCTAAATGTAAAAGCAAGTGATTAATTATATGCAATTTGAAGTAACAGTTATAATACTGGGATAGGTATGGAGCTGAGTTCCAATTTGTCAAACAATGGCAGCTAGTGTCAAAGGTGATGTCATAACATATTTGTATGAGATGTTGTTGTTAAAGTGATAACATCAAAAATACACTGCTTTATTGTTTTTTTAGAATGTTGACATGTTCATTATGCATTTGGCTTCAATATAAACCAAAGCAATTATTTTTAATTGATCTATTTATTACAGTTCAATTAAAGAAAAGATTTTTAAAAATCTGCCGCCTTCAAAAGGTTAAGTTATTACACCCAAACACAGATGGACATAAGTTATTCTTCCAGGAAATTTTAGAAATGAATAGGGCACAGTTGAATGGTTTACCAATTTTGAATGAGCGGGTAAATCTGTCAAATTCCCCACTCTTGTATTTCTATAGGTAAGTAAATACAATTATAAATCTTCCAGCAAACAAAACTAAATATAATTCTTGAAATTACTCACCATTCAAATCTGTAGGCATTCCCATGGGTTAATCCAGTGATTCTTAACCTTTTTGAAGTCACAGTGCACTTTTGATCATGGGAAAAAGTGGCGGTGCACCAGAATTAAGAGGTCGAAAAAAATATGTGGACTTTATATAATTTTACTTTATATAATTTACTTTATATATGAATATTTTTTTTTTTGACTTTTTCTGTTTATACTATTTTGCAGATTTTTCAGTTTTTACTATTTTGCGGATTTTTTCGTTTTTACCAATTTTTTCGCAGTACACTTGCAATAATTTCGTGGTGCACCAGTTAAGAACCACTGGGTTAATCCATTTCGCCAACAATGGCTTTAAACTGAGAGATACATTTATTTCTTATATAAACACATTTATTTACAGAGTGTCAGTTCAAGTTCATCCGTACACTTGAACACTTGAAGATTCTGAAAGGCAAAACCCCGGTTGTTAGTGACAAAACTTGTGTGAATGTACATAATTTTAGTGATTCAACTTTAATATTGAAATTCCAACAATCATTGGTCGAAATCTTAAATTATAAAAAAATATTTTAGCCTCAGTTATGACGTCAATCTTTAAGAATCAATATGACGTGTAATATGTTCATTGGAAACTGATTTCAATACCTATGCTGGGATATAGAATTTACTTAAATTTATTTCGCTTTGTGTCCTTAGAACATTTCTTGGTGAAAAGGCATAAATTATATTTAAAAACACATTTTTCAAAACATGACCAGTTTTGCTTATTGCGAGCATTACCAACTTTTCCAAACAGAGTTAGATTAATGACATGGTATATAAAACAATTGTTACAATAAATTAATTTGACGTGAATTAACAGATTATCAAACAAATTAATTAAATTTGATTATAGATTTGTAGATATATTTAGTTTAAAAATAATTCATAAATATTCATTATCAAAATTGGCAATTAGTGGAAATCATTAAGTTCCAATTATTCCGCGTAAAGATTTTTCAACTGGTACTGCTGTAAATATTCAATCTTATCATATATTGAAAGTCCTCGTGATTGAAAATGGTCCATTGTGATGATGTCGACACTTTTATATTTATTATACAATATATCACTAAAATTGAAAGCAGTAGGATTAGATAAACAAAAAATATTTTGTTTTTATATTATTTACGAATGACTTACTTTTATTTACAGGTAATAAATATGAAGAAACTCATAATTGGGAAGGATGGGTGATGGTGGGTATACTGCGTGGGGATCTGAATGTTGTGTTACGGAAAGCTGCTGATATGAGGAAACTCTGTCCTGCTCTCTTGAGCTTGGCGCCGTCTGTCTCTCACAGGTTAATTATGATATATGTGTTACAAAACTAGCGGTTTCGATTTTGTCGCCCGCTGTGGTCTAGTTGCTTAGAGCTTGCTCTACCGATCAGGTGGGTCTGGGTTCGATTCCTGGTTCAATGACAAATTGAATTATTTCAATTGAGATCTAAGACATGGGTGTTTGTGACATCAATTCTCCTTGAGTTAATCTCATGTGACTTACAAAAATTCTCATCGAGTATGTCTTGTATGATCTTTCAACTTAAACCTTTCAAATATTTGACGCGTTGGCGTAAGCTGTCATGTCAAATATTTTTTTTTATTGAAAAATTATTAATACTAATTGTAATTTCATATTTTTATAAGAAAATTAAACTCGGTTATTCCAATTGTTGTGTACCAAAGAGTGATATGTGTTTCACTTTTTGAGAGTGTGAACTGTTTAATATCAGAGAACCACTCGTTCAACATGGATGAAAGGGTTAAACTTCAACATCAAAATATCAGTGATCATAATTTTTTTTCATAAAAACTTGGAACAATATAAAAATAGGACACAGCTAAGTAGATGGCCAATTATGAATGAACAAGTTATATCTTATTATATCCTTTACATCAGGGGTAGTCGACCTTTTTATACCTACCGGTCACTTTTATCTCAGTTAGGAGTTAAATTTTATTACTGCCCATTGGTTCACAGTAATAGTGATTTATAAAGTGTTTTTAAAACCCCCAACACCCATCATAAAAGCTGGAACACCCACTAGTGGATGGTAGGGACCAGGTTGACCACCACTGCTTTGCATGTATATAAATATAATTAACTTTCGTAAAATAATAACAATGTTCCAGCGATCAAAATAATCCTTTTCTTTTTTAAAAATACCCACCTTTTAAATCAGTAAGCATTCTCATATTATGACCTTTCGAAGTACCCTTTAATTTTAATCACACTTAACACACTCAATGCAGACTTTGATGGCCTATGCCAGGGATGGCGAACCTTTTTCGCAAGTGGGTCAAATTTGATTTAAAAAAAATTAAATCATGTTACGGGTCACATATAAGATCCCGGGATTGGGATTAGCTCACCGAGGAATTTGAAATCCTCAATTCGCTATACTTTTTCCCCGAATTATCTCCAAACCTCGTTTTTTTTTTAGCTCACTGAGGAATTTGAAATCTTCGATTTGGTATACTTTTTCCCAGATTGACACAGAAAATCGTTTTTTTTTTTTTAGCCCACTGAGGAATTTGAAATCCTCGATTTGGTATACTTTTTCCCAGATTGACACAGAAACTCGTTTTTTTTTTTAGCCCACTGAGGAATTTGAAATCCTCGATTTGTTATACTTTTTCCCAGATTGTCACAGAAACTCGTTTTTTTTTTTTTTTTTTTAATTCACCGAGGAATTTGAAATCCTCGATTTGGTATACTTTTTCCCGGATCGTCACAGAAATTCGTTTTTCATCATTTCTAAATGTTCAAGCGAGTCAGATAATTTATCACGAGTCACTGTGTGACCCGCGAGTCCCTGGTTCGCCATCCCTGGCCTATGCAGTATAGCATGCTGATTTTACAATATTATTCTTATTTGCAATTTTTTGGAATGCGTACCTGTGTAGTGTCTAGACAATTTTATGGTCTGTACTTAAAGGGCCGCATAAAGAAGCATTTACGCTGGATATGTTTCGAATATTTTTGTAAATAAATTAATTGCATGTTTATTTAGTGATTTATATTTATATAATATTTTATACATACATACATAGCAAACATTAGATAGATTTATCAATATTTAAAAAATAGCATACAATTACTTTCGATTAGGTGAATAAAATTACATCTTTTGTAAACACATGTGTACATTGAATATAAAATAACAGTAAAAAATAGTTTAAAAAAACTTACAATAAAAAATATTATTTTACTAAGCAATATTATACATGTGTTGGTGATACAAACGAAAGCATGGATCCAGACACAATCCCAGCTCATTTGGACATTCCGGGCGAAAAAAAGAGAGGCTTTTCTCTCCTTTTTTTTCATTCCAACAATATTTGCATCGTCTTTATTTGGTTTTTCCAAGTGTGTCTTTTTTGGCAGAAAATAGGAAGATGGATTCTTTCAATTTTTTGTTTTGAAGGGGGGCTTACTAATTTTTCAATAACTTGCAGCCTGTAATCATATAATGCTATTTTTGATGAATTTTGAAAATCGTACATATAGTAGGAATTTAGTAGCATTGTTTGAAACAAATGGATTCCTAATTTTTTATACCATCATTATGTTTTTCTTCCACATGAGTAATATGCTAAAATTTTATCATGGTAATCCACTCCAGCCATGAATTTGTTGTAATATATTACCATTTTTGGGTTTTTAAAACATTTCCTTGGCTATTAGTCGTTAATGTTGATGCGCCATCGAATTCGGATGAAATCGTCAGAACGTCTCAGCTTCCATTTAGAAGTTCCATTCCAGAAGTTCCATTTAGTTGCACATATTTCTTCTGGGGTATATTTAATCAAGGACTTCTTTGAAAAAAATATTTGTATCTTTTTATGTATAAAATTCTAGACAGAACACTTCAAGAAATCACTCAAAGAGAACACTCAAAGAATCTTAAAGAATGTAAAAAGAACAGTAAATAATGCAAATTAAAATTTGAAACTTATGTAGTAAATGTATTCTAAGCGAAAGTGTAAACCAACCTTTATGTGAAAAAACAAGATGAAAAAATACGACTTCTGCACACTACCGATTCGATATTATTATAATTTTTTTGTTGCAAAACAATGACATATTAATAATATCACTCCAAAGCGATAGGCGCCCGTGCTTTAATAATTCCACTGACACGCTAGGCGTGTCGTTAGCACCCAACGAGTTGATTTCAAAGACCTACAGAAATTATATTTGTTTATGTGATTACATACCCAATTGATTGAACATTATTAAAATAAAACCATTAGTAAAATTAATCCAGATCGCCATCAATAGCTCATAGCTTATAATTGTAAATTTTATTCTAGTATGATACAACTGTTTATCAAGTGTCAGTTCAAGTTCATCCGTGCACTTGAATGCCTGAAGATGTTGAAAGGCAAAACCCGTGTCATTAGTGACAAAACACATGGAAGTTTACAAAATTTGAATGATTCAAATTTAGAAATGTAATGGTAGCTACCACACTAAAATGGAATTATTACCCTGTCACTTACCAGCTGTAATACTTTAATTTTTGTGATTAATTTCAGTCTGTTCAATTTTTGATTGATTTTTTCACTTTAGATTTTGGAAAGAAATGATCACCCGGTATGGAGCCCAACTACAGGGTAATGTGGAAGAAACTACAATACCAAGTGAGTTATATCTTTTTTCAATAGTAGAAATTATTGCAATACTACAAATTGCGCTGAGGGATCAATTCCGTCATCTGTACAATGTATGGTATGATTTGCGAAAAATTATATATTATCACAATGACAGAAGTCGGTAGATCATAAAATTGACAATGACTATGTAAACAGTAAATGAAGATTTTCTACCTTCAATATTTTACATTACATAGATCATAGGTTCCCAACCTTTTTCGGGTGGTGACCCCTTTTTATAAAACCATGTGACTAGGCGACCCCCCGAGGAATTTGAAATCCTCGATTTGCCTATACTTTTTTGTTATTTTGTTGTTCAAATCCAAAATCGAAAAAAGTTGGCGACCCCCCTGAAAACCCTTCGCGACCCCCAGGTTGGGAACCCGTGACATAGATAATTATCATACCAAAATATAGATGAATTTATGTCGACTGACGCAAATAATGTCACGTAAAAATAAACAAGGACAGTTTTATTCTTTGGCCCTACTGCACAGCGGTTAGTGTTGTAGCCTTCCGTGCTGGATCTCATGGGCTAGAGTCCCAGTACGAACAGCATTTTTGCAATTGATTTATGTTTGAAGGCATGGGTGTTTGTGATGTCTAAAAATTTCCTCCCACCCTTCAGATCCTTCAATAACTGGGCGTAGCGAAAGCTATTAGTTAATCACTAGTCCTGCCCTAGTCTTATCCTTCTATCCCTACTACTCTTTGAAAAAAGAGTGGTTGAGCGACAGAGTAACAAACAGAGAAACCTCCATTAGGAGGTCATATACTCGACATTGGAAGATGACATGGATAAAAAAAAAATATTTTACAACAATGTACAGTGCACTCTCGATTATCCGGGCTAATGCTGGGGAGGATGGTCACGGATAATCAGAATCATCAAATTTTTATTATATTCTAATATATACACAATACAAATTTTTAACACATTATTTATAAAGTAAAATATAAAAAAGTATAGTTTTATGTGTATACAAATTTAAAAAATCTGTTATTTTCATCTGTTTTCGAGATTTTTTTAAACGAATTCCTTAATTCACTTCGAAATATTCTTAAAGCTGTTACATTATTATATTCAGTTCTCCTTTGTTCAGTGTAATCTAGCAATGTTTCAATACAATTCAATGCCGTTTCATGACTAACGTAACCACTGCTATCTTCTTCACTTGTAGTACTACTGTCATTTTCTTCCTCTTGGGTAACAAGAGAAACAATATCAGAATCGTCCATGCGTTCCAAGCCTGGATCATTTAAATCAGTGTTTCTCAACCTTTTTGGGAGCATGGCTCCCTTTGAGTGTCTTTATTTTTCTGTGGCCCCCATACCATATATAAAATTATAATTTCAAATATCCACCTTTTTTTATAGCTCTTCCGAGATTTTCGAATCTAGAATGCCAGTAATTTATTTTATTTACGGATTGACAAAAAATAGCTGCGCGACATTCGCCATTATGCTCTTCCCTGTATCATTTTATGAGTACCCGTGGCTCCCCTAAGCTGTGCTGTGGCTCCCCAAAACAAAAATAAATCTCTGGCCCCCTGGGGGGCCACATGGCCCACTGTTGAGAAACCCTGATTTAAATCATGGTTGAGCCACTCCTCTGTTTCCCTTATCCACGTCTTCAAAAAAATTTAAACCTTTCAATAATTCACACATTTCAGGTACAAAATTTTCTTCAGTCTCTTCCGGTTTCCAATAAATCTATTTCTGTCAGGAAGAATCTTTCTCCATGATCGAACGAAGTTCACTAATACCATTGTAAATAGAAACACTTGTGGAGTACAAAGGATTTCAATTCTTGACACATTCTAGTCCCATAAATTATGATATTTATTGCGGTATATGCGAACATTCATACATTCAAAAGATACAAGTGGTCAAAAAAAATTCAGGGTTAGTTACGTAAACACAAACACATCGCTAAATTCATCCTTTTTTCAAATAACGTGCATATTCAAGATTGCAATTCATTAATGCGTCCTATAATCGTAATAGAAAAAAGTCAATCAAATTAAATTTATTAACAATCAAATTAAAAAATATTTATTTTCAGGCACGAATAATCCGCAAACCGGATTATCCATACACGCATAATCGAGAGAGTACACTCTACTTACCTATATTATAAATTGCTTTTTTCCACTACTTTGTTATCCAGGCAAAGCAAAAAAATTGTGTTAAATCTGTATTCAAAAGTTTTTAGGTGATAGAAACAAAAATGGGTATTATTATAGGAGCAGAGACATCTTTTCCTAATATCCAAGATATATCAGAATACTAATTCAAATATATGGTTGCGCGAAACTAAACTTTCAGATAATGACGACCATGGTTACAATAAAGATTGTGAATGAAAGAACCTACAAATATTTGACATCGTACACCCATCTTAATAATTCTAAGAACTGTATATAGAATAGTGTAAGTGATGCAAACATAATGAAATGACAAGTTTTTGTACACTAGCAATATTTTAACACACCCCGGTAACATGAAACGTTAAAAATTATTGTTGAAAAAAAGTATCAGCAATTGTTTTTAATCCAATACACTCCCAATTTGGAGCTTATGGCCTTCTAATGGAGGTATTTCAGAGACGTTTTTCTGTAAGAACTGCTTGTTACTCAATCTCTCTTCTTTTCGAAGAGAGTAGGGATAGAAATGATAGGATTAGGATTGGACTATTGGTTAGCTAATCGTTGTCACTACATCCGTTATTTTAAGATTGGATGATTTTTAAGACATCACTAACATCCATGCCTTCGGACAAAGAAATTGATAGAATAAAAATACTGTTTGTAATAGGATTTGAACTAATGAGATTCGTCATTGAAAGGTAACGAAGTTGATTACTGGGCTATCGACACGACAGCGATCTATCAAAAACAAATTATTCGTGATTTCGATAAATTTATTTAATAGCACAAACTGCATATTTAAGAAGCTATGTTTAGATTTTAGCTTGGTTCATTTTTTCTCACATGTTTAAGCAATACCTATTCCAAAAAAAAAAATTGGTGACAAGACAATTATTTATTTAATTTGTATCCGAGAAGGGCTATAACTTAGGATGATATTTTTTTTATGTACATTGCTCATGAAAATAACTGAAGTTTTAATTTAGTATCCTTGTATTTCAAGATTTGGAAACGCACGGAGTAGCTTGGAGAGGAATGGTATTACTGTCAGTTGGTTTTATTGATGAAGCTTGTACAGTCCTTGCAGAAGGTGGATTTTTTGCTGAAGCAATTTTTGCTGCTCGAATCAGGCATGCTGATCATTTAGTTCAGAAGACCATGGATTTGTGGATCAATGATCATGTAAAAAAATGCAATTATGTAAAGGCAGCAGAATGGTGAGATTACTTACAAATGTCTTATTAATAAATGTTAGTTCTTGTGTATATTATAAGAGTAAGAATACTGTTAATAAAATTGGTAGTTTTTTTTGTTGTTGATGTTTCTAAATTGGACATACTTTTGTTGAAAATGTCAATTACAAAAATTTTATAAATTAAGGTAAACAAATCGACACCATACTGAAAGATGTTGGTTATTAACAAATTGATACTTTTTAAACAGCAAATGAAAAATTTCAGTTTTTAGTATTAAGCTTCTAGCTTCGATATTTTATGTAAAATGGATTAATAACAAAATATCGATGAATTTATAACGATCTGATACAAATAAAGTAAGAATTGATAGACAATTGCTTACCTCTAAAACTGCATTAATAATAATTACAGATTAAAAAAAACTCTTTGCCAAACTGGTACAATAAATCTGCCCATTGAGTTATTCTAAATCTAGACAACGAATTTCGTAAAATTCTTGAACTGTCAGAGTGAAAGTAACTGATCCAAGAAGAACTGTTCCAAATCCTAATTTCTTCCTGGCAGTGCTTAGCTCTATGTTCTGTTTCTGGCTCCTCGTCATCAGATGAAGAAAAATCATATTACATCGATATATCATCTATGTTATCGATGCAGTGGTGTGTCCCCTCAAAATTTCCTCTAATTTTGTTTTCAAATCACTTATATTTATGAACTAGGAGTTTTCACCAGAGCTGTGGAGTCGTCTCTGACTCCAGCCTTAAAATAAAAAAATGATTCCGACTCCGAGGAAATTTTTCAATAATTTCATTTTAACGTATTCCATCATATTTACATTAATCACTTTTAAGGTGTTTACTGTCAATAGTTGGTGGATTGGCATTATAATAAAAATAATAAAACATTTTTAGTACTTTTCCCACATAAAATTTATTGGATCAGGACCAGTTTCGCTCATGGTGAGCATTATCAACTGATCCGATAAACCGGTCCTGATCCAATAAATTTCATGTGGAAAAAGTACTAAAAATGTTTTATTATTTACATCACATTAACTAATATATTTGTGTTGAAATTATGTTGATCTAAAGAGGTCAAATTGTAAATATTTTTAAAAATTTCACGTTTCACTATATTTAAACCAGGGCTGTGGAATCGTGTAAAAAATAGACGACTCCGACTCCAGCTTTAAAATAATTTACGACTGAGGAAATTTTTCAAAAATTTCATTTTAACTTATATATATGTATTCCATCAGATCATCTTTAGTCAGCCAAGCATGAAATGTCAACACTTTGGCCTATTTTGTTTGAATACAAATTAAAAATATTTTTCAAAAAAATTTCGAGCCGTTCATTTCTCACGACTCTGACTTCAACCAAAATACCGCGACTCCGACTCCACAGCCCTGATTTAAACCCCAAATGTTTGTGTGCCCATACGGTCATGCTCCTCCTTACTACTGTCCGTACACAATATAACACGGTAATATAAGAATGGGCATGACCATATAGTCAAGAGGGGTTTCCATAAAACGACTTAGTGTTTTTTTTTTTAATTTTTGTTAGAAATAAAAGTTATCCCTGACTTCAATATGGCTTAATAAATATTTTTTTATTGAAAGAAAACTCGTCTGGAGGGTTAAATTAAACATATATTTGAATCATATTTAAACAAGAGAATTTTTTATGGACCTGTCAATTTAAGACTCAATCAGTAATATATCCCAAAAACAAGTTCCAAGTTTAGTAAAATTTATTAAAAAAAGGTATTAATAATTCTTCTTTAACCTAACTACTAAATCTTTTTTTGAATACTAGAAAAAACATTTTTTTTTTTCAGTTATATTGCACTGGGTTTACTCATCGATGCCGCTCTCATTTTGGGTAAATCGAATGATGAAGATCATTTGGCATTTGCAGCAAAACTGGCGAAACATGGTGGAAATTTGCCCCTGGCCGAAGGTGTCGTTCATCGCATTTCGATGAAATCTTGAATCTTATCCTGTCATACGTTCAGATTAGGGAATCTAATCCCAATCAAAAATGTTGATCCCAAGCTCCAGGGACGTCTTGAAATCATTTTATTTATAATACTTTTTTTTAAGAAATAAAATAAAACAATAGATTCATATAATTGTTTACTTTTCTATTCAAATAGTGATTAATGCATCGCTATTTCTGAACGGCTTTTCAAAGCTAATTGATTATTTTATGGAAAAATTTAAAAACACATGCCTGTGCCAAATTCAGGGTGTAAATGAAAAATAAAATAAATAAATATGGTATTCATCTCATCATCTCCACCGATATTAAACCTAAGTGTATTTTGGAAAAGAGTGAGATCGCACACATCAATATTTATCAATATACATTTATCGCAAGACCAGAGTGAACAAAGAAGGGTCATTTTTTTTTATTTGTGTTTGCCAAATTAAACCCACCAGCAAAAATAAATTTTAAAGGTTTTTTTATTGCAACTTGCTAAAGATTGGGTTGGCTTGCAAGACAAATGGGTGAATGCTTTGAAGCATACCATACATGAAAATTTAATTGATTTATTACGCAATTTATAAGTAAAAGTGACAGTGATAAGTTGTCGATATATAGTTTTTATCTAATGTATTTAAAAAAATGATTTCATTGAAAAGTGCATATAATACGTGAACACAAACAAATGTTACGCAGTTAAGATTTTCTGGATGCCGTAAAAATCAAACATGCAAGGGTCATAATTTATATCCTAACATGTTTATGGTCTTTTGCTTTAATTTTGGGTAACATTGGAGTGCACTATTGTTGGAGTTGGTACTATGTGCGTGCTTTATATTTTTTTTTCTGCTGACTAATCGGAAGTATTTTTGCGATTGATGGACGGAACAAATCGAATCTTTTTTTTATGAATAAGCAACTTAACAATTCACATGCATCTGTTAAAATATTTTAAAAAATCTTTAAAACGACTAGACTAAATGAAAATTTTCATTCTTTCAATATTCTTTGTGATTAAGTATGAAAAAAAAATTCGGGGGTCCGCAGACTATTGTTTTCAGATTTAGGGGTCTGTGGCATGAAAAAGGTTGGGAAGCACTGGTCTGTACTAATATTTTATACTTACCACTTGGTTAACAAGTAAAATTTTCACTATTATACTGATATAAAGCAAAATCTTGTTAAATTGTGAATAGGTTATGAAAATACCCAATTTAGGGTAACTTTGGACAAATGTACCCGTAAACTAATATTCTGTGCAACTTTGGAATTCACAATTAGAGTAATTTCTCATTCAATGATTAAATGAACTTACAAAAACCATAAACTTATGTTAAAAATTATCAATTAGCCGAGAAAGTCTTTGGTGTCTGGAATAAGAAAATACGGTACAAAGAGTAACTACACTCATCAATCGCTGGAAGATGCTTTGCAAAAAAAAATTGATCTGGTGCCACGATTAAGAGAATAGCAACTTACACTTTAAATATACCACGCAGCACTTCATACCAATATTTTTCTTCCGTGGAACACTCTGCGAATTTGGAAAAAATTAAAAAAGAAACACATGGCCAGAAACGAAAAGGTCGCCATTTTGGCTTGTACTACAGCTAAAAACACTTTTTCAATTGATTCTTGGTACTTACCATGGTGTGATTGTGGCCAATGCTCCCTCTTAGACAGTTAAGAGGTTAGCTGCGCGGAAATCTCAAAGGGCGCGCGGCCCAAACTGCTGCGCAGCCGCAGCTTGGAGGGAACGTTGATTGTGGCTCCAAATATCGTGGGCTTTGAATTGCCTTCAGATTCTTGTAGCCCAAATCACTTAAACCAAAACAGGTTTTTGGCTGAAGTCTCTTGGATTCTCCAGAAGTTCAGGAGATTATTTTAACCAGTAATGAAGACCTTGTTTAGACATATATTACTACTATTTAGGCAAATAAAAAACTTGGGTAACATTATTTTGATGGATCTATTTATTTGAATTTTCTTATTTTACATTAAATTACAGATTATTCCTCTTTATGCACAGATGAGCCTGCAAGAATTAAGTACTTAATTATCATTCTTGTGAAATTGGTTTTATATATTTGTGCCACATGCGTATCATCAGCTTAACTTTTAAAATAAGTAATCTACATTAGACTTCAGAGAGTTCAGTCGAGCAATACTACTGAATAAAGTTAGATAAATATGAAATGCAATGAATTCTGTTCAATTAACTGATGGAATTTTATTCAATATAGTATAAATTTAGCATATTCATGAATGCATTACATAAAATCAATTATATTCCGTCTTATCACTCTTTCTCTCTCATACACAAGTTTGGTAGTTAAGCAGATAATATAGGGTTATTATAAGAGGAAAATAAAATATATAGGTACTTTAAGAGGTAACAATAATTAACATCATGCACGGGACACGACTTTCATGAGATAAATAATTGCTAATAGACAATGGAATCAATAAATAGTCATATTTTACCATATAAATGCTTTTTTTTGTATAATTGGTCATAAAGATTTATATTACGCTTAATAATAATTATATATATCTGTATAAAAATAATTAAAACAATATTACTTATTCAAAAATACTCTGGACCGGCTAGACCACAGATACCCAACAAGAAAAGCCACCTTTTTTCATAAAAATGTTGGAATAAAATAATAATTGAGTTGGTAGTAGATTTAAAAACTACACATTTAGCTTAAATGGTCATTCTCTTATTAAATCTTTTAAAGACCATTTAGCATAATTTATTTATATTTCGACATTTGAAACCGCAGTACAAGCTTACAAGATCTAGATTGGGCACCCACATCTCTGCTTGACTAAATTAATTAAAACTAATGATAATATATGTATGAAAACTCTGAATACAATACAATATTTTATGGTTTGAGAAAGATAAAGTTGATTTACATGTTCAGCTAGTAAATAAATAGAGATCTGATTTGCCAGTCACAAACCCCACATATTTACAATTAGGCATATTTGTGACTAGATTTTTAAAGATTGTACTTTAATAGTATTCTACGCATTCACTTCTTTGCCAGGCAGTCTTCCAGATATTTATTTCTTGCGTCTCGCGCATGGCATAAGCTTTTGAGTTTCTCGATAAGTTTTTTTTGTTTTTGGTTTTCTGCCATATATTCAGACAATTTTTGTTTCTGAAAATAAGTAAATTATCGCATATTATACATAGAGTGCAACGTAATAATAATGAGATTTTACAATATACAGTGAAACCCCTTAAATACTTTATACTGCCCTTCCAAGGATAAAACGGTAACTGACTAACAAACTTTTAAGAAAAATGAACTAAAAAATTTTAGTTCTGCATGCAAGTAGATATTATTTTTTACGCTAAATATGATACCAGTGCAGTGTTATTATCGAATCGCGATTAGGTAGGTATTGCGCGTGCGCAGACTGATAGGTGAGCACTGCGCATGTCCAAAGTGAGCACGGCGCATGTGCAAGATGTGCCCGCCATCTTTCAAATCATTTCATAACAAAACGCGGAACACGACAGATCGAAAGGGTTTGAAAAATCGATGTTTATAATATGTAAAACTAATTGTTTTGACAACAGTAAAGAGGTAACACTAAGAGGACAAATCAGGCAATATTTTAATAAAACAATCAGTCCTGTATGTAAAAGATTTCTTGCATTATTGTCAGTTGAAACTTCGCGTCACAGCATCTGTGACGCTAACAGTGATCGGGTTAAAGAGAACAGCGTATAAAGCTTTCAAAATTATCTATCAGATGAAATTTATAACATGTATTTTACAAATTTTACCAGATACTACCTTCTTCGTAATTTATTTCAATCGATTTGCATAATAATCTAAGTAAAAAATATTTTTCATTTTTTTTTCTAGCCCCGAATCTACGTTTTACCCCTAATTTTTATCTCTAATAGTCAAATTTATATGGTAGGTAAGAGGTTATACCTGAACAACTCCATCACCAGGTGATTGCTGCGACAGAATTGAAGGGTGTTGTCCAAGGTCTGCAGTCAAGACGCGCATGTTCAGACTCTAAAAATTGAATCATAATGTTGTGCGATGATTAAATCAGTGCAGGTTAATTAAAACTGATTCTCAAAAAAAATTGTCAATGTTAACTGTGTCAAATTTATTGACGCATGGCTAACAATAATTGTCAAGAAAATATTTTTAAAAAAATATATTCAAAGAACAATACATCGCCTATATCGAATGACACGTATTCCGCATCTCTTGGTGGGAATGTGTTAAACCAGCATTCTCCAACCTGGGAGGAGCAAAAGATTTAGACTTTTATACTTTATTAGTGTATAAATTTTGAAACATACTTAACGTACAATGCATATGTTAAATATGCTGCAGAAAATATTATTTTTCAAATTTATTCCTGACACGGCCATGTACACCATAGATCAGAGGATAACTTTACATTAAAAAAAAAAAAAAATAGTTGAAAAGTGCTAAAGGGAGTTTTAATAGGGTAGGATGGGGGGGGGGGAGGCGGATATTATAGCCATGTGGAAAACGTTAGATAATTTATTACAATCAAGTTGTGAATAAAAAATGTGACTATGGCTACAACTAGGACAAAAAAAAGACAGACCATGTAAATAAATACCAAAAAATAATTTGTTGTCGAAATTTCGTAAATATCTTACCGTAGTAGTATTAGAATCCAGATTTGATTGCACACCAATTGTTTGTGTATTTGGTCTTTTAGTCTCCATTTTTTGTACTTTAGTCAGCAATTCTTTGTTGTGCTTCTTCAGAACATCTAAGTTCATCTGTAGCTTTGTATTATTTTCCTTCACAAGTTTCGTTGCTTGTGAATCCTCTGCAAATTAAGAGAAGAAGGATGACACACGGATAAAAAATTAGTTGACAAGTCAAAAGTAACATGCGAATATTATGTTACCTGTATTTCCTAAAGAGTCGAGAGAACTCGCAGATATACTCCTGTTGGCATCGTACATGCTTTGTCTTTTTCTTTGAGTTTCTCTACTCGGAGATTCTTTTTTTCGACTGTCTATTTCGTACTTCAGATTTTCTACTTCAGCCTTTAAAACAGAGAATGATTAAAAAAAAAAGAAAAAAATATTCCCCAAATTAGATTAAGTGATCTCTAAATAGAACTCACCTCTAGAAGTTTCTTTTCTTTATACAAATTATCACAATCATCTTCCCTCTCTTTCAGTTCCTTTGTACACATATCACACTCAATATCCAGATCCTGGCACTTTATTTCCAACTCTTTTATCACCTCTTCTCTTTTTCTGAGAGTCAATAATTCAGTTTCCATATTTTTAATTTTTTCTAATACATTAGGATCTTCAGTTCGTGTCCTGTAAAAATAAAAATACTACTGAATATACTAGCACATAGGTTCCCAACCTTTTTCGGGTGGCGACCCCTTTTTATAAAAGCCATGTGACTAGCGACCCCCCCGGAGGAATTTGAAATCCTCGATTTGGTATACTTTTTCCCCGGATTGTCTCCGAAACTCTTTTTTTTTAGCTCACCGGGGAATTTGAAATCCTCGATTTGCTATATTGTTCAAATCTCCAAAATCGAAAAAGTTGGCGACCCCCAGGTTGGGAACCCGTGTACTAGCATATTTATATAACCAAATTCATTCGACATATTTCAATAAATGTGTTAGTTTCCAAGTGGAAGTATATCCACTCTGAGCGTATTTACACCAGGCATGGGCAACCTTTCCTAGGTCTGGGGCCAAATTATTATTCTGTCTCCAAGTCAAGGGCCTGACCAAATTATGAAACATAAAGTAATATTAAATTAAATAAAATACGATGCTACTACTTAAAAAAAATATTTATATAATGAACGACATAATATTAATATTATATACTGATTACAAAATTTAGTGTGAAGATTGGCCTTGAACTTGAATTACGAGACTAGCAATATTGGTTCCCTGGAACTATTTATTTCTTTCTTTATTACTTAGGACAAAATAGCTCGGCGGGCCGGTGGTTGCCCATATATGATTTATTCAATTATTCAACATCTTTTTGAAAAGTTAGGATTGATGGATGGCAATGAAATACGCACATATGTTTTGGCTAAGATAAAAACACATTCCAATAGCACACAAACATTATTGAAATTGACTGAGCGTTTCTAAAAAATAATCAAATTATAACTTCTTCATTGATTATTTTGTTGTCTATTGAAGGGTATTTAACTATATACGAAGAAATAATATGGCGATAAAATAACTGCATGTTAGTACCTATCATTATTTGGTAGTAGGTTATGGACTGTATTATTCTGCAGGGAGTGTTGTAATCGGCGAATTTCGACCCGCAATTCCTTGTTTTTACTAATGAGGTCTTCATTATTTTTTTGTAGAAGTTTACCTTTCTCTTTGACGGCTTCGTGTGTCATTTTGTCAACACAAAAGGCCATGAGTGGGCCACTCAGATCTGAAATATTACAAACAGGTGTTGTTAGTCTGATTAAGGAGAGGCCAGATTATGAGTTTGATAGTATTAGTGTTAAACTTACCTGTATTTGTATTAGTTGTAGCATCTTGAGTAGCAGATACTGGTTGAGATTTTTTGAATTCTGCAAGTCTCAACTGTAAAGAAAAATATTCGCTGTAAGCGCCCTGGAGGTCAAATATAACAATGTGATCGAATTCACTAAAAGAGAAAGGTTTAATCAAGAAATGAGTCGGGCTTAGTCCGACTTAGGCTCAAATCGAAAACAAAAGTCAGTCTCCCACCTCTGATTCGTTTTACCTGGTACATATCAATGTTTGATGAAAACAAATCACAGTTCCATCACAACTGGATTCTTCTGTGCCTGCTATTGAAAAACACTGTTGGAATAGGGGAAAACAAAAAAATCTAGTTAAATTTCGAATTGAATCTCCCACGAGTCAAGTCTTTTCAGTCTGCCTGACATTCGTACACTAAAAGTATTAGATCATTTTAATTTGTTTGTTCGAAAAAGACACATGTATAGTTTACAGTTAACAACAACAAAACAAAATACCACGATGATCATATTATATTATTAAATCAATTAGAGAAGTACGAAAACAATGCGAGTGTTTTTAATGTTTTAGCAAAGTTTTAAGTTCAGGAGTATATTCCATTAAGTAGGTCACTAGATTAGTAAAAGCTAGATATTCAAGCAAGTAGCGTGTCATCAAAATGTCACAAAAATAATAAAGTTTCGAAAATGTGCAGTTATTTTTTTCAATTAGAAAGGTGTATTACATATATACCATTACCTCTAAACCTTTATAAGATGACAAAAGTTTATTGTACGCGGCAGATCTCTCATTTAAATGTTTTTCACATTCTTGATATCTCTCACACAGCTTTTTGTATTCTTTTTCCACTTCATGCAGTCTTGTCTGGACAGTTTTAGAATGTCCCTCGAGTTGCTGATATTTGATTGACCAGTCGTCCTCTGGTGATGGATCTACATCGACATCTAAAAAAAATCGAAATTGGTAATCGACATAATATCAATGTGCATTTTTCAAAAAAAAATATCATTCATCAGATACAATTTGCTCAATATTTATACCCAGGGCCGGCCCGAGGATTTCTGTGCCTGTGTGCAAGGCGCTTTCGGCGCCTCGACAAACTAGATCTAAAGGAGTGGATAGTGCTAAAATCTTAATGCGGCGCGCGCCTATGCCCCTGTATACGCCGCCATGCAATACAGATATTTTTTAAAATGTGACCGCTCACAATGTGGAGAATATGGATTCCTAATTGAACAGAAGTTTTCTACGGGAACTGCTTATTACTCAGTTATGCAACCTCTCTTTTGCGAAGAGAGTAGAAGAGATAGAAGAAAAGGGCAATGACAGAATCTAATAAAAGTAATCATCACCTTGATTTTTAACACAAACAGTCCACAGACATCCCACACTTCTGAAAATAAATTTATAAAAACTATCCGTACTGGGATTCGAGCCCGTAAGTATCGTGACCGTAGCCAACGATGTTGACCATTTGACCATGGACCCAACAAAATGTACAAATAATTTGGATTTTAATTTTACAGTAAACATACAAAAAATCGATACGTACCCATATGACCGTCATTACTGGAATTATTCAGAGATATATTTCTTTTCATATCGTGCATACTTTGCCGTTTCAATTTCAAATTATTCCTGGCTTTCGGGCTATTTTTAACCACCAAATTTAATTCAGCTTGCAGATCATCTGTACGTCTCTGAAATTTAAAATAAATCAAGCTCAGTATTATAAACCCTCAAGCGCATTTGACACGTGCACAGCTTGCCAAAAAGTATTGTTTTCATGACCCAATTATATTTTTATTCAAATAACCTGATTTTTTATGATTCATGTCATAAATATTTTTTGAAATCCAAAAAAAATTGGAATGTTAAAAAAAACCATAGTTTTCTTTTATTCATAGATTCGACAGATATTAGAATTTGCAAGATTGACACATTTTAAGCAAGTATTATTTTTATTATACATAGTTATTTTTATTAAGATATTATATAACCAAATATTATTAAAAATGGTGAAACAAACATATATTCGATACTAGGGTTGGAGCTTTTGGGCGTTTTAATACAGCGCCAGTAAAACACGTATGTGTAAATAAAAAACTGATTAATTTTTCCCCCCCCAGAATGCCATTCGAAACGTGTTGCAAAACAAAAAATAAACTTTATTTTTTTGTTAATCTGCGGCTCATTCTGCTATTCATTTCTAATATTCAAATTTTATTTTTGACATACATGCTTGAGAGTTTAACAACTGATTACTACTTCTCAATTTTTTTCTGTCGATTCTTTAGGGCAGGGATTCTTAACCTTATTGTTGTTAACGGGCGCGTTTCAGACTTGGGATATTAGTGGCGGATGCACACCAGACTTTTAAAAAAAGATGACTTCAGTAATATGTGTTACATTAGTTTACTATATCATTATTCACCAACTTTATATTCCTTAGAGGGCATTTACAATATAGAGATAAAATAAGAAGTAACAAAGCACATAAAGTGCGATCTTTGAAACTGCATTTCACTAACTAGTAGTGTAAGATGATTATCTGAATCGTAAACAATTATCTATACTTTGTTAGGGCATATGGGCACAGGGTTAGGAACCCCTGTTTTAGGGTCACGATTCATAAAAGTTTTCTATTTCAACGAACGAATGGTTTGCACTATATACATTGTGGAAATATGATAAAGCAATTATCAAATAATATCAATAATCTATTCACAATGTTTTGAGACACGATTAATTATTATTCCAGATTTATTGATTTAAGCCGATATGTTGTTAATTGTAAATTAATACACTATGCTACTGAATCTTCCTTTGTCAATCTATTTCTAAATTTTAAATGTACATGATTCAGTACAGATTTCTTTTTCTCACGAGTATTTGTATTTTGTATTGATTTAATATCGCTGATATAAATGCTAAAATAAAATTGATTTACTTGTTGAGCAGATCATTCAGGCATAGAAGTGTTAATAAAACTGTTACCTCCAGAATAGTATTGATTGAGAGAAGTTCACAGAGTTCTCTCTCCTTGGTTTCAAGAACCGGTTTCATCTTTTCTAATTTACAGCTTAACTTATCATGGTTTTCTTTAGACGTGGATAATTGCGTTTTGAGATCCTCATTCATAAGTTCACAATCGGCAACCTTTTGCTGCAGGCTGGCATGAAACAAATATGATTTTTTATGTGTATAGATTATAAAGATAAAAAAATATAATTGAAAATTGTCATAGGATATTACCTGCTAAGTTCATGCGGAGTGTATTTTATTTCCCGCAGTTTGTGAGTCAAGTCTTCGTTTTCATGTTCCTTCTCATTCAACAGAACTGATAGACCTTCCTTGTTAGAGAGTAATGAGCAAATTTCTTCTTCTTTGCATTTCATTTGAACGTTAATATAACCAATATGCTGATTTTGGTTATATATTTGTAAAGTAAGTTCAGATATTTTTGATATATGACTATTTATGACGGAGACTTTTTCAGAAACATCTCTTTCCAATTTCAATATTACATTAGCATTCGTTTGAGACAACTCTGTAAGTTCACTACGTAAAGCTTCCAATTTTTCAGTTTGATTGAGTATTTCATTTTTTAAGACTAAGTTCTCTTCATTCATCACATCATTTTTGGCAATCAGTTCTAGTTTTAAGTGTTCAGCCTCTTCAAGATTACTATTTAATCTGTCAACGTCAGCTAGGATATCTGATTTTGTGATAATTTGCGATTTCAACAATGTGACGGATTCTTGCAAAGCCTTAATTTCCATTGTGTATTTTTTATTTTCCTCCAAAACGCTACTACAGTTATTATTTTTACATTTGGAATCATTTTCACTGAGAAACAATTGCTTTTCGAATTCTATAATTTTATCAATATTCAACGCCAAATCCTGATTGAGTGATTTAATAGTGGCAGTATCAGCATTACCCTTTTCTCTTAAGCTCTCGTTCATATCCATCAATTTATCGGTGTTCTGTTTAGATGAGAGAATTTCATCATCTTTCTCGGTGACTGCCTGTAAGAGCCTACTTCCGGTCGCCTCTGATGCTGCCACTCGGTCTTCTAAGCTTTGAATATGATCTTTGAGTTGTGTTCGCTCAGAATTTGATTGTTCGTTCAAAGATATAATGACTTGATTTTGTGACTCTAAAGTAGCTATGCTCCCTCTGAGTTCAATTTCTATATTTTTGAAGCGTGCAAGGTCGCTTTTCAGTTGAAATATGGTCTGATTATTTTCCTCGTTCAGTGTTTCCTTCGTAGAGCGTTCAGTTTTCAATTCATCAGAAAGATGAGATACATCATTTTTATAATCATTAATAATTTTATTCAAGCTCTCACATTGTTCATTCAAAATTTGTAATTGCTCATCATTGTTTGAATTCAGAATCTTTATTTTAAATTCAGAGATTTCTTGTGTTTTAGAATTGAGTTCAGAATGCAAACATTGAACAGTTTCTTCTGCTTTCGAAAGATCTGCCTGCAATTTTTCAATTAAGCATCGATTTTTGGAATGTACTGCATCAAATTCAGATTTTAATATTTCAGTAGCTGTTTTTGCATTCAAAAAGTCCGTCTGCATTTCTTCAATGACGCTTTGACTTTTGGACCGTACCAAATCAAGTTCAGTCTTGAACGTCTGAGCGGCTTCTTCTGCGTTCAAGAGGTCCGCCTGCAACTTTTCAATAAGGTATTGATTTTCGGATTGCGCTGAATCAAAATCAGATTGCAAAATTTGAACAGCTAATTCTGCTTTCAAAAAGTCTGCCTGTATTTTTTCTATAACGCATTGATTTTTGGTTTGTACTGAATCAAGTTCAGTCTTTAAGGTTTGAGCAGTTTCTTCTGCGTTCAAAAGATCTGTCTGAAATTTTTCAATAATACAATGATTTTCGGATTGCGCTGAATCATATGCAGATTGCAACGTTTGAAGTGATTCTTCGGCATTCAAAAGGTCAATCTGCATTTTATCAACAACGCATAGATTTTTGGATTGCATTGAATTCAATTCAGATTGCAAAGATTGAACAGCTCCTTCTGCATTCGCAATGCTTCTCTGCAAGTTTTCAACTACGCATTGATTTTTGGATTGCATTGTATCGAAACAAAGATTGAATAGACCAATCAGCGTCGAGTTGTTTTCGTATGGAACAGATTCAAAACATAATTTATTTTCTATGAACTTCATGCAAGTATTGTATTCATTAATATTGTCTTCTACTTTTGAAAATGAAGTTTGTGTAGTGTCATCACTATTCACGAAGAGATTATTTAAGTTGTCGATGGGGGCATCAAAGGAGTTATCGAATGAATATTGATTTGTTTTCGACGAATCGTTCAAAGTCATCCGCAATATGTTCAATCTGTTCTTGAATTCCTTATTTTCTGGACATTTGCAATCTGACATATTGGAAAGTTGATTGAGTTCCTCCTCTAGGAACTTAATGTTGAAATTTATTTCAAGTGGATCGTTTAGGACCGCAGACTTATTCAAACATTCAGAGTCGACAGATTTCATTTCACCGATGTTAAGAACTTCATGTTGCATCGGAAATTCTGGAATACTAGGGGCTGATTCGCTACTGCTACTTGTCGATTTACAGGGTGAAGTTTGCACGGATGAATTTTGCAAAGATAACACTGTTTGGGCAGATGAGCATACGGCAGTCTTGTCATTATCGAGTTTAAAGGTTGCAATTTTTTCTTTTAAAGAATCTACTTCTTGAAGACTTTCCATTAATTCAGTGGATAACGAATCATATTCATCTTGCAGAGCCTTGTAATGCTTCATATGATGCTCAAATTGGGCAATTTTTTCAATAAGGTTCGCATTTTCATCACATTTTGATTTAAAGTTTTCCATTAACTGGCTATAAACATTTATTTGATCGTGAATGGTGTCTGCAGCAGAAACGACATGAGCATCACAGGACACTGCGGTATCCGTTTGACAAGATGAGTTGTCCATAATGTCGTCGATTTCATTCTTCACTCGAATTTGATTTTGATTTGCAGGGGAAACAATCTGAAGATCACATGTGACCGTAGTATCCGTTTGACAAGACGAATCAACTAATTTTTCAGAAAATTCTTCAGTGATTTGAGATGATGATTTATTACTGAGAAATTGAAATGAAATATCATTTAAATCTCTCTCAGAAGACATCTGATCCCGGAGCAATAGTTGCAAATCATATAATTCTCGATGGACATGAGTCACCGTGGAGGCAGAAAAAGTGTGCAAATTATTATGGTAATGTTGCATCGCCGTCAGGCGTGAAGTCAATAAACTGAATTCTGCCATGGAAACTATTTGATCGCTGCGTTGCCCGGATATTTTTCTTTGGAGTTCTTCAGACTCTTTCACTAGTTCTCCAATTGCAAACCTCGCTTCATCCATTTCAATTTTGAGACAGCCATTTTCGACCGATAATTTGTTTTCTTGTAAGCTAATGTCGTTGATTTTATCTTCTATCTCTTGAATAAACATCCCGTGTAAGCATAACACGTTATCCACATCATTATCTTTAGTTTCAAAGTTACTAGAATTTTTTTTCTGAAATTCTACAACATTACCTATACTCAATCTTAGGGATGCTTCGATTAGACTGTGTTGAATAGTATTCAAAATGTCAGAATAATTATGAGTTTTCAACCTTGTATCATCACAGTATTCTGAAGATTTATTATCGGAATAAATACTTGTTTCAATATTAGATTTAAAAAGGCAGGATTCTTCATCGTTTTCAAAAGAATACTTTTCTATACCTCTGCAGAAGCCTTTGTGTGCCAATTCATAGAACCAATTTATGAAAGCTTTCGCGCTGGTCATTCTTTCGCAGTCACAAAACACGATATTTTGGAATTCAGATAAAATAAGATTAAGTTCACTGATCTCTTTTTGGATAGTTTTAAATAAGATTCTTATTTCAGTATTGACATTTTCAAGAACAGATACTTTCTCCTTGAGCTTTTCGCTCGATTCCATTTCAGATTTCAGAGACGCGTCGAGTTGCGATAATTTATCAGTCAGTTCAGGTGAATCTACAAATGATTCTGACGGAAATTTTGGAACCGACAATCTCTTAGTATCGTGTTTATATTTAATAGGAGACGGTGAGGCAATTGATTTTCTACGTGATTTTTGGAGATTTTCTTTATTATTTTCAAGGTTGTTTAAGATGTTTTTTTGTATCTCGACATTTTTGTTATTAAGTATTTCCTTGCTGAGCCCTTCAACTTTTGATTGATTCTTTTCCAACTCGTCCTTGTAATATTCTATTCGTGTTTTAAGTTCGACAGATTCATTTCTTTCAAATCGTAAGTCACTATCAGATTTCTCAATTTTGTGTTCCAAGTCAAATATACGTTCGTTTAATAGGTCTATAGAGCATTTCAGTTCAGAAATGCTGTTAGATTTATTTCCAATGACTTCTTCATAGTCAGCAATCTTTTTCAAGAGATCGCTGTTGCAATTGTTTACTGATGTTAGTTTTTCCATGAAGTCGATATTTTCATTTTTTAGTCGGGTCACTTCCAATTCCGTATCAAAATTGTTTTCAAGTTCAGATTGTAATGTTGATAAAACACTATTTAAAGAAAGGTTTTTTTCTTGCAGGTCAGACAGTTCTTCTGACTTCACACTGATAGTTTCTTCGTGTTTAATAATCTTCCGCAGAAGCTCATCGTTATTATTGTTGGTAGATGCCAACTTTTTCAATATATTGTCATTTTCACTTTTCAGTTCACAGAGTTCACGTTGAGAATTCAATATGTTTTGCTGTAGATCACTTTGCAAATCAGATATAGTATTATTCAAAAGATTAACAGTTTGTTTGATTTCAGATGCGTCTTTGGTAATTTCTTGTTGAACAAGAATTTTCTCCGCGAGCTTCATGTTGTCATTCTTCAATTGACTGATTTCAGCATAGAAATCATTATTGGTTTCAAGTTCAAGTTGCAGATTGGCTATTTCAACATTTAAAGAATCGATCGCGAGCTTGAGTTCACAGATCTCATTTAATTTGTTAGCGATGACTTCTTCAGAGTCAGCAGTTTTTTTAAGAAGATCTTTGTTACTGTTTTCAGCAGATGAGAGTTGTCCGATGAGATTGTCGTTTTCTATCTGCAAGCGATTGACCTCAAGCGAGGAGTCGACTGTCTGAATAGCAGACTGCGCACTGGACAATTTTTTATTCAAAATAGTAATCTTGTAGTTGAGCTCAGCTATTTCTTTAGATTTATTCAAATTATTTTCTTCGGCGGCCAGTTTTAGATTGGCGATTTCAGTTTTACTATCGTCACACGCGCCAGTCAAACATTTTATAGATCGCTCTCGCTCGTCTATTTGCTCGTTTTTCATAATTATTTCCTTTGAAACATCGTTAATTTGGCAAGTCAAAGATTGTACTGCAATGTATAATTCTTCATTTTCAGAAAGTTTCTCGTTTAAATTTATTTGCAATTCCTCAAAACTTTTTACTAATACACTTTTTGTTTCATTGTCAGCGATTAGCAAATCGATGTTTTTGTCTTTGGCACTTTCAAAAGAGGAAACTTCTATCTTTAAGGAATCTATGAAGCGACATTTAGATTCAATACTTAATTCCAAACATTCAATTTCAGTCTCAAGATATGATATGCATTCTTCGCTGTCAGTGAATTTCATTTTTATGCCTTCGTAATCTTTATTTAAATTACAAAACTGGATATTTAACTGATCTAATGAATGCTGTAAATTGCTTATTATTTTATCTTGTTCTTCAGACTTCAATTTCAGAGTAGAATTATCATGAGAAAGTTTTTCAACCGTTTCTTCGGCAGCAAACGTGGTAGGCTTCAAACATTGATTTGTGTTTTTATGAGACGCCAATTCTAAAATATCTGCCTTTAATTTTCCAATTTCAAAATTTTTCTGTTCAATTTCCAACTTAAAGTTACTTATTTGATTTATGACAATGTCATTGTCGATGACTTCACATTTGTCTAATTGACTCTCAGATATTTCTTCTTCATCAATTACATGGATAATGTTGTCGTTATTATTTACAATTGATGCAATCAAATCATTTTTTGTGTTTGTGATAATTTCGGTTATACTGGGTTCTCCGTCACTGTTGTTAGCTAGAGAAATGTCTTGAGACATATTCAGAAAATGTTGATAAATAGAGTTTTGACGCGAAGTAGAATTCCCATCTTCACCGCGGGCTTCTTTTAAACATGAAAGTAATTCCGTCTCACGCTTCTGAGTCCTCTCTTTCAATTGATCCAATTGGAAAATCAAATCAGTGTTTTCACACTGAAAATTTTTCATTTTCTTTTCAATCTCCAACTAAAACATGAAAAAGTTACGTTAACATTAATATCCAAAGAATTAATTTAGAATAATCAAATTTAAAGTTGTCTGAAGCATGATGCAATTTTGCAGTACCTTGATTATTTCAGAAAGACGCTTTTCTAATGTCAATGTTTCAATTTGTTTGCTGAAAGCATCTATTCTTTCAATGTTCTCCTGTAATTTATCTTCGGAGAGGGCTTTTGACTGCCTTAAATCATTTATCTGTTTGAGTAATTCAACCTGAAATATATTTTTAATTTGACAAGGGTTCTTAAAGAATACTAAGATAATAAAATAAATAATTTAATAAAAACACATACCACTTCATAAGGATCTTTTTCTTCAAGAGATGTTATTTCTTCAAGCTCGGTAAGTTCTTTGCGGAAGTGACGATTCTCCCGTAATAAAACACATGGGGGCTTTTTGGGATTAGCTGTAATATGTAAGCGATAAATGAGGGTAATTCAACTTTTAATATTATCATTAAACAGCAGTGGTATTTAGATATTAAGAGGTTTGCAGACGTCCAGGCTTGGCCCATGGGCCTCTATGCGACACGTGTTTCGCCTCTTGGAAAGTCTGAAGGTGTTTCTCATAAAGGCGAAACATGTGTCACAATTTTTTACACAATGTGTGGAACAACAAAGTAACCATATTTAATTTTATATATGAATAATTTATTTTACATTTGTTACGAATATCAGAAACAAAAACTTTGTGAAAAAACAAAATCAATGGCTTCAAACAGACATTCCCATAAAATTGAAGCAAAACCTTAACACGACGCTTTTTTTTAATCTAGGAATGACCAATATTTGTATCGTTCATAAATAAATGTGTTAATATTATTCATTATCTATTTTAGATGGTTGACAGTTTCTTGCGCCAGGATATTCATCATTAATAATTAATATTAATTCCTTAAAAATGAGTTTCAATGATTTTTACAATTACCAGTATTATGAAAAATCATATTTTTTTGTATATAAAAAATGCCCATTTCAAGCACCGTAAAAATAAACCAGATTTCAGGTCAGGTCCAGGCAGGGTTGCTAGGCGTTCCTATTCGAATGGGACTGTCCCGAATCATGCATTGCAAGTCCCTCTATAATTCCGACGTGTACATGCATAAAAGTCTTCGAAATAGCGAATGTCCCGATCTCTGATTTTGGGAATCTGGCAGCTCTGGGTTCAGGTAACAAGTAATGTTCCCACTAAGGTGTGCGCGCGCACACCTCCCAAAATGTGCCCGCACACATTTTTCCATCCCCGCGCAAGGCTGCACATAGAAATATTGTAAAAATAAGTTTGTTTCACCAAATTTTTACATTTGCGCACACTTTTTATTTTGCTGAAAATTTACTATTCACAGAAGTTGATGGTCCGCACACACAATAGAAAAATTAAAGGGAACGTTGGTAATAAGTGGTATATTCGGGCCCGGCCTGTGCTTTATCTGAATAATTCTATCGAATTTCGGCCGCTGCAGACCTCTACCACATATTATAAGATAATGTACCCACCGTAACATATATGAACAGGGGAGCAGGCAGGTGATTTTTCTGATACATTTGAGTCATCTGAAAATAAAATATCAATATAAATAATATAAAAATATCGACTTAGGGTATGTGATCATTTGGATATAAATTTTTAAAAAATACCTAAGCAGATAATTTCATGTGACAGGGTTGAGTGTTTTTTGAATTCCCTCGGAGTAACGCCACCCGAACATGATGATGTTGAATCACGGTGACTTAACATACTGTCGTCTCTTTCTGTGACATTTGATAGCCGAAGCATTGCAATATCACTGTTGGAGCGTATCCTAAAAAAATAAATGATTCAAAATTAACATCTTTTTGGAAGTGATCAGAAAACATTGCATTGATTATATCTATGACTTGTTGGCATTTGGTTATATCTATGAAGGTTGGTATTTAACAAATTGTTATTGGCATGGTAATGCAGATGAATTCCACGCACCATGTAAAAGTATTATAAAATTACTTGAAGGTAACATGGTTTATTAATTTTGCCCAGGAATAGTGTTCTGGATATGGATAATATGTATTGTTATGTAATAAGTACAAAGGAGTGTTTTATTGTTTTTTTTTAATATTTTTATGTATAATGACTTTCCACTGTGTATTGACAGTGAACACCTAAAAGCTGACGTATTGTCAGTTTGAATAATAAACACCTATCTGCATAATCAAAATGTTGAGTATAAAAAAACAAATTGATTTTATAGATAGGGATTCGAACCTACAAAAACCGCATGTGAGACCATTCAGAAACAATACGTTGTTATCGTCAGATCCCTTCATAATTTACCTGTTGATTGTAAAATCAGTTTGTGTAAAATCTTCCATGATCGGAGCTAGGGAAGAAACAGAGCTGTGTCGTGGAGCAGCCCAAGTTTTCCTTCGTTGAGAGGAAGCTTTGGACGGGGGAGCATGGTCAACATTGCCCATAAGTATTTGGTTTTTCATAATTGATATCTGCTTTTTCATTCTCATTATATCGGCCTGAATGAAGAAAAAAATATGTTACTTTGAAAGTCATTATCATTATAAGGATTTTATACAGAAATACTGCGGCTGATTATTTTATTATGCAACATTTGCTCGGTTTAGTATCAAGCAAAAATTGCTTAATTATTTATTAACAAAATATTGGTCGAAAATAGTACGATTGGATTAAATAAAAATGCTAACTTATCAATATATTTTTAACATTTTGCAAATGCAACTGCTGTGATGTGAAAACAGTGATGAATGACATTAATTTATTTTCACTCAATCTATTTTTTATTGAGCAACTCTCAATTATATATACTTACTAGCCATACACAAAAATTAAGGAATTTTATCAATATAAAAAATATGCATTATCAACGCAAGACACACAATGACAAATCAAAATGGCTAGCGAGTTACTATATTTATTTTTTATAAATTAATAGTTTTAACACAGCCACCTCCATGTTTATAGTTTAAAAATAAATATCATGCTCTATTTTTCCCAAATAATTCATAGACTAATATTTAGTTCGAATTAAGGCTTACTAACTTAGGGGATGCAACTCAGACTTCAACAATGACTTGCGGATCCGGCTCAGATTTTGATTCAACAAATTTTATCAAATTGAATTCTTTCTCATTGTAAGGAATTTTGCAATAACACAAGGAAAAACTAAATTAGACATACTTTGTCTTCGAGATCTAGTTCAATCTTAGTTTCATTATTGATAAACCTAAATAACTGATTATTCATACCCAATATTTTACATAGAACAAGGCTTATTCTGATTATATTACTATGTGATGTACCTCCAAAAACTTTCTTGACAGCAATTCGTTTTGTAAGACTGCCATTTCTTTGGTAAGTCTTTTGAGCTGTGTGGCATCGCTCATTACTTCATTTACTTTTGGTTTATTCTTGATAGCTTTAGCACGCATCGCAAACCTGTGAGAAAAGTGAAACATTTATATCAGAACGTTTTAATTATACAAATATGGTTGTTGAAGAACTGAGAAACTTTCCAGCTTTCAATGAAAATAAAATCCTCAGCACCATTTTATTTATTTGAATATATATGAGGTGTAGGTTACATTAATGTGGAATGAGTTTCATCTAGAGATGCTGGCGTCACGGCGCAAATAATTCCAGTTTTAGTGTTGCCCCCGAGTGACGTCTGAAGAATACGTGTGAGTTTACTGTCACGGAAACTGATGAATCTGAAAGAGTAAGGTAGAAAATATTTTAATATTGGTAACTCTTGAATTGAGGATTGAGTTTAATTTGATTGAAAATGACCTGTTCGTATCTCCTTGAGCATCTGAGAGTTGTCTTATTACAAGACTGAGTGTGCAGAGAGATTTATTGATGAGGCCTCCTTCCCGCAATCGCAGTTTGGTTGCGCCAGTTTGACTAGCGCGCTCAGATCCTGCCAAGTCCACAAGATTCAATTGCGATACGTTAGCACAATTTTCCTCTTCTGACATTTCAGACACATGCTTCCTTGATTCAATTATCTACAACAGGAAGATAAATGTATTTGAGCAGGTTATATGTTTCAAGCCTGTATTAAAAATGATTTATGTGTTATGAATCAATATCAATAGTCAGCGAAAAATTATTAATGTATTTAGTAAGAAGAATAAATTCATTTCATTCAATTTTGAAATAAAGTATGACAAAAAGATGTGCCAATTTGAGCAAAATATGCAAACATTTTTATAAAAAGCTGTGGTTATTTTCAACATAAAAAAAAACAAACATTCTTTTAGAATAATATTAGTAACTCACAATTTGAAAGAGAGTGTGCGATCTGCTGCTCCTTTCATTCATTTGTGTTTCACCAGTGCTCCTATTTAGATCACCCTAAAGTAAAATATAACTTTGTAAACTTTTAGAGTACTAAGGAAATCAGCATATTTTTAACATATTATTTAATTGACTATAAAGTATTATTAAAAGTTCAGTAAGTGCAGAGTTTGTTACATATTAATCCCATGTGGTTTGACTTGCAGTGTAATCTGCATTCAAGAGTAATTGAAAAAATACGTATTTTTTATAATTATCCTTTTCTGGCAAACATTTTGTTCAAAGCATGTTATATATATTTGGAAGTACGGTTTGACAAACATATATTATTTTGGTGTTCCATTCTTATAAATAAATTCTCACTTCATTCCCTCAGTCAAAAAAATGCATAGGGCTCTACCACACTACTAGTGAAAGTGTTGTTGGCTATGCAGTCAATGCGAATGCAAGAACTATATTTCGGAGATGAAGCATTATACACTGATGTAACGCTGTAATTGAAAATAAAATAATCTAAAATGTACCTTTCGCATAAGTTTTAGCACTTGCAATGCTGTACTGGTAACTTCTTCAGTGCATTTGACGCTGGTCTGTCCATTCAGATCTTCGTGAATTTTTAGGTCTGAATTAGTTACATCTAGTAAATCCCGTATCTTTTCATTGTAAATTTCAATGTACGAAACTCTAAAAAAAATGGGATATCATGATAAAACCTGCAGGAATAATCTGGCTAATACATACTATCCATAAAACAGTTGGCAGACAAACGAGAACAAAAACTACTTATCATTAATGTGTACCAGCCCGACTACTTTTTTACATAAAAAGCTTTCGAAAATATGAGACAAATCAAGAAACTAATTTGACCTACAATTAAAAGTTTGTTTTCTATCAACACACTGAATATTTATAAGGCTGAACCTCTGCCGCAGTTGTTTGCACACATTAGTACATTACATTGTGTCCAATTTAACAAAAAATAAAGAGAAATATTATTTCTACTTATTGTAAACAATATATTTAGCAGTCTAGCAAAAGATATCATTAGAATGCTTTATCTGTAGTCAATAATATTTCTTCAACTAAATAAATGTTCGATGAAACTGTTAAATAATTTTATTATTCTCATTTTGTAAAAAGTGCAGTTATCATTATCGTAAGAAAGGATTCAAACAATCAAATTCAAGGTTCAATAAAAAAAACATTTTGTAGACGAGGTCTTAATAATTTTCTTTCTGTGCCACATTTACTTGATGTAAAGATGGTTCAGTTTATTTGATCAGGTTTATTCAATGACATTTAAGTAAGTAAATGGTATACAAGCTTATATCAAGGTGATTTGAATTATGTTCACTTCGATAGTAAGAATGTATAAATTCGAGAGTATAGATCAGGCATGGGGAACCTTCGGCCTTTTGGCTACCCTGGTGAGGCCTTTTGGCCAATTCTAAAATTCTGCACATTTAGGATTTGAAAATCCTTGAAAGACCTAAAAAAAAAAGGTCCCACGCTGATAATTTTGAGAAATCCGCAAATTTCTGGGCTTTACAAATTGGTATGAATTTTTTTCTGGCCAAAGATTCCCTAGTCAATGTTTACTGCGGCCCTATGTCGAATCAGAAAAATGAATGCGGCCTTTAGAGAAGAAAAGGTTCACCAACTCTGGTATAGATGTTGGAGATGAATTTATATGATTTTATTAAAAGGGACTGAGTTCCTTTGATATGTTTTACTGTTGTTTCATTTTTAACATATCGTCGTCACTATTGTCAGAACACCTAACTTATTTTTTTGGTAAAAGTATTTTTTTTGCCATCTCTTATATCATTGGCACATTTTTGTATTTACACATACATTTATTTTCAACACAGAACACATTAATTATTGTAATACCAAACGTAAGTATTTTATTTTTTATTTTTACAGTAATATCATTTTTGTCTTGTCTTTCCTGTCAAATTTACCCAAATTCGAGGTAACTGTTTTTGCAGTATCGGTGACGATATATTTAATAAAGCAATATTATGTAAGAGAACAACGCAAGATAAGATGTATACAGCAATTTAAAAGATTGATATATTTCAAATTCGCCAACAGAAATACAAATGGAACGTTTTAGATCAAACCATAGAGAAAATTTGAAATATGGCGATGAATTTTTGTATTGATGTATCATAATTTGTATGAATTATCGGTTTCCTTGATTCCGTTTGGTTTTGTGGTATTTTTCTGTGTGCAATTGATTGTTTTTTTGCAGGATTTTGATAATTTTCAGGGAGAAAAACTGAAGTATGGAGTAAATCTTATTTACCAATAAGTCATTTAACACAATAGTTTTTTGGAGCATAACGAAGGTTTTACTGTTTACAGCAATTGTGTTCTGATATGTCATGTTGCTATGGAATAAAAGTAAGTTCTGCATTTAAAGATTAACAAATTAAGAAAATGTTAAGTCGAGTTAGTTACTTTATTTAACCGTTAAGAGTTCTATGCAGCGCTATCGGCTGTAAGAGGTTGTCACGAAAAGTGCAACACGGCGCTCAGGCGCTGCATTCTTTTCTTTACTTGTTTAATTGTAAAAAGAATCATTAAAATTGGCTGATATTGGTCCAAGTTATTGCATTTTTAGTTTATACCATACTTTTTTTTATCTAATTACACAAAGTATCTGTAGCAATTTACAAACATACTTCAAAAAAAACATAGCACTAAAACGGTTAAATTACACAATTAGTTGTACAATTATGGAAATTATTCTACTGTGGGAACTAAAGGCTGTGGCTGCCGATGCCTGAATCACATCACTACCATATTATTATACTAGCCTCTACATAACATACTAAGAAATAGTTTTCATAAAAATTATAGCATTTGTCAACGTTGAATTTTGCCAGAAGATGCTAAAGATTTAACCATTTTTTTTTGACATTACATCATGGCGTTGACACAACTGAAAAATACACTGTTGAAAAAGCGAAAAGTATTCATTTACCTCAACAAAAAGTCCCTGTCAACTCTAGACTCGATTGTATGAAATATATTCGTAATTGCCAGAGGTATGACACCTGGAGATTCATTGTCTCCCATCATAGTAAATGTTTTACCAGATGACGTCTGGCCGTAAGCAAATATTGTTCCATTTATGCCATCTACGGCGGCGTCCACGATTTCTCTAGCCACCTTGTCGTAAACATCTTGAGTGCGAGTCGTCTCTCCGAAGACATTGTCTGAATAAGGTCAATGAAAAAAATCCGTGAGCAAGCTATTCGAATCAATATTATTGAAAGTTTCAGTAAATATAAGATGGATTATGACGAAAACGCTTACCAAAAGTAAAAAGTACTGAGTTGTCTTTTCCAGTTTGCTCAATCGGATAAATAGTGTTGTCCGTAACTCGCCACAGCGATTGTTGGTTGTCATCTATTTCGCGCTTTATCAGAGGTCGGACCTTGATAACAACTTTGATATTGTCAGCCATTCTAATATATCATTATAACCGTTTAAAATTTGAAGAATGTAAATAAGTTACTTTATTGCTACATAATACCAGACAAATTCTCGTTGACTGGCGGGTCGGCCAGTAAAAGCAAAACGAATAACTTTTCAGAATTTCAAAATTCAGGAATACAACATAAAAATAATTAAATAACTTACAGTCCGTCCACACGGTCGAGTATGCGAGTTTCACCCACCATAGCAAAGTATCTCATCGTGGTTTCAAAGAGTTAAAATTTATAATACCGTAAAGCCAAAATTTACATCAAATCAAAAAAACATTTTGAATAATAAAAAAAGATGAGTTTTCATAATTGAATCAAATCGTAAGCCAGGGTTTCCCAAAGCGTGTTCCGCGCATTACAATGGCTTAATTAATTGCCTATGCTGCAACAGCTGCAAAGATTGCAAACAATTTTAGATTCATATTAGTAGGTCAGTGAGAAGAAAAGACTATCTTTTCGCATCACTGACGCATTAATGAAATAGTGTATGTATATTGTTTTTAATCGACAGCTGACTTAAGCTACCTACGACGCGAGTAATTCAAACATGCATACCAAACACTTGCTTCTTAATACAAGTGGTCTGAGTTAGTACCAGCTAGTGTTTAAAATGCACGCACATACACGATACATGAAACGTCCCGCAAACGTTGTCCATTGAAGCATTACGCTGGGTTTTGTTAGTTTATCGGCAGTTGTCAAAATTGGTAAGTTTTGTTGGTTGCTCTGATTAGAATCTGGTAAAAAATAGCTGTCATAATTTTGATTGATTTCTAGTTTTACAAACATGCTTGACTGAACTTATAGTACAAAAAACAACTGTTTAGCTATATTTTTGATGATACTTTTCTGTGGCAGCTAAACCAGTAAGCATATGAATATTCAATTGTTTAATCAATAACTCTGATTGAAACAAAAAAGTTCAGCCATTAATTGAGTTATAGGCAAATTTATCAAAATATTTTATTATTACAGTGTGTCAAAACAGTAAATAAATGTTATTTGAACTTTAAATTGTTGTATTTAGTAACAAAAAAAAATACAATCGAAAGAAACGACGAAACATTCACAACGGAATGAAAATAATAATAATTATAAGTAATTTATAAAAGTACGGTCTTGTTGAAATCACATAACTTTTACCCTAATAAGAAATATTTATTTGAAATTTTTGAAAAAAATTATAGAAGAAGATAACGAGATAATATATTTTTGTTTTGTCAGTACCTCAAATTATACTGCCAGATGTTTTACGATTTTGGAGTTTTTGCTAAAGAAATTACTTTAATATGTAAAAACAACGAATGTATGTATCGACAGATATTGCTCCTGTAAATAAAGTTACAAATATGATCATATTCAATGAAAATAAATGATGACATCAACGAATCTACCGAAAAACAGCTTTTTACAGCATTAGTTTCAAAATTAAAAGTTGTCTCATTAGTGCCATTAACTATCATTCTTGCTTATTATTATTTAGTTATTTTTTTTACATGTAGTTATACAATTCAATATATTTAATTAACCTTTATTAATATCTTTATATTTTTAATTATTATTATTGTTGCCTATCAAATTGTGCCTAAAAACATGTATCTTAATTGTATCATTGAGGAGATATCGTCTTTGGTGTGATGCAGAATGGAAAACAAGTTTATCGAATAAAAAATAAATAAAAAAAAGCATTAGTTAGACAAATTGGTAATGGCGTAGATTGCAAAATAAGTGACTCTCATGTTAAAATGAAAATTAGATAAATAATTCACTGAGTAATCTAACTCATATAAAAGGGATTGATTTATAAAAATAATACAATTAAAATGACTGACAAACAATAGCGAAAATAAGTTTTGAGTGTCTTCCTAACGGCCTTTAATAATAAACTGAATAACTTTTTCAATAATATTATTAATTAAACGATGGCCACTAATCGAGTCTGGAATACTTCAATGAATGTCCAAAAGTTGTGCAAAATATTTTTTTAACATTGGTAGTTGCATTTTAAAGTGCTCTATAGTTATCGATATCAACACATCATTGTAGTGTGTATGGTCACCATTGGAAAATGTAATAAAATATCGCATTAGTTAAATGGCCTTAGTTTATAATTGCAGACATTGCCAGCGATAAAGAAATTGAGATTATATTAACGCATGTCTTGTTAACAATTAGTGTTAAGAAAATAAATTAAAAAACATTCAGAGTTGTGAGTTATTAATATTTACTATATCGAATAACGTGCTGAAGACGCGGATTCTATGTCTTCCTGTGACTTTAAGTAAAGAATAACACCTTTTATTTGAGAACTATTTTCATTTTATCTAAATAAGTAAACTATTTTTAAATTATTAGATAAATAATAAAAAAAATCAAAGACACGCAAAAAAAATACAAAAAATGCTTGGTTAGTGAGCAATACCTGTTGCTCGTGATGCTCGAAGATGTGTAGATTAAATTGATGTAGCTTATGAAACTAAAAAAAAAAATAACGAACACATTTACTGTATGTACTTAAGTATTTCAGAATTATTGTAATTTGTTATGAACCGGTTGGTAGCACACTGATGGTGATCATTTTTTTTTTTATCAACTTTTAATATTTGATCCATCTAGATTGCGGCTTAGAGTGAAATATGTCAATATTCCAACAAAAGTAGCTGGAATAATTAAAAAATCTTCCAATTTTCTAACTACACATAATATTACATCTTGTATCTTAGTAGTAAAATGCGTGTCTATAGTTATCGGTCTCCACACAGTCTATTGATATCTAGTCTATTCCATCCATAGACAATAGAAAATATCACATTGTAGAAAGCATGTTGGTTAACGTATTCGTAACCAAACAATTTTGACAGAAGATGTTAAAATAAGTTTGGTTAGAAATTTTCTATTGCACTCATAAACATCTGACGAGAATCTTTGCTCTTGTCATCTTCCAGGACATCATCATTCAATAAAAGCTTAAAATGCAGCACGACGATGTAAGACGTCACTATCTAATTAACTGTTAACTTTGTAAAATGCTATTGTCCAGAGTGTCGTACTGGTTATTTACGTTGTGGACCTATTTTTTAATTCATTATTAATTTATTAATTCATTTAAGTCAATGGTTTATTTTTAAGGTTGTTTGGAGTGTCATCAACAACACATTCTGCTCCCACAAAGTCAAGTAAGTTTAGACCCAGACAATTTTACTATCTTAAATTTCTAATGGCGGTTGTTTCCAATTGGTTTACGCTTTTGCGCAATTCTTAACACTGAAAATACACCATCTAAGTACTGTAAAATAAACTACCGTTTATCTTAATTCTGGGAAACTTCTGCAATTTAAAACTTTACTCGGCTGAGGTTTCGTTAAATTTATTTCTGAAAATACACTTGCATACTCGGACAATTTAGTCTTTTAATGTTTGTTTTTATCTCCTACTATTTTTGGTAAATTTGTCATACTTCATCGTACGGACTATTGCGGCGAAAAACTTCACAAACTGAGCTAAAAACCACTCCACGATTTAAAATTATTATCTGAGATCATGGGAATCGCGTTAAAACCACACATTATTACGAAGAACACTGATAAATTAAGCGAAATACGAAAGATTTCGGAGCATTTCCCCATAGCTTTTTGTGCAGGAGTGGTTTTTAGCTCAGTTTGTGAAGTTTTTCGCTGTAATAGTCCGTGCGATGAAGTCATACTTTATATAATTTATTTATCAGTGTTCTTCTTAATAATGTGTGGTTTTAACGCGATTCCCATGATCTCAGATAATAATTTTAAATCGTGGAGTGGTTTTTAGCTCAGTTTGTGAAGTTTTTCGCCGCAATAGTCCGTACGATGAAGTATGACAAATTTACCCTATTTTTTATAATTTCAGTACCAAAACTCAAAAATTTTGCCGGAATGAATACAGCTTGACAGGGCTTTGCAATAGGTCTTCATGCCCCCTTGCAAATAGTAAATATGCTACGGTACGAGAGGAAAATGGAATAGTGTATTTATTTATGAAGACCGCTGAGAGGTACGAGTGATCCCTAAAAATTTAAGATATATATATTGAAGTCATAATATTTTACATAGTTTAGTTGTACATCTACTCAAATTCTGCAGCCCACGTATATTGATGAAAATAACTAGCAGTATTTAGTGATTATTGGAACTGTTGGAAATTAATTTTTGCATATTGATTTTATTATTTTATAAATTGTGATTGAAAATAAATGAAAACAAAAAACTGTAAATGAAAAGTAATTAGTTTCATGCTAAAAGTGACTAAAGCTTCAATTATGCTAACCATTATTTTGAATTAGTATATCTTTTGTCATTAGACAAGAAATGTTGGCATTTTGATGGAATTTTTGTAAGATAGTTTACCTTTGTTAACAACAATTTGAATTTTTTGAGTCTAATCTTTTCAATATTTTTTTAGAAATAGTCCAATTCATATAACGATACACTGCCCAATAGATTTATAACGTGGATGGCCAAACTTTTGACCTCTGTGGGCGACTTACTGGTATACTGAAATCAGTGGTACCAGTCTTCTAACACCATATGAACTAAGTTGTTATAGGAAGAGTAGTAATTTAAAGTGCAAAATGATTGTATGAAAAGGGAACAAAATGGATGGATAATAAAAGACGCTCAATTCTTGTTTCAAAGTATCAGGAGGGCTACGAAGTTGGCCAGTCAATCGCTGTTCATGTCTTGGCCACTGCTTATTTATAGAAATGCCATACAGTCATCCTGAGAATCAACGCTGAAGTATCTTTCACTAGTTTTACGGTGGTTGATCTAGCACAAAATATATGAAATCATTCTTGAACTGCATACTTAAATAATTTTTATGTTTTTAGGTCAATGTTTCCTGGTAGGACTTGGGAGAAAGTCAAGCTCTCCCGTAATTTTGAAAAGGCTATTTATCAAATAAATGAAAACCTTTTGTTTTGGCCAGGTTTTATCAAGTCAAAATGTAAACAGAGACTTGTTAAAATCACCCAATACTTGATACGTATGCGAAAGATTAAATTGAGGAGAGTGTGAGTATGCTGTACATATGTATTATTTTAAAAGATGCATTTTTAACATTTTTTATTGACTCATAATGTTCTGTATCTTTTTAGGAAAGAATTGATCCCAATTCAACGTAAAGTGGAGCGAAGGGAAAGACGTCGTGAAGAAAAAGCTTTGGTTGCTGCAAGAATCGATAATGCTATTGAAAAGCAACTCTTAGACAGATTGAAAAAAGGAACTGTATGTATTATATTCACTAGTAAACAGGCATCAAAGGTGGTCTAACATTGATACAGTGTAACATACCTTTTTTTTTTACTGCGGTTGTTAAGATATATTAGGAATATACAAAAAATATATAAAAAGGATTGTAACATGATTCCAGAAGAATGAGATACATTTATATTCATTCATAGTATAAAGTTATATCTAAATATATCAGACAGGAGTAGAGAATAGCAAAATGATGATAAGAGTTGTCAATGTTGGACCATCGCACAGTAGCGTAGCAAGAGGGGTGCGGCAGGGGCGGACTGCAATGGGGAACACATTTTTGGGGGCAGCATTTTCAAAAATATATACAATAATTGTCTAGAAATTATATTTATACATAAAAAAAAATTAAGCCACCTGGAGTAAAAACTCCTAGTTCATAGATAAATAATAGTATAAGCGATTTAAAAACAAAATTAAAGGAAATATTCAGGGCAGCAAATTAAAAGACTGCCCCGGGCGGCAGCTTCCTACACCACTGCCATCACATGTTTTACTTAATTATCAATGTTTCAAATTTAACATGAATCATTAATATATTGTGATAATTTACAGTACAATGACATATACAATTTCCCACAAATGGCTTTTGATAGTGCATTACAAGCTGAAGAAATATCAGGAGAAAGTGAAGATGACGATGAATCAGAAAAGGAAGAAGAGAAAGAAATCGAACCTGGTGTTGAGAGGGAACTCCAAAGGAACAGGATTACCGATGAATTTGTGGAAGGAGATAGTGATATGGAAACAGATGAGGTATAATAGAATAAAATTATTAATTTGGTTGCAATTAAAAGTAAATAGAAATTAAATTCAAAACATCAGCTTCTTATTACTTAAATGAAAAAGTTTTACATTGATATTATACGTTGAATATCTAAAGACAAGTTAATGCTTTGTAAAGATAAAAAAAAAGAGTGTAACAATTTTGAAAGTTTTCACTTATTGTTATTACTTTTCAGGAGAGTGATTCCGGATTAAAAGAAGAAGCGTCTGTTGCAAGTGATTTTGAATCGGAAACGTCAGATATCGAGGTGTGTGTGGTTGTATATTGTTATATATTTAAATTATAATTGCTCAAAAACTATTTTTTGGAAGTCTAGTTCATTTTGTCTCGCACAAATTATTTGGCAATCATCATGATGTTAAATAGGAGTAGAATATAAGTATTTATCTATTAGATCATTACAATTTGTTATACAATATTTCAAATACCAGGTAATTTGGATGTATTTTATTTTTTGATTTATTTAACCCTTACCGGTCCTAGACCTTGTCGAATATCGATTTGTTACTCTAAAAAAAAATGATATTAGTTTCCCTTGAAATACTGTAAATCTATTATGGACTTGGTAGAATGTTTTTTTTTTTTTTTTTTGTGGACTGGAAAGGGTTAATTTTCCTATTAAAAGCTCTTCGTTTTTTTGATTTTCTTTTGATTGCTCTTTGTTAAAATTTTTTTTGTTTTATAAATTTCATAATTTCATTACAGGATGCTCCTATGAAAGCGACAACCAGAAAATCCCTTGGTAAAGCTCGTGTTGAGATTGAATATGAAACTGAAACAGCAACTTCAAAAAGCAGAATACAAAATTGAATGTTATCATTGATGTAACGTTAGTTACTGATTATTTTTATAGACATTTGAATGATTAAAGCTTATTTTTTTGACATATTTTCAAATGTTTGAAATGATTGTAAACTCACAGGAACCGGATGAAATAAATTTATTATGTTATTATTCTGCAAGAGTGGTTTATTTTAACAAATTGTTTCTCATTTATGTTGCTTGTTATCCCATGCAAGTTGAATAAAAGAATAATTGTAAAATAGTGTAAGCATACAGCTGAAAACATACTGTCAAAACTGAAAGTCGAGTTTCTCTGTTTTGGTTGTTGATAAGTAGGTATAAGATTTTTGTTGACCATTTCTGTTCTCTTCTTTGAGCATAATATGGTCTCCAAACGGTTCTTCCGAGATTCTTTATCCCCTGCAAAACATCTGCATCCTCCCTGTTGAGGGTATTCAAAAGAAAATAGACAGGCTGCAGACCAATTTATATCACATTGGTCTAAGAATCAATACGAGTAAAATCAGTGTGCTCTGCATCATTTCCTATCTGCATGGTAGACTGCTTTCAGTCAAGCGCGCGGCACGTGAAAAGTTTGCTTTGAGATTAGGGATAGCTGGAGCAACCTCAATTCTACGTGGAAAGCCAAAGTCTGGGACTTTCTGAGAGTTTGGAAGAATCCGTTCACCATTCCATGTATGCGGAGTCGTGGAGTCGCAGTGTTTTGGCCAGAGTCTTAGTCGTGAAAGTCGGCGGCTCGAAACATTTAAAAAAAAAAATTAATGATGTGTATTCAAACCACAATAGTGTTGACATTGCTTGGCTGACTAAAAATGATCTGATGAAATACATATATATAAGTTAAAAAGGAATTTGTTGAAACATTTCTTCGGAGTAGGAGTCAGTTTTTATTTTAAAGTCCGAAGTCGTCTTTTTTTTACACCACTCCACAGTCCTGCAATTTCCAACCAAATGCCAGAATTGTTACATAAGTCAATATGTCTGCTATTTATAATTATTACATACAGTAGAGCAATGGTCGGCAATCTACCCGCGGGTGATTGAATTATCCACTTCGTCATTTTAAGTTACCCGCCAAGAAATTATGGTAATATTTATTTTATCAAATTACTTATTTAATATGACCAAGGAAGCCACCAATAACGATAGTATATGTGTGTGATTTGTATTTACACATATATATCATGCAAATATATTATATATATTATTTTCTATAAATGATTTTTCAAAAGATTAAATGGTAAAAAAATATTTTGAACTTTTACCCAGTAACCAAATTTTTTTCTTTTTTACCCAGTCTCAAAAGGTTGCCCACCACTGCAGTAGAGTGTTGATTATCCGGATTTTACATTATTCAGATTATTCAAAATAAAACAGAAATTTAGCAAATATTCTGCGTTGTACATGTTTATATAAGCAAAGATAAAAATGTAATTTATTTTCTTAGTAAAAAAAATATGTATGTACTGAATGTAATTGTCATGATTTTTTCGCCTATCTGAAATTTTCCTTATCCGGACTATATTTATCACCAGTTAGTCCAGACCATCGAGGTTATACCCTATTATATAATATATTATATGAAGTTAAATTGTCAGCCTCCTTTTTTTGTGGAAAGATTTTTAAGGGTAAAAAAAGATTGCTTAGAATTTTTTTCAATCATTCTCCACCATCATGATTTCTTTATTGCTCTTATGAAATATAAGGGACATTAAGATACCATAAATACATCCACAATGTTCTTGAAATCAGAATTCGGTGTAGATTGGTATTTATTTAACAACTGCCTATTGCGTGTTGATGTAAGGCAGTGGTTTTTTAAATTTAGGTTCTACGGCAGATTTAGAAAAAAATAGTCCTTGTTTTATAAAGTAACACATTTTAAATGGTAGAAATGGTTTCCAAACATCACAAATTTCATGCTTAAAGCCACAGACTAATATACGTTATATAAAACTATAAAGAATAAAAAAAATACCTGGCGGATAAAGCACACGAGAGACCCCAGGCGTAATAAAATTTGGAGGCCCCTTTTTCGGATAATATAAGAACGTCAATAAAATTCCATGTAAAATAATGAAAAAAATATGAATATCTGAACAATGTATATGGGTGTCATAATATAAGCCATTTTTATAGCCCCTAAGATTTGGAGGCCTCAAGCGCGCGCCTCATTCGCTTATAAGGTAATCCGCCACTGATTATATCTACTAAGAATACAGCTCGAGAATGCATGGCATTCTATCATTCTTCTCAAATAATTTATGATTTGAGGTATGCTATTTTGTTATTGAATGTTAATTACTCTCATATCTCACGTGTACTCATAGCAGTGGTTATTAACCTTTTCGAAGACAGTGCACGTCATAAAAAAAAAATTGCAGAACACAATTATTTTATTCATTTATATGTTTATTTAGGTTTCAAAATTTGGACAGAAATAATTGAAACGTAATTGAAGTTTTATCACCGGTAAGAAACATGCCTTTCCATTTTTCCCACCTAACACCATTCAAGTAATTAAAAATACGACCTGCTTCTTAAATAACATAAAATTAAATTTATTATTAAATAAAAGTAAACTATGAAATTTGATTATAAAAGATAAAGTTAATATATATGTAATAGAAAATATTGAGGTAGTCCCAGTGGCGTAGCAAAGGGGGTGCGACAGGGGCGGACCGCCCCAAGCGCCACATTTTCAGGGGCGACATTTTCAAAAATAAATACAATATTTTTGAGAAATTATATTTATACATAAAAATATAGCACCTGTAGTAAAAACTCCTAGTTCATAGATAAAAATTAATAGAAGTGATTTAAAAACAAAATTAGAGGAAAATTGGGGCGGTAAATTCAAGGACCGCCCCGGGTGGCAGGACCCCTTCCTACATCACTGGGTGTCCCCTAAGATTCGGAGTCTTCAAGCGCGCGCATCATGCGCTTACGTCTTTCGCCTGCTCACGAAACATCAAGAAAATTTGATGTTTCATTTCAGAGATAATCCTCTTTCTGTTCTGTTAGTAGTTACTGTTACAACATTCTTGAATAAACTTACTCATTTCATTTTATCCCAACAATACTTTATAAATGATTTGCGCGCGCAAAGTAATTTTTTATGCGCACGCACTTTTTGTTTCCGCAAAATAAGTTCTGGCACTTGTTGCATGTACATTAATATTTAACCGTTCCGCGAAAGCTTTTCTATGCCAGTACATTCGAAACTTTTCCGCGGAAGGGTTGAAATTTCAAACATTAAATACGATTTTTACTCAACTTTTCCACGAACATTCGTTTTTATAATAACTATACAAACTCTCGAATTTTTCTAATAAAGCTCTTTCAAACGATGAATTATTTTGATCAAATTTGATACGCGTTTCGAAACTGTTAAAAGATTTAAAATCCAGATCTAAAATAAATATGAGCGAAACAATATTATGATGGCAATATAATATATGATAATAAAATAAATGTCAAAACATATTATGTGAGAACATATCGGCGTGAGAAATATATTTTTTTAAAAGTAATTGATTTTTATTGTAATAAGAATATAACATCAATATGTCTGACGATACAAATCAGTTATGGGTTCACCTAAGTGGCATGGCCGATGGAAACATATTCGCAATATATCCGAAGATTCTCGAAGAAATCTTTCTGCAGGAAGATCAGAGCCGAGAAGAAGAGCAGCGTCATGAACTGGAGAATGTCACGCTGCCCAGTGATATGGAATGGCGCCTTAAAGTTTACTTTCGACTTGTTGAAAAGCAGAGAGAAATGGACGAGTAAGTAAAACAAACAATTAATCATAATATAGATATATTAGTTATAAAAGTCGTGATTAAAATAAAGATTTAATATAACAAAATAAATAAATTCAAAATCAACTGGTAAATAAACGTCTGCATATTGTAATTATTATAGAACGAAATATATTGTTATGCTTATTTAATTATTACGTTATCAAGAACCTTATTGTCAAGATTAATTTCCTCTTCTTGTTTTACTATTTATAAGATTGTTTTTATTTGCCATTTGAATGCTGAGAAATAAAAGTAGTACTTTTAACTTACACCATTGTAAAAAATACTATATTTTGTAAAATCATAAACATTTTCATTCCTCTACTATTGTAAGTTTCCACCTTATTTATATGATATCAAAAGTAGGTACATCTATTAAATTTATACTATTACGTATTTTTATGTTGTTAACGGCATATTCTTCTTGATATAATACAAGTGTATAATAGGATATAAGTTTGGTATAATGTGTTCTATACATAGTTTTTTTTCCATTAAATCTGTAGTTTGACCCTAAATGAACAAGAAACAGTTCCACTTCCATAACTTTTTAATAATCGAAATCCTTGAAATAAAGCTGTAAATTTCAAGGAAAATTAATTATGTTTCGCAGCTGGTTTTGTGAAAGTTAATTTTGCGCTCGACTTAAACCGATTTCATCAATTACTTACCGGATCTACTAACATCAAGTTAGTTCCAAGGTTAGATTATGATTCTTTTATTATGTTTCGTAGACAGTTTACTACACACATACACACATTTGATTGATCGATGAACAATTTATTTTATCATGTGTATACGAAAAATCACTTAAATATTGGTAGGGGTTTATTTACAACGTATTATCATGTTATTAATTAATTGCAGGATATATTGAAATATTTAAAATATGTATTATAAAGTAAAGTATCACTGATAGGGTGCAACGTCTTGTTAAGGATTTTTAAAACATATTTCGGACGTCTGTTTTTTTTAAAGAATAGAGTAGAATATAAACCAAAAGGACAGCGTCTGTCTATCTATTCTATAAAATATGTCCATTAAAAAAATGCGTATCATGAAAGTTTTAAATATGTAAGTAAAATATTTAAATTTTATCAGGATTTTTGATAAAATGTATATCCACTTATTCTTCTCTCCCTGATTCCCTGGAAATCACTTCCAGCGTTCAAAAAGAAAAAAAGCTGCAAATGAACCCGATGGTGCGATTAAATCCTTCTCTTTTTTTTAAATCGATAGATTTCGTTGTTATGGAAAGCCCATAATAAGTGACATATGGATTGCATAAATATTCGATTAATTGATAAAACATATATTTATTGAGTAAATTTCGACGCAAAATTTTCCGTAAAACATAAAACTATGATCTAAGTCTAAGATAATTAATATCGTGGCAGAAAATATGATCATCAAAGCGGAGAACATAGAATAGTGACTGTTTGTTGAAACTTCAATGAAAAAGTTGTCCATACTCAAACGTGGTGTAGCCCCAATAGAATTATTAGAAATGTAATTTTTGTGCTAAGACGATATTCTACTGGCTGATTGGTTTTTTTGTGTTCATCGAAGTTTTCCTCTCATTGTGATTACAAATCACATTTTCAAATAAATTAGTGCTGTATTGTCAAGTAATATGTTCTTTTTAAGGTTTTTGATTTTCAACATCACGAATTTGTTGTCTATGAAAACCTAAATTTGTCGATATTTAAAAAAATACGTATACTAAAAAAAGAAACGTATTATGTTCAGAATAATAGTATGATCTAGTGCAGTGCTTCCCAAAAATTTTCATTCCACAGCCCCCTAAATCTGAAAAAAAGTAATCCGCGCCCCCCTTAATACGTAACATGTTCTGAAGAATAGAAATATATTTTCAGGATTTGAATACAAAATATTATGAGAAATAATATCGGCTTATAACACTGACTATGCGCGAAACTGGTCCTGATCTTGAAATAAATAATGTGAAATTAGTAAAAAAAAAAATATATATTTTAATATAATGTTTTTCCACCAAGAGTTGACAGTTGATACCTTAACAGTGATATTATGAAGATTTGAGCCAAAATAATAAAATAGTGAGCCGGAAGAAGATACATGCAAAATGGAATCGGATGACTTAATACAATAGTTAATAGTAATGCATACGAGAAGTAAAACTCGATAAGAGATTTTAATTTTATGTAAACTGCAATGTCTGCAATAGGCGGTTTGTAAGAAGAAGTGACTAAAGGTTAAAAATCGTGCCAGAGACACTTCCCCCCGAAAACTAGATACGGAAGCAGGCCAAGAAAGATGTGAATTAATTGTATATAGTAAATTGAAGACAACATAAGAATGCATCAAAACTGAAAGAAGAACAATGGCGACGAATCGAGGATGATGAAATCCTGCTTGATATGTTGCGTTCATGCGGAAGAAAGCATATTTGAAAATTATAAGTTAGTTAAAGAAAGCTGGCGGAAAGATACATATATAATGAAGAAGCTACAAAAAATGTAGCAATAACTTTTAATTGGAGGCGCACGCTTTACATACTTGGTCACAGAACGTTGAGGCAATAAATTAATACCGGCAGTCGTGTTCGGAGATCCTTTCTGGGGCAATACAACAGACAGTCAGCTATTTATATTTTCAGAGCAACCAAGTATTCCGAAGAATAAGTTTATTTAAAGTTTTTCTTTGTGTTTTGACGGTTTTGAGTGGATTTATAATGGCGACGGCACACGCACAGCGTGAACTAACACCAATAATTTGACACGCACTTTTCTTAAACTGGCGGTACTATTGATATTATTTTGTTCCGACATATATTTTACACACCTTCAGAGCGGTTGATGTAGCGATGAATAATGCAAACATGCCTTTGATAATTGAAATTCACGAACACCTAAATAAATATCGCAAAATATGTGCGAACTCAATAACAGAGACGACAATAAACAATCACAACTTCATGATTCTATTGTCAAATTAAGTAAAACTGCTGTGCGATGTACACAAACAAGTATTGAATAAAAACTAAAATAATAATATTTTTGAATCTTTTCAAACACTCTAAACTATTCAATAGTTTTAAAAAAACTAATCACTTTTAACTTAATAGATACTTAAGTTATTACATGCAACAGCTAAATAGCGCTCGTTAAATTTATTTATTATACATTATGTAAGGTTGTCGGAGGAAATAGATTTATTTTATATCATTCAAGTGCACTGGCATAATAATAAAAAAAATCTTGTACTACAGTAAATTATGTTGTAAACAGTAATAATAGATGGAGATATAATTAGATAGTAACATAATATGCGCACACAAATCATCAATAATGACTTACACCACTGTATATGGATTTAAATGACCAAGTATATAATTAGTATTTTTATGGTTTGAACTGTCGATTCTTAGAAGAAAGAAATTATATTTTTATAGCAACCCTTCATTTTTTCTACACACTCCAATTTTTTTTTAATAACTAATGAAAAATAGTCTTGCGTAAGTTTTACAAGGGTCATCCGTAATATATACAATTAATAAAATATATTTTTGAAAGCAAAGGCTAACATAATGTGTAAGTATGATTTACTGTTTTACCAATCACTCACAAAAACATTATAGTTTCACCTAGCTAAGTGAAAAAAAAGCAATACACTTTCTCATAATCGCTACGGTGTTGGAATGTCTTATAAAATCTCTGTCAAGTTTTTACGGGCGTTTTAAAACAAAAAACAAAAATTAAAAACATAATTATATGGCTTCAAAACATATCCAATTCGTATAATATCGGATTTTCTTATTTTAAGTAAATTAAAAAATTACCACCAATTGTGCTTTTTTGTGAATAGAATGTGCTTTCAAAACTATAATGTGTACACATATTATCAAATACTGCTTATGGAAAATTTATGTTCTCGATTTTGTATTAGTATGAAATAAAAAATGAATACTTTTTCATAATTTTTCTTCCATAAGATTCTTAAAATTAGTGCTAGAGTCCGAATTATTATATATTTATTTTATTTAAATAGAATTTAATGAAAGTGATGTCGTCCGTGATATTTGTATTGACGATGCCAAACAGACACTAAATTGGATGTTTCTACTCAACGGTTAATTCTTAGAAGCTTCCATGCAATTAATAATGTTAAGTGCGTCAGTAAGATAAGCAAGAGTACACCTAGGTAGATATAGTTAACAGTGAGCCTCTGTATGTATTTTGTAGATACATTCCCTACATTGTTTGACCGAGAAATTGCATGATTGCTTTCGCTGAAGATTTGATAGTATTGATTTGCATTCCGTGCAGATAATTATTGTTGATACTAGAAGCGTTTGATATACGCCCATGAACTCTCATGTAAGCAGACAGAGCAGTTAGCCATTTTATCTAAAACCTCTCGTGATCACTAACTATTTGCCTTTGTAGATAAATACAAATGTTTAACCGATCGTGAGTTTTAGCTCTTAACGGTATACATACGTCTTTTTATGGCATCTACTAAAAGAAACGAATAAAAATTAATGCACAGAGATAATACATATCCTATGGAAATCGACGTGCATTTAAGTATTTTTTATATAAATATCTTGAACCTAAGTGAAACATTCGACGGCCCACCAGGGCAGCATAAAAGCAAAATATGTGATGTGTAGAAAAAAAATATCTAAACAAAAGAAATACCAAAAATTTCATGAAAAATTCTTTTCCTACTAGTGTACACAAATAATTTTCAACTAAATACTATATTTCTATAACTGTTTTCGAGTCATATTTACTACCAAAAGTAGATAACTATTAAATATGACTATAATAATAATAACTGTATTGAGTTGTTTTCGAAAAATCTCCATTAAAATTAGTTATGTTTTTAATTTAACAAGAGGTTAATAAAATAAAGTCCATAGCTATTTCAACATAACGCCTTAAACTTGGCGGTCTTTGGATAATTATAGTATTTTTATTATATTCACAATTATCATATTTTTTTTTGTCTTGCTACTATTACTCTATTCTTCTCAATGAAACGGTTATCGCATCTTCCAACAATTTCTTTCTAAATAGATTATTTTTCCAATAACATTTAGAATGTTTATTAAAGTAATAACATATTTCATTAAACATTGAGAAATTCATTTCTCATTAGCTTCGTCGATATGTGATGCCGTGATATTATGAAAACATCACTATATGTTCATATAATGGTTTAAAAATAAAACATTGATGTCAACACTGATCGTCAATTGTCCAGATGGACACGTAAAGTATTTCGCAATTCCGTGTTGCAGTATGTAGCTCGAGTAAATAACTCATTGATCGCTGCTAGCTAAACATTAAAATGTAAATGGTAATCACAAACTTTATTGTAATTTAATTTCAAAAAGGTAAATATGGCTATCTTGACCGTATGCCTTTTTTGTCGTTTTGAAGACTAGCTCACGCGGAGATTTCACAAAACTGATGTGAATTGGTTAATCTGTAGATTCCTCTTACACCAAAACCTCTTATACAAAAAGGTTGAGAAACACTGCTATAGACAACGGCGTAGCCACTTCATTGAAGAGTCATGCAATACACGGAGGCCCACTGAAATAAAGGTTTAAATTTATATATACTCAATAAAACAAATTGCGCTGAAGGGCCTTGCGTGACGTTTTCATGAGGGCCCCAAATTTCTAGCTACGCCACTGCTTATGGAGTGTATAAAAGATAATCCTTGTGATAAAAATTCGTGTTCCAATCAATATTACACGGTTAAGATTCTTAACGATTCTTACAGTATAGATGTGATACTATGGAGAGGGAAGTAAAATATGATTTGTAGTGCAAAAATGGAACAAAAAAACTTCTATTAGCCTAATTCTGCAAAATAAGTGGCGGCTGCTAAATGTTCGTTAATATTCAATGAATTGTTTAAAATAAATAGCAATAGTGTTTAAGAACACGAAAAAGGTTTCTATAATATCAAATTACCATTAATATTAATTTATGTTGGAGATACGAAAGAAAATCTTCCCTTATATAATAATTCGCAAAGCAAGATCTAACGCTATTTATTAATCGATTCAGCATTTGTGTCGTAGAGGTCAATTCGGTGGATATACTTAAATATTTACGAAACGATTACGATTCTTGCCTATAACACAGGCGTTCATCGGTCTATGACTATGACTTGAAACGTAATTTTATTGCTGATTAACAAACTATACAGTTGTTAGGTATTATAAGTTAAATGAAAATAAATAAAAATAGCATAGAGCAGCGGTGGGCTGCCAATATTTTAACGAAGGGCTCGCTTAATTTCGAAGCAATTCTCAGTGTTCTGGGGAAGGAGTGAATTTTCTAATCCCTCCTATGCAATTATATGCAATACTTAATTAAATAAGCAATCGATTGTTACTTGATGCACTTATAATATGTAACAATATGCAATTTACCGTAAACTTATCAATGTAAATAGCTAAAAATGTACTATTGTGTATACTGAAACTGCCGTAGATAATATATAAATTTGAAATTGCAGTTACATACTAATTTGATATGAGAATATTGCCTTCTCTTGAGTCTACAATGAGCCTTAGTGAAATTCAGCAATGGGCTCGTGCGAGCCCCTCCGAGCCCCCTCCAGCCCACCTCTGGCATAGAGTTCGATTTTGTTTGAAAAATATGTACGTCATAAACGCATTTGAATAAGGAATATATTTTAACTTAAACAATAATATTCAGATTTCAAGTAAAGAACTATATAAATAAAACAAAATTAATCGAATAAGATGTCATTTCAAAATTTTCAGTGAGCATGAAGATATTTATTTTTCGATTCAATGATAATTTGGAGACAAATTGAACTGATATAGAATTAAAGCTAGTATTGTGTTGCAGTACTATATCTTTTAAAACAGTCAAAATGAATTCGCGGTGAGTCGAATGATTATACATTTGAATTGAATATATATATCAACATTCAACCTGTATTTAAGTTGCAACGAAACAAGCAGTAATCTTTTTAAAAAAATATGATATGCATAATGGCATCGTAAAAAAATCTGTAAAAACAATTTGGATCTCACGGAATATTCTATTATAAATGTTGTAAATGTCACCATTAGTGATAAAATGTTTCAAAATATCATATTGTGGCGTCGAAAGAAAGTTTGTTGCACGGTGCGTGAGAGAAGTGTATCAAAAAAGTTAAAAACTAGACGTGATAAGTAATAACAAGTCGCATCTAGAAAGTAATCATTTTATTGGCGGTAATAAATCACATTACAAAGGAACGAGTATAAAACGGTTGAAATTATGTAAGTAATCAAATAAAATGTCCGATACTCGGCACGAATGGTAAGGTGAGACAATAATCACGCTTACCAAGTCCGCTTGTCGATGTGTTATCTATTTTCAGGGCTACCACCAGTTACTGAATCCTAAAGGAAAGACTATATATTATGATAAATGTCCTCCACAAAAATCGATATGACAATTGCAAGATGTTGTATAGTATTTCTGTAGTATCCATATATTTTTGGAAAAAAAATATATGACAGAAGAAATGAAAGTTGAAAGATGAGCATTTTTTCAAATATGTTGATGAAAATTTTTTATATACAAATGAATAAATATTTTAAGATTTAGAGAACTATGATATACCATTGATTTAAGGTGTTAAAATGTAATAAAACTTCCCCTACGATGCTAAAAAATACTTCCGATATGTCGTTGGCCCTTAAAGAACCAAGAGATAAAACATGTTTTAACACTTACTGTCCTTTGATGAACGGTAAAAACCCAGGACGCACATTTAAAAAAAACACAATATTCCTTTGTACTTTATTCCACTTTATTTAATAGGTCAGGACCGGTTTCGCTCATTGCGAGCATTTTCATCAGTTTACAATTCTCGCAGTGAGCGAAACCGGTTCTGATCTATTAAATAAAGTGGAATAAAGTACAAAAGAATATTGTGTTTTTATTATTATAATGCCTTTCCACCAAGTATTGACAGTGAACACCCTAAAAGGAAACATATTTTTCACTTGTTTCTTTAAGGGCCTGCAACGTATCGTAACTATTTTTTAGAACCGTAAGATAAGTGTTAATGAAGAACAATCTGAAGGGTCACGAATCTTATTTGATGAATTAATCAATAATTTGATACAAATGTAAGCCCCATACATATCGGGCTTTCTAGCTAAACTATTGTGTGGTCAATATCTCAAATTTCCCAATGGAAAAATTATTACTATTTTTTTTTCAATTGTGTAAAAAATATGATTTTACTAAATAGTAGCATTAAGTGACTGTCTTGCAACTAGTTCATGTTGAAATTATCCATTATATGTCCAACTTAAATCCAGTTGAATTAGGTATATATATATATAACATTATCCAATTATTTTAGGATTTATGTTTTTTTTTTCTTGTGTCATTTCATTGCCGATTGTGCGGTGACCGAGGAGTGTTTGAAATTGTATTTGTTGTTTGTTTTTCAGCGTAGCCGCGGGTTCGGCAGCCATTGACAAGTTACGTACGGCCCGGCGATGGTCGAGATCTGACAGTGGCTGCGACCCGTGGGCGGGCGTATCCAGCGGACTCTATTGTAAGAGTTCCGGAAGGGCGACTAGAGCCGCGGTTAACACTGGCCAGGCGATGGCCTACCCATGGGGCGCTAGAGATCTCGCCAAAGCCGCCCGCTTGCTGGAAAGGCCACCCCTGAACGTTGTGTTCGACGACGACCAGGAAATGAGACGGGTCTATTCGCTAATATACGATGTCTTTCGGTGTGAGTACCTCTATCATCAAAATAGTACACAATCATAATTATACATATAAATTTCCGTGGCTTGCAATCAATGTAATACTATTTTTATACGTATATGTATAGCAATGATCATATTTACTAAAATCTCAAGTATTATTTTGAGTCATTTTGTATTCCACTTGGCTTTTAGAATTACTTTTAGTGATGATAAACTATTTGTGTATTTTTAAAGTTATGATTATCGTAAATATTCCAAAAAAATACAATATTTATTTGTACTACTTCCACTTTTATTTAAAGATATCATGACCGGTTTCGCTCATAGAGAGTATGTATTATCAAGTGAACACTCAGTTGATAATGCTTGTAAATAAAGTCAAAGAAGTACGAATGAATATTGTATTTTTTAAAAAATATATAATGCCTTTTTACCAAGTATTTACAGTGAACACCCTGAAAGTGATTATCGTACATATTGATGGTTATATTTTGTGCCACTGTACATAATAATTTGATACATTTATGACGGAGAAAAATTGTCGTCTTACGAACAGTTGACATGTGTTCAAATTACTGTCAAATATTTAAAACAAATGCGCATCGAATGTGTAGGTAGAATACTACACTATGTTCTATTCGTTTTATGTTCACCACCAGTCTAATTAGAACTAATGTAGGTCAATTTTCAATTAACAAAGACATATGTTATGAATTCGGTTGTAAACTAGTGCTAAATAGACGGTTCAATGATTGATTCTTACCGATTGACTTTGTTGGTTCTCAGTGAGCTTGAAAATTATTCACCAATGTTGTTTACCAAAACTATTTTTTACCAGTTGGTGGTTCTAGTTTATCTGGTAACCTAAGTCACGTCTTACAGTGACAGTATTTATCTATAAGACAACGTTTTGGCTAGAAAATGTCGATCCATGTAAAATGGCTTGCACATAGCGGCTGATCGTACTTTTAACAAAAAGGTGAATTATCGTCATCGTTATGTTATGTAAGTAATTACTCAATTTATTTATTTCAAATACCAAGCTACTCAAACGATATAAATTTCGTGAAAGTATGATGTAATTCTTAATTAATTATAGGCTTACAAAAGCCAAAAATCAAACACACTATCTATAGTCCATTCATTGATGTATATATTATATTTAAAGAAATATTATTACAATACACGTAAAAAAAGAAAAACATCGTCATTGATCATTTACAATGGTGGCGACGTGGTATGGGTAATGCGTCGGTAATTGAAATGATCGCGTTGGAATAAAGCCATTGTGTGAAGTTATGTGGGACAGCCTATTGACGGAAAGTTTTTGACGAGCCTCGCTAATGTCAAAGTTTTATAAACGAGCGATACTTTTTGGAGATTTCACCAATCTAAACATTGTTTGGATGCTTTCATTTACGACACAATGGTTGAATGCCACATGGATACAGCACAGTAATCCCAGTCCAAACTCACGTCAAAATAATCAAATGAGATGTGCAAACATACATATGCAGTTAAATAGGAATTGACCCGTTCTTGTGTGTTTTAAAATGGGAAAGTTTATTCGGAGCGCAAAATTTTCTCTTGGCCAATGCCGCGTGAACGTTTGATACATCAAAATGCAAAACTATTTTTGGCAAGGTGAATCGTTTTTGTTATCTGTTTTAAAATGTGATCGATATGTTTTTTTGCCGAGCTTTATTTATTGCTATTAAAAAAAGTATTGAAGTATCTACTTTTAAGCGTGTATTTAATTTCTGTGTATTATACATATACAGTGGAACCTCTCATAACGAGTTTAATTCGCTCCAGAACCTTACTCGTTATGTGAAACACTCGTTAAGCACAACAATTTTTCCCGTATAAAACAATGTAAAATACAAAAATGCATTCCATGCTGGAAAAAAATCGATTTTTATATTTTTAACTTGTATTTTAAAGTAAAATTAATTCTTATAAATTTTTAAGGAACGTATCAACCTGGAATGCGATCTCGATTTTTAAAAAATGATAAAAAATCGACTAGTTTATTATTTATGATAAATAATTAATTATTTTTTATTAGCAGACATTTGTTTTTGCCGACGCTTCAAATTTTGGTGAAAATATGACAGCATTATCATTGAATAAATTTGTAAAACGCACAGCCACCTCCTTATTAGGGTGATGCTTCTCAATGTACGATGCAACAGTTTCACATGCTTTCAGCTTTTCTCTTATTGCGACATATTATTACTCGACTACTTCCTCCTTCTCCACCAACAAACTCTCCTCCATAACATCATGCTGTGAAAAACAATGCAACTTCATAAGCTTTTCGGTGGTCAGCTCTTGACTGTACTATTTCAATATCGTTGTTATCCACCTCCAGTCCCATACTATTGGCCAAAGATACAATCTTGTTGACTGTAGACTTCACAGGTACTGTCACAAGCCCCTCAAAACCACATTCGACAACGCTCCTTGGCAAAGCTTCTTCCAAGCTGAAGTGAGGGTTCTTTTGGTAACCCCTTCCCACGTCTTTTCAATCATCTTGAGGCAAGCAACGATGTGAAAGTGATCTTTCCAAAACTCTGCGTTACTCGTTATACGAAATGTCGCTCGTTAAGGGAGCATTTTTTTAACAATCTGTTTTTCTCGTTATGGGAATTACTCGTTATGAAAGGTTCCACTGTATATATAAAAATGTATTATATTAGTAGATTCTTCAAGAAAAATGTTTTTGTATTGATAAATTATTGTGTATAAAGGTTAGAAAACCGACACATAAAAATAATTTAGTATTCCAAGAGTATTAAAACAAATATTCCCTTTTTCAGACGAAAGACAGCCTACTCAAATGTAATTTCGAGAGTTAAATATTGGAGTTAGTGAGGGGGTGTCCCGATTTGACGCCAACTTTAACGTGACAGGCATAAATTCGGCAGTTAGGTTGTCTACTTCAAAAATGAATCAAATGAAAAACACTTTGCGACAGTTCCCGATAAACTCACTGCGGAATGGGAAAACTTTTAAATTTCCCGTTTATTGCATTTCGGGCCTTTGTATTCAGAGGGGACAGTATCATCCACTGCCTACCCGGTTGAAAAAAAACTTTCACCATTTTTTATTGGAATCGTAAATGTCATAAATCTGTTGTGTTGCCTTTTTATACCTTGTTTTATGTACCCGCAGGCTAAATGGTCGGTCTGAAAGTTACGTTTGACATGTTCGGAAAAGTTGTGTGACCCAATATGAGAAATTTGGGCTAGTTCTCGGAGCGATGTTTAAATGCAAAGGTTGACGCCGTTCAGAAAACAGTTTCAAATGATTTATCGTCGGCGCTTTGCACGAGTCCTTAACTAAAGTTGTTTCTGATCAAACATCCAAGGCATTTAAAAAAGTAACTTAAAGAAACTTTCAAAAGTAAAAACTAAGTAAAATAAATGATACTTTTATTATTTTGAAACAACCATATATCGTCTAATCTAATCCAAAGAATATTTTTAGGGGGTCTTAAGGTGGTATTCTAGTGTAGAGGTACGAAATGTGGGTGTTTTTACGAGCTCTGTAAAAAATAAACAAAGAAAATTTTTACAATTTGTACATTTTTTTACCGTTCGTTTATTTATATTTAAAGAATATATAAAAAAAAAAAATAAAAAAAAAAATTCAAAACTTGAAAAGTTATCGGCTGGTAAAGGGAGGGATCCGAAAAAAGTTGGTGTCCTGACGTACACGATTCCAACCTTTCTGGTCATCTGAAATTTTTATTAATAAATATGTTGCTATATCCCCTAAAACAATTTTTTTTCAGAAAATGGCAGCCGTTTGAAAAAAAAAGAATTTTACGTTTTTTTTAACAGTTTCAAATTTTTTCAGATGTTTATATTTAGAAGGTTCACACAATTTCAAATTAATCTGTTTGGTAGAACTTGAGATATTATGTACGTCAGCTTGAAAAAAGTAGTTTCGAGAAAAACGCGTTTAAAGTTTCGAGTTCGATCTGTTCCGGTTTAGTTGCTGCTTCACCAAAATCGCTGTAACTCGGTAAATAATTAAAATTTTGAAAAATCCTTTTGAGGACATACTCTCAAATGTCTAAAATTTAGAAAAATATAAAAAGAGACGATTTTTTCAAATTTCTAAACTAGAATACCCCCTTAAATGTCAAATTATCGTACCAGTTTAAAAGATTGCTCACCATTTGCAAATAAACAACGACGACGTGATGACGAAGCAAGAACTGTTTAATTTATTCTTTTATCCATGTCCGCTCCCAATGTGGAGCCTATGGCCTACTTATCTCTCAGAAGGTATCTCAATAGAAATTTTTCTATGAGAACTGTTTGTTACTCAGTCGCTCAACCTCTTTAATTCAAAGAGAGTAGTAGGGATATAAGGATAAAGCTAGGACAGGACTGGTGGTTAACTAATCGTTCTTGCTACACCAACTTATTAAAGGATCGGAAAGGGTGGGAGGAAATTTTCAGACATCATAAACACCGATGCCTTCGAACAGAAATCAATAAGCAGATCGAATTTTTTGAAATTCAGTTTTAGACGGATCTTTTTGTTGAATATTTGCGAATTATTTTATTCAATAAATGATGATATATTTGTTTTTAAATGAGCACGGGACAAGTGAAACTATCCATTCCTCTAGTTTGAGTTACAAAAAGTACGAATAGTATGTAATATGACAATGCTTATATTTATTTGACTTTTGCCACCACTAAGCAACCAAACGACATCTCACTAGGTATATCGACAAAGTTGCGTTTCGCTCATTCCACCGAGGCTAGATTTGGCATGACTCCTATCGCGAAGCGAGGCCCATTTGACGGGGACGGTATGTGGTACGATCGATCGGTTAGGCATACTGGAGTAATTTACCTGTCAAAGTAAGTGCGGCGAACATGTGACCTTTATAACATATTATTCCAAATACGGGGTAAGCGTGCCTTCAATGCCTCACGAGAGATGTAACTCAGCAACGGACTCTATTCAATAAATTGTTTCGTGGGCCATGCAAGGTAAAAATTCATTTGATAATGTTGCCATTATTACCGCTATTTTTTTGCTTGCAAAAAGTAGCTCAATCATAAACAGATTAGTTTTTTTGTAGCATTTTTATTATTGTCGTCAATATGATAAGATAATTTTTTTGACGGTAACATTGAGAGATTTTCTGCATGTATATTATTGTAATGTTAAATTATATTTCATATGAAAATAAATTTTGATGGCCACGATTTATTCGCAACAGCAGATTTACCGTTCGCCGAAAACGTCTCATCTTTTCATCTGATTTCTGATCACTAAGTTACATTAAAGAAGATATTGATATTTGATTAAAATTCAATTATGTTCAAAAACGTATCTGAATATTTTTTTACGCTAAAATAACCCATAACCGCGCAGTCTGTATATATCTTAAATAAACTTTAACTCATTAAATCTTCATAATTCTCCCTAAGCGCTGCTTATTAGCAAGCCATCACAACATCGCATTACATTATCTATAAACACAATCATTTCAAATGTTACCCTGCGTCTACGAAATGAAAAAGTTTCAAGTTCTATTTGACGTGTGGTGTTTCTAAGCTTGTTAAAAATAATAGTGACATAGTCTTAGTTTTTTCTGCAATTTTTAATGAAAAATATCATAAGCTATTGAATATAAAAAGTTTATAAATAAACTTTCTTCGTTGCAATTTTATCAATCGGCAAACATTACAATACATTTAGATCTGAATGAGGTTAGTGTTGTACGTCTCTTTCAAGTGTTTAAATAAGCAGTGTCTGACTTTTATTATAAGGTTAATTGTTGAAACGCAATTCTGAAACATAAAAATTGGGTTGAACTTGTAAATCGAAGTATACTATCGTGAAATCAAAATAAAATTGCTAAAGAATAGCCAATCAAAAATCAATTTTTGATAAATTGTTACAGGTGAATTCATCGTTTGTTTCGTTATAATTAAAATTACGATAGCTCGGTAGAGTGTATTGGTGCTTTAGATCTTTTCATACTGAAAAAGCTTTTGTTGACTGGTTCTTTGTATACAAAAGCTTTAGAACGTTGATAAAAGAATCTTTTACAACAAAAAAAATTACAATGTAAAAATGATATTTTTAGAATTGTGAAAGATAATGTAGTACCTACGTAGAGTATTTTTAAAAAATAAGCTTAATAATTCAATGATTAAATATTTGGAAATGATAAAGTTAGCAACCAGCTAGTCAAATAAAATAGTAGTTAACTTATGTGGAATCGACTTTTTTAATAAATTAAATGAATTACTAGGTGAAGCTAAAATAGGAAGGGAAAGATGACATCATCAAAACTATCCATTGCTGTGATAAACAAAATAAAAAATATTTTACTTTCTTTTTGACTTTGGTCTGAATTTAAAATACAAAACAGGTTGTATAACCCTTTTTTACCAGTAGTTCGTAGATTGTAGGAGGTCATGGGTATAATGTTTGGTTTCGTTATTACTACAGAACTTACTGTGGTGTGCCGCGAAAAAATCTCCATAAGTAATATACAAAACGAAGATAAATAGGCACAAAAAGACACGAAACTTGGCGTTTTTTTGGGTCAAACAATATGCAATAATGTATCTACTGCAAAAAAGCATGGACATGTTTACTTTTTATTTAATTCAAAAAATAATTCCGCCATGTCGCTTTACTTATGTAAAACCACGGGTTTCATTCGTGCTCAATTATTTATCCAGTGTAGTACATTATAAATAAGTAATTAATTTTTAATTTTTAGATGAAAAATATCGGTAAGTAATAAGGTAAAAATAACACTGTATTTTAATTCTACTAAATATAAAGTACAGCGTATTTCAACCATCGTATTGCCAATAAAATTAATAATATGTGTAAGATTTTTTTTCCTTTCAGACAAATATACTTACAATTTTAAATCCCGAGGACCGCGAACTTAATTTAATATTTTAAAAACAAAATATAGTGTGTGATATTGAATACTATTTTTCACTTTTAAGGTGCTCACTGTCAATACTTGATGGCGATGCATTACAGACAAAAAATAAAATACTCATTTGAACTTATTTCATTTTTATTTAACACGATCAAGACTGGTTCGCTCATGACGAGCATTATCAATTGATTTGAGCATGAGCAATATGAGCGAAACCGGTCCTGATAATATTAGTGGTATTAGTACGTTTTTTTTTAAAAAATATTTCTTTGTTGCTACGTGTCATAAACACGTTTATGTAGTCTTGGCTCCTATTACGTTGCTGCAACTGTGGACAATCAGTGGTCCGCAGATCACCGTTTGGCTAACGCATAATTAGACAATTTCTGCTATTAGGCAAAGTTTACAAATATTTAATGCTCAATTGTATAATATTGGTAATGTATTAAATGACATAGTTTGCCATGTGAGAATTTCGGAATTGGTATCCCAAAGGGGAAAACAATAACAGTTTATGGGTGTTTTATCATATTATTGTATTCAAGAATATAGTTATATTTCAAACCATAAAATTCTGAGAATATTTTTATTTCTTGTCAAAAAAGAATTCGATTACCATTTTTAAAAATGTGTAATTTCGATAGCTTTTGTGAATTTGAATACCATTTTTTTTCGGTTTATTCAAAGATTTACGAACACCACTGACTTTGCTGTATCGGAAAATATGATCAAATATTAAAGAGAAATTTTAAACATACATGTAACATGAATAATTTACAATCTGTTTGTTTGTCAACTTCTCCCAAGGCTGGCATTCTTTTATGACTGAGAGGAGTTCCTCATATATAGAAAATATTTATTATCAATCATAATTTAGAATGCAAGAAATTTACATTTTTATTTGGAATGACAGTAATAATTCTGTTCTTTATTTATTGTTTGGAAGTTAAAACATGTTTTGTGCTCATTTTTGTAAAATTACATCAATTGTATCTGTAGCGGTTGGTATGTATCATAAACTATTGATTTTCGTACCAAAAATATAGTTATAAATAGAGAGCCGTCAAAATAGCTTTTGTATAAATTGCGAGTTGATAAAATACCCACTCGAGCCTCGTATGTCGTATGTTTGGCAATAAAATAAATCAGGGAATATTTTAACATGACTCCGCACACACGACTAAATCGAAAAGTTTTATTAAGTATGAAATACAATTTAAACGTAGACTTTATAAACCACTATAAATTCTGTTTACGTGATGATGAGTCCCTTAGCAAACAATTAAATATGTTTTTTTTTGTAAGAAAACAAAAGTCTATATAATTGTGTTTTCTATTTCATGTAATAGTTAAAGAATAATCATAAATGTGTACCTAACCACAGAAGCATAAAATGTTTATATTTTTTTAACAATGTGTGCCTCCGCTGTGGAACAAATGACCTCCTAATGGAGCTATTTCAACAGAAGATTTTGTTATTCGATCGCTCAACCTCTCTTTTTCATGGAAATAGTAGTGGGGATAGAAGAATAAGGATAGATAGGACAGGGCTAGTGGTTATCTAATCGCTCTCGCTACACCCGGTTATCAAAGAACCGGAATGGTGGGAGGAGATTTTTAGACATCACAAACACCCATGTCTTCCAACAGAAATCGATCTAAAAATGCTGTTCGTACTGGGACTCGAACCCGTGAGATTTGGCACGGAAGCTCACAATTATTATTGTACAATATTATGGAAATGTTGTATAGCTCATTAACAAATAATGAATCTAGACAAAAAAAATGTACACTTAGTATTAAGAAATTGATATAAGTCAACATTGAAGTAGTATTTCTGGTAATCCGTTCTACGAGGGAAAATTTCGGTGATATACATTTAATGTAGCGTGCCAAACACAACATGTTGAATGTGTTTTTTGTGAACTAACAAAACGCTTAAAATATTTTCGTCGAGGACATGTAATGTGAATGGTACCATCCATTTTAAATCCGATCGCGACAGTCAATAATATCACTGAGGTAGTTGGTAACGAAATGATTTATGGTCATTGTGAGATGTTCATAAAAGGGTTGAGAAAATTTTCACACGATAAATATTTCTGGGAAAATTCGAAAGTAAAAACCATGTGAAAAGAGCATATATTGAAACCTTCATCCAATATCTTTTGGTTGATAGTTCGTTTTGATAAACCGCGAACAGTTTTCTAACTTAACCATTTGAATACCGCGCAAATAAATCATTAATATGTCCTAGAGATACTGCGTGTTTTTGAAAAACATAATTTCGCCAAATAAACACTCGAATTCGATATTTAAAAAACTTATATTGACTCAGTATTGATGGCACTACACATACTCATCAAAATATTACTTATATTCTATTAGAATACCAAGTATTTGATTTTTATTAATGTCTCGGACATCTGTGTTCGCTTGCATATGTTCCGGACACCTGTGTCCGTTTCTGATCCAAGTGGTTAACAAGATAATTCTAAAACATACATTCGTCGTTCTTCGGTGAATTGTAAATACTAGAGAATACAAGCATTACGCTTATATAATAAATTTCAAATAACACCGAAAAAAATATTTATGAGAAAGGTTGATAATGCTTACGCAAGTTTTTTATTACAAAAGACAAAGTTTCAACTTGATTAACAGAATTAAAGATGAAAAGATTTGTCGTTAATTTTTCCTTTATTAAAAAAAAGTAGGTATTATTATTGACCTGACTATGTAAATTGCTAATTATAATCCAATGGAAGAAATTTTAAAAAAAGTATTTATTTTAAGATAAATATGTTATATCCACAAATTTGCAGTTTTAGCAGGAAACAATCAATCTAAAATTGAAATCGTTAACTTTGTTATTTAACCGATTGTGTTACTTTAGTTGTCTATGCGAAACACGGGTCACATATAAGTGTATGACCAGTGGAATAACGGAGCTATTATTTGCAATTGCATTCGAGCAATTTACCGGCTCCCTAATTATAGAGTGCTCGTCAAGGATAAGTTAGGTAATCTTACTTTTTATTATTCGTTCATAAAATCGCATAGAAGGTGGGTTGGAAACAAATGTAATTGGCATGCGTGAACAGAAATTTATGTATGTGTGCAATGGGCATTCGAATCTATGAGGCCGAAACGAAAATCGGGAATCGTCCAATAGCGCCAACCAATCAGCTACAGGATCAAGTATTTATATTTACAATGGTGCTTCATCATGAATGTTAGTTGCTCAAACGATATAGTTATGTTTATGATATATTTATTGTTATAAAATGTGATTTATGGTGCATTTATTATTTTCCTTTTACTGGTAAATGTGTGATACTCACGAGGTGTCAGGATTTGATATCTATTCGGTTGGCTTATCGCGGATGTACCCAGGCGATTGATGGAATGCCATGTTGCAAGCGAGGCATGACAGCCAGTAATAAATATGTGATCGTGTATGCGGATTATGGACGATGCTCGCGTGCCGGGATGAAAGATCACTGTTCTGCATGCCAATCGGTGCTCCGGAGAACATTCTTTACATCAAAAATCGTGATTTATGAACCACAGAGCTTTTCAACGGCGCAAATAAACTCGGTTGGTCACCGTAAGCAAAAGGATATTCTTGCACTATTATTGCACTGATACATATTATGAATTCGTATTCAAGGACGGTATCCGATTCTTTGCTAACTACAAGTCGTCAAATCTAGTGCATATGGCATTATATTCATAACGTGAGAGGATATAGTAAGAATATAAATACATTTAGTTTTAGGTGAATGAAACGATGTATGATATTTTGTTTTCACTTTTAAGGTGTTTTTAAAAATTGCCCAAGTTTTAATTGTGTTTATAATTGACATCATTTGCCACTTATATTTATTGATGATTTTTTAATTGTATGTTATAGGTGTTAAGCATTTTAATTTTGTGTAATTATAATGTAATTTGTAAATCCTTTTGATTGTTAGTAGTTGCTTACACCTTTTTATTTTCAATTTAACTTGTATAAATAGCACTGTTTAATTTATTTTTCTTATCAGTTGATAATGCTCGCGAGGAGCGAAACCGGTCCTGATCAAATAATTTTTAAGTGGAAAAAGTACTAAAAATCTTTAATTATTTTTATCTTTTGTTTTGTAAAATATTTAGATAGCATAGATGGTTTGGTGATCAAATGCACTAAATTTTCCGAAGTTTTTCTTTTTTAAATATCTTAGTAATAAAGTAAAAAAATATAAAAAAGTAAATCCGCAAAAATAAATCAATGCGCGGTAACTTGTTATTAAAAAAACATAAGCAAACATATCAATATATATTTTTAGATGTTACATTAAAACTTTACCACTCTTCTATTTGAAATATGAAATTTAAAAAAATGTATGTCTTTCCAATAGTGTTGAGTCTGCAAAGTGCGATACGTAATATGTTCAGTGAAAATCAGCTATAACGAACATTTAAAAATTGTCTTCGTATCAAGTTCAGCATTGTAAACTGTAATCTTATTTTAATGTAACCCGATATCTTGAATGTAAATAAACTTAATTAGGTAAACTGAAAATAGACGATATAACTATTGTGGTATTTTTTAATTTGTTCTTTACAAATATGGTGTTTTTGTTGAGTAGAAGGTATTTATTTGAAAAATCATTTTTCCTGCAGACTGTTAGAAACATACTTATTGTTAATAAAATCTTTATTAGCTGAGCGTTATATAAATTATATACATATATTACTGCATTTGGAAATTAAACAAAAACTTAATTGAATTTAATTCTATTATTACTCAAAACGTAAATTGATAAAAACTATTTTTGTTTATTCAATATTATCAGAATTATTTACTACAGTTGGTTCAAATCATATCACAAAAGACCTCCGCAACAACTGTGAATGATAAAATAGTTTAAAACATATTTTCATAGCTCAATTGTAAAAATTAAACAAACAACCGATAGGTTTATAAGTCTGTTTGTAGTATGCCTTTCGAGCGGCTGAACTCATACAAACGCATATAAAACAATCATAGCAATTTTAATTCGTTATGATTTTATTTGAGTTCCTTTTTTTAAAAAATATCTGTAGTGACCTATTGAATTATTATCAATATATGTCAGTATCAAACAATATTTAGCGTTACATTTGCTCATCAGATCCCGAATAATTGAGCGTGATACTAAATATACTTTGAGCATTGCTGTAAGTTACTTTCGTAATATAAGTTTAAATCCATGTTTTCCAAACAAAAAAATCGTGAAAAACAATTGATACCATTTGGCGTGTCGTGCTCTCAATGTTTGATATCTTACATTAAATTTCCAGCTCCTGGCTTGGCATGCAATGTTGGCCACACGAAGCGACTTACTTACAACAAGCACTTAGCTCACCTGCGCGCGATCTCTATCCAAATGTCACCTGTACAGGTTGTAAATAGTATTCCCCGAACGCTTTCAAGTGGATAGTGCCATATTCGTGGCGTGCTTTACTTAAGAATTGTTATACAGGGCGAAAAGATATAGTAAATATCGTATTACAATGTTTATAAGCCAATGATTACAACTCCTTTTTTTAAATTACGAGCTACACAAAAAAAAACAATTAATGAATGAGTAAATTGTAAATCTAAAATACGAAACGTAAAAGTTAATTATTAATTTAGTGCACGAACATATACAAAATTAAACATATTTTAGATCAGTTAGTACTAAGAAGGTTATAATACGTTTCTTAGATTATGATGAAATGTACTATAGTATTCTATCTTCATTCCAGATAAAAGTGTTCTGGAAGAAGCATTGACTGAAGCTGGATTTTATACAATTTGTATAGAGGTAAGTGTGTCAAAAACTGCAAATTAAGAAGTCGAGTTTGTATTATTAACTAACAAAAACGCTATCATCATACCGGGTGTATTGATTCAATACAATTTTCCCAAATAATAGTCAATAAACCCTATGTAGTTTCTGAGCTACTCCGAAGAAAAAAAAAATCAACGGCATTGGAAACACCATTAAAAAAGAACTCGTAGTAATATTGGAGAGACGGTTTCAAGGCATTGTTAGAGTTTATATGTGATTTCAAAAAGTTCGTTTCCACCCCCATTATAAATGGATTTGTTTAAGTATGAAAAAGTTAATCAAACCGAATAACTTTGATCATTAAATATATTTATTTATATTGCTTGAGGGAATATTTCAAACATTAAATTGAGAAATTTTGATGCTTGACTTATTTTACTGTTACGATACATAGCACGACAAATAACTATTTAGAACAAATTGCTTTTTATATAATACGTATAAAGTAGTGCACAATATAATAAATTATTTAGCGAGCAATAAAACAATGCTCAAACATTCTGATGTGAAAATTTTGCGCAACTAATTTTAAAGCAGGTACTGTATTTATATATTAGGTTCATTTATAAACGGTTTTCGTGATAGTGAGTTATTTTTGAGCGCATAACGGCCACTTACGAGGCTTTCGCCGGCGCCGTAGAGTAAATATTTCAAATATCAAGCGAAAGTTCCTTCTAAACCTCCGAAGGGGGTAGAAATATCGCGCTAAGAAAAGAAGCTAATGAGTTTTTACGATCGCTTTGAACCGTTCCGCGTTAACATTTACTAGTAGTCTGCATAATTTTTTGCATAGACACTCGACGTGGAATATTTTTGTGAGAAATATTTTTATAACGTAAATGAAAATTTCCGCTATGATTAGATCTATTCATGCGTATGCCATAGTATAGGCACTTCTGATAAAGAATAGTTTTTTTTTTTAATTGCATCTTAAAATATAAACGAGCTTAGTATGTAATGAAGTTATTTATTCAACAGTAACATTGTTGCTAAGTGATAGAACTAATTAAAGCTTTATCATTTTTGAAGAAATATTTAGAAATTACTCTAAAAGTATTCGTTTGTAAAAATGCTCTAAAAGAGATATTTGTTATCTTTTGGTACCGAAAAGGAAATCTGGTAGGCTTAGAAATAATACAAGATATATATATATATATATTTTATTGAATTGAAATGAATTTCCGTTATTCTTTTAATTTTTCTAACCTAGGAGAAAAACATTAAATGAAAAAAATCTTTTTTGGGCGAATTTTAATTTTTCATACATTTTTGATATTTTTTACGCGATATTTTGATTTTTGGAACCAATTAATCAAATTATACGAAAGTAAGGTTTGTTGCTAAGAGTTAACATTACTTTGTTTAAATATAAATACGAATAAATTTTTCATTTTGAATTATTTGAAAGGACTGTCGGTAAATAAATTTACATAATACACGAGTTAAATGAAGTTTGGTGCAATAATAAATAGAATCACATTTGTAACTGTGAAGTTGCGAAATTTGTTTTTAAAAGTTTCCGAGTTATGATTTACAATGATCTTATCTTTTAATGACTTTCAAAGCTTTTTAGTTTTCACGATGTCAAAAAATAAAATTGTAACGAATTGCAGAGAGTTGCGAAATTTAATTGGTTTTGTAAACTATTGTGTATCGCGGAAACCTAATTTTAAATACAAAAAAGCCTCACAAAGAAAAAATCAAAATGTTTGTATAAAAAAAGTAAAAGTCTTTTTGAATCATTTCTTACGGTTAGGACTAAATATAATATCCAACAAAATGAACCATTTATTATTCTTGTATCGATAATATATGCGTTTTGATATCAAGTATAATAAAAAACATAAAATAAAACAATTATGTGTATCTCTTAACTTACACGATTACTATTTTATGATGCCTATGTCAACGAAGAAAATACTCGAAATATTTTCCTTTAGCCTTGACATTAATTCGTCATAAATAAAATCAGAAAAATGGTATTCGTTCTCCGCGATTCTTTGTCGCTGATACATTTTGTAATCGGAAAAACATTCAATCGAAATCATTTAACATTCAACCCTTTGTCAGCCACATTATTGAATGTAGAAAACTATATAAAACTTCACAGCATTCAAAAGGTAATTGGAAATAGATGGATATCGAAACGGATAATGATAGTTTATCTCAATATTTTATAAACTCATTAACTTTATGCAGTTGATACTAAGCTAAAATAAAAATTTAAGGCTTTTAAAAAATATTGAATTTAAATATAAAATTTGTTTTTTTTTTTTACAAATAATTTGATACAATACTCGCACGTGTCTGAGATATCTAAATGATAGGACAAGCAATTATTAATAGTTGGGTTAAGTAAGATTAAATTATTTTGGTATTTACAAATATAATAAATCCAGCAGCTAATATATCAAGTATGGTTTTTTTTATTAAAAAAATACCATCTTTTAAAGTTAAAAATCTTGACATAAAAAATAATAATAAAAAATTGAAATTGAAGGGATTTAGTAAAATAGGACTGTACTGAAATTTTATGGAGATTCGATGGGTTAAGTATCTCAAAATTTAAATAAACATCCAATCTGATAGCGCTTTATTGCTGTAAGAAGTTCGTTTTTATTGGCCAAGGTTTCATTCCATCGCATTTTTATATTCCGCCAGTCGTACCGCTCACATCGCGGAATGGAAATATTCTTTATGAAACGATTGGTTTTTGCGAAATCTCGACATATTGTCGCATGATTAACAAACGTTATGTTTAGCTTAATGGTCCGTATCTAATAATTTATCAGTTATGTTGGCTTAGGTCATTACTTAATATTCATGATAGAAAAATACGACTGTCGAGTAAAAAAATCAATATTCAAATGAGTTGAGCCTTTTACAATATACTTTGATTTACACTGTGGTATTTTTTTTGTTTACAGGCAAATTTGAGAAGAAGTTTATCATGGTTACTACTTCTTGACCAACAACGCCGACGATGGGCAAAACGAGACCCATCGAAAGATCCAACACTTAACTGTCAAAGTCGCCAAAGCAGAGATAAAGTTAATAGAGTTCGCAAACGATCATCGAAAGATTCAACGAGAAAATCGAGAGATTCGTCTTGTGATTCTAAAAAATGGAGCAGAGCTTCCAGAGACTCTTCTGTAGATTCTAAGGAAGGTAAATCATTGAGAAATTCTGTTGTAAAATCAAAGGTGAGAGCCGTGAGAGAACTTTCATATGACGCCAAAGAAGCTATAAGGAAAGCTCGAGAATCGGCGCACACCTCGCATACTGCATCCGAAGACGAAGAAGAGCAATCTAAGAGTGTGGCTAATCCATTGTCAGATTTAAAAACGAAAATATGCGTGCTGAAGGAACTTTCAGAGCAGCCGTCGAAAGAGATGGAAATGAGTACAGATATTTCAAGAACACATGAATGTGACGAAATAAAGGAGGAAGAAGAATATGTAAGACATATGAAAGGCGTACTAAACAAAGACATAAAGGGATACGCGGATGAGATAACGGCATATTCTAGAAGAAATTCTTCTGCCACACAAGATTCGTCCGACAGTGTATCGAGTGTTCTGTCTCGAAGTCAAATGCAAAATGCCATGGAAGAGGCCGCCGGGGAAATAGGATCCCTCTTAAGGAAGTTTGATGAGGCGCTTTGGGATAATCGGGTGCGAATAGCGGCATCGATAGCCAAGATACGAATACGGAATAAGGCGTTGACGTAAGTAAATTGATACAACAATTTTATTATTTTACATAGCTATAGAATATTTTGGTGCGAGGATAAATACAAAATTAATATTTATTCATTTTTTAGATTGTCTGATCTACTTCCTCCTCATTTGCGCGACGAAAGAGTTTGTGCTTCTCTCCAGCGTGATATTATTACTGGCTGGGTTAACGTCTTCAAATCAAGGTAATGCTCAATATTTTATTAGATTGTAAGAATAGAATAGTCATAACCAGTTACTGAAATTTAATTAGAATTTACAAATACTAGACAAATTAGAAACAATATTTAAAAGTAATGAAGGTTATAAAAAAAATATTTTTTTAATGTATGAATGATATACTGTATAAATAGGTAAAAAAGACCGGGTGCTAAGTGACAAAACTTATAGAAGTAAACAAAATTTGAGCGGTTCAAATTTAAGTAATAAATTGGTTGAAATGTATTTTTTGTTGTTTTAAGTAATTTACTTAGGATTAAATATAACTGAACTAGAAAATGATATCACTTAAAATCTTCTTACTTTATTTTCAGGAGCATTTCAGAGCTTGTCCAGCGGTTGAGTGAATTAGGTTTTAGTTACTCCAGTTCCCGCTATTTGGATCCGGATCAGTTTCGTTTTGACAAAATGTGTCCAAAGTTTATTTCCATGAGACCGGCCAGACAATTAGAGTTCGTGAAAAGCTCCCTCATAGCTGACAATATTATTGTCTTGCAGGTATTTTTTCTCACACTATTATTGCTACGAATATTTGATGATATCTGTTATATTGGTATAATTATATACACTGCCATGTGTTAATTCCTTTAGCGTTCATAAACACGCCTTAAAAGCTGCGTGTAGTTGAAAATGATAATTAAAAATCGAAACAGTGTTTAATTCACTTATACGGTGCTATGTGATACTGCTATTATATTTCGAAACATTGTTAAAAGCTGCCTTCCTGTCTCTTGATTGTAAGCCATTAAAAAAGCTAAATGTGTGGGGTGGGTTGGTAGAATCATGATACATCATTTATAAAACTGAAAAGAAAATAAAAAGTGTAGGGTGTTTTTTCCTTTCACGTTTGTGGAAAAATTAATGTCTTTCATTGTCAATGTCAATTTTATATTGTACATTCTTATTTTATCTCATTCATCTTTTGTTAATGGTAAGGTTGCACCAAAAGCAATTCACCTAAAATCATCCTTCCTGACATCTAGAAGGAAATGATACTAAGCTTCATACAAAAGCTTTCACCTTTTACTAATTACCAAATTTTTCGTACATACATATTTTCGGGGCCGGTAAAAGCTAATGAGGAGGTTTTGAGACGAATCATTAAGTTGTGGTATCTATTGTCGATCACCAAACGCATAAAAACTTACTTAAGCCAATTTATGGAAAAATAATAGTCAATGAACGTGTGGGTAGAAAAGTCCATTATTCTAGAACGGCAAAGTCCGTAAATGGCTCTCTCTAAATATCCAAGAACTTTGTGATCTACAAATGACACTGGAAAAAGGGACGTTCTGTTATCATGCCGTTAGAATATTACAACAAAACTTCTCGCCGTAAAAACCACTGAAGTTATGATTTAGAAATGTCATGTATAAAAGATACTGCTACATACTAAATGGGATTTTTTGTTTAAGGAGAGGGAATTTTGCCTGGGTGCTGCTGCATTGTGTAAGGCTCTTCGAGCTGCTCAAATTCATGGTGACGTAGCACAGACCCACGGAACTTCACCCAAAGCAGCTGCATATCTTGCTTCTCAACTCAGAGACCGAGGAGCGGAAGCTGGAGGGTTAATTGTGTTCGGTGCTGGAGAAAGGTAGGCAATTATCTAAAATAGCATCAATAAATAAACAGTTAAATTTAGTATAGACAATTATTTGTTCAAATTTAAACGAATTGTTTACTTTTATGTGAAGGAAGGCGGAATACGAATCGTTTTTGAAAGCACTGGGTGCGACTAACACCAGAGTATTTGCTGAAGGAGCTTGTGAAGCTAATGGCACTTTGTGGGCTGGGGTTGTTGCGGCTCTTGCTGCACCGCCCAACTCGTATTCGGCCGTGGCTGATCCAATTGATCTAGTCGTCAGCAGAGGAGGTGATCTTGGGATGTTGGAGGTCGGTAAATATGAATTATACCGATATATACATCAAATTTAAATTGCTAATACGTAATTGAAATTTATAAATGAATAATTTTTCAGGTTTTAACAGAATCGGAAGTAAGCACCGAAGGAAAAAATAGAGTGATGAAAATTTTAGAAGAACAAAAAAAGATTTTACGACTTTGTATGTCGAAACCACAGGTATTCATTAAACAAGTATTTTATGCGCTCTGATATAAGCGGTGACTGGCAAAATTATATATTCTTACTTCAAATAAATTATTAATAATATTTGAAAAGCAGTACGTGACATTTTATAAAGTACAACTACGGTATATATATAATAATGTAGATGTTATATATTTAAAAAAAATCATGAATAGATACAGATGGTGGTATACGAAACACATAGCGCACTAGCAGCGGAGAACGAGGATATGGTGAGACGTGCAGTAGCAGAAGCCAATAGATCTGTAAGGGAGCTTCACGCTCAGAGGAAACAAAGAGCGAGGGATTTGCCCAGAGCTCCGAAGTGTGCGAAAATTCATAGTGCAGCAATGGTGCGTTGTTAACTTATATATAAAACGAATATAACAGACACTATTTTCAATGTTAGATATAATATATTTTCAATGGAGACAATATTTTTTTTGATATGAAATAATCGTTTGACGCTAAACAAATAATTTTAGTTACTCTTAAAGTAAACTAACGTTTTATATCAAAAAAAATCTGATTAGGATTACATTCTTAAAGTGATAATTAACGTTTGGATCAAGAACGAGATATCGATTGCAGTATTGTTTTTAGTACCTTGTCCTACACTATTAAGACCCCAAAACAATATGCTATATTAAGTAGTAGTAAATATTTGTATTTTGTAGAAAAAAAAACAGTGAACATTTTTTCATAAGAGAACGTATATCATATTATCATATCGATTGTGGAAAGGAAAAAGGACGTAGCCCACACATAACAAATTTACAGCAAACGCAGAAAACGTTTGTTGATGATTTTGGGTCAAAGGCAAATTATGAAGTATACACAACTTTGAAGTGCACGGTGATTGATCAACTGTTTTTTTAGTTTTCATAGATTTGATTGATTAGATTGACTTAGCCTAATATTAATTTTATATCTTTTTTAAAGAAAAACCTTTATTAAGTCCTTTTTTTTGGTCGCAATTTTCACAGGCCCTTCTTTTTTCAAACTTAAAATCTAAATTTAGATATTAATTCGGCATTTTAAGCTTACATCCTTTTGATATAACGTGTATCAAGATTATCGAAATTGAGATTATCGAAAAAAAGCTGTTTTGGAAAAAACTGTGGGTTACGTACTTTTTCCTTTCCACAGTCGATATTATACCTATAAAGTATCATACAGTACCTATATCTTATATCATTTGGAAACCTAGTTTGGTTAGAAATATGTAAGCGCGTGTAATATTATTGTTGATTTACTTAAAAAATGTATTGAAATTACATTGACTAGATGGATGGTTCTGATTCTGCTGATGCATCAGGTGACGAAATCTCAGATGCGGAAAACCAGACTGATGTACCAGAGCTTACTGGCAATGGTGTGATTCCCGGTTTACCGGTCTTTGAAACCATTGTTGAAAAAAGCCCCCGAGAAAAATGCGCTGGTGAAATTATTTCTAATGACAAGAGTCCTCGGGAAAGCCCCAGAAAGGAAGTCATCGAGAGAAGTCCGAAAGAAAGACCCCCGACAGGAAAGACTTTAGCTCCAAATCAGCATCCTGTTACTTGTATAAATATAACTATTCCAACTCCCATTGATCCGGATTCAGAATATGCTGATATCAAGGTAAAAGAAAATAATCTAATGAGATATAAATATTACATCTAAATATTGTAATCAACGTTGTCACCATTGTGCCTGCACGGGAATATCACTAAGAATGATATTTGATCCTTCGTATAACCTAAATGACTTTTAAAATAAAATGATAAAATAAATTAGCTAACTTACAACAGAGATGATTTGGAATTTTCATCATACATCACCATTGTTGCACTTAATTTATTGTGCAGCTGCGTATGCATAACGGGTGGTGGTGAGATAATCAACAACCAACTTGTAACATACAATTGGGCCCATTAAAAGTGAAGTGAGCCAAGTGGTATTTTAGAAAAAAAATCTTAAACGTCCAAAAGTATCTTAAAAGTAAAGAAACCCCGGTTAATACACATTGCAATAATGTAAAATAAAAATATGAAATCCACCAACTTTAGTACTTAAAGGTCCAAGAAAAAAGTTTTACCATTTTATTAGTTGGCTCACTTCACCTCTCGTAGGTCCAATCAGTATTTTTTGTTTTTCCACTGGCAGTTTTACGAGTTGTGAAACAAGTTTCACCTCTTCGAGAGGCACATTCAAAATATGTATCGTAAGATTTTTATTTATAACGTAAATATTGGTTCTTATTTCTAAGATACTAAATGACAGAAATTAAGGATGAGATTTTTTCTTTCACACATGACCCGGGAAAATATGTTTATACACAAATAATTGTAACATTTCTAATTAAAACAATATTATTCATTAAAATATAAATAAACAAACGAGTTGTGTAGGAAAACTGTTTCGTACTTATTGTGGAAAAATTATTGTTCAAAAAAATGGAAAGGAAAAATAAATGAAACTACGATTTATCAAAATAATTATATAAGTGGGTAGGGTGAATAATTCATGTAAAAAATATGTAATATAAAATAAACGAATAAAACAAAAATAAAGAAAAGCGAACAAAAATGTAAAAATTTAGATAAATAAATTAGAATTTCTTAGGAGGTGTCAATAATAACTTAAGAAGTATGAAAAATCATTTCATATCTAAATACAGATAAAAGTACACTAATATTTTATAATACAGTGGAGCCTCTCATAACGAGTAATTTACATAACGAGCAAAACAGATTGTGAAAAAAATGCTCCCTTAACGAGGAACATTTCGCATAACGAGTGACGCAGAGTTTTGAAAAGATCACTTTCACATTGTTGCTTGCCTCAAGATGATTGACAAGGCGTGGGAAGGGGTTACCAAAAGAACCGTCACTTCAGCTTGGAAGAAGCTTTGCCAAGGAGCGTTGTCGAATGTGGTTTTGAAGGGCTCGAAACAGTACCTGTGAAGTTTACAGTCAACAAGATTGTATCTTTGGCCAATACTATGGGACTGGAGGTGGATAACAACGATATTGATGAGCTTGTGAATGAGTACAGTCAAGAGCTGACCACCGAAAAGCATCACCCTATTAATGAAGCGGCTATGCGTTTTAAAAATTTATTCAATTATAATACTGCCACATTTTCACCATATTTTGTAGCGCCAGCAAAAACAAATGTCTGCTAGTAAAAAATAATTAATTATTTGTCATAAATAATAAATTAGTCATTTTTTTTAAATCGTTTTTTGCAAATCGAATTCGCATTCCTGGTTGCTATGCTCTTTAACAATTTATAAGTATGTAATTTTACTTAAATACACGTTAAAAATATAAAAAATGTTTTTTTTCCGGCATGGAACGCATTATTGTATTTTACATTGTTTTATGTGGGGAAAATTGTTTCGCATAACCAGTGTTTCACATAACGAGTAAGATTCTGGAAATAACTAAACTCGTTATGAGAGGTTACACTGTACAATACTAGTTTCCATATATGCATTTTTTCTTGCGCTGGGAACATACATGTGTGTTACATCTACATATTAAGAAAATCAAACCAATTACTTATTAGGTAAAATCATTTAAGTTTATAGTAATGAAAGAAGTCTTGTGAAACTAAATTTTTATTTTACATTGTTTCAACAAAGTTTAACCAATAAAATACCGATTCGTGTTTGATTTCTTTAGACAGTTCTTGTTAATTTCCTTAAAAATATTTGAGTAAAAACACATATTTTGTTGGAAATATATTGGAGAGAAATGTCATAAAGTATTATATAAAAGCTGATGTAAGTTACAATTCATAGTATGTGTGTTCCGTTGTAAGGTACCCGATTGTGATCTCTTCGAAGAATTTTCGCCATCTCCATTAGCAGGTTTATCGCAGCAGGATAAAGAAGGATGTTTTCTAGCGCTAATACAACGTAAGGTGTGTATGTATTGATTTAGTTTTATGTGAATTTCATCAATCTATTTCAGCTAATAAGCTAAAAAATGAACAAAGCCTATAATAAATTCCAATAAATGTTAAAAATTTTATACATTAATTATATCGTTTTAATGATATTCTTGTGTTTCTCTCTCCCTATTTTAAAAATCTTCAACCGAAGAAATTTGTGTTCATTCTTAAAAAGAATAATGAATGATTTATTGCTGTTATATCTTTTAATTTTGATTAAATATTATTCTTAAGCTATATAATATCGTCAGTATACCGGCAGAAAGCAATAAGTCGGAAAATCTTGTATTGAGATAATTGTCATTTTTGATAATCATGAAATCTTAATATCTCTATTTATGCACTTTACTATTACCAATCGATGTAAAACTCCATGAAATTCGATAGTGATTAACGATTTCAATTCACACACTCAAACATTTAAAATTATTTAGGTTTTTTTTGTTGTTCTTAAAAATAGCTTTTATCGGTATTTTCTATATATATGTTTATTATGTTCGAATTATGTAAAAATAAAAAAAATATGGCTGAACTTATTTTTTCAAAAGATAAAGCGCGTTATAAGCTGTCTATTTGCATTCATAACTCAAAACAGCCGGTTTTTGAATTATCGTCTTCTGTCAGTGTGCCGACAATGTGTTTGCCGTACGGGCCTTGCATATTGTTCATAAAACAATTTTTATTAAAATGTGCTATTTGAAATATTATATAACTGTAAGTGTAACAAATTTAATTATTATTCTAACTGTCTCCACAATTGTCAGATCTCTTACTTACTTGAACTTTCTTAAGTCTAAAAAAGATTAATTTTCTTTCGGTAATATTTTAAAACGAATTCGATAATATTTTAATAGCCTTAAGCGTTTTTTTCTATTAAATTATAATAAATTACAACTAATCGTATGCCGTGTCCAGGAACTGATCAGAATGAATGCGAAATACATGATAAGCGTGGCAGAAGCCAGGGGCCTATTCGGGGGCGGTGCACCCCCGACGAGGCGTCCGCCTCCTGCCAGAAACAAAACAGCTGGAGAACAAAAAACTAGACAGGCACGCCGGCGATTATCCGCCTCGCAGGTGAAATTAATACAAACACAAACAACAAAAGTATTTTCTAATGCGATTCACGGAGTTATTTATGTTTGCACACAACATGTCGAAGTCGTGTGTTTTTTAAAAATAAAATAAAGTTAAAATTTTTGTTTAGCTATATTTTGTAAAAACAATTAATAAAAGCTTATTTTAACCTTGTTTTGCCCGTTGTTTATGTTGCGTAGGTCGTTTAGATTAAAATGTATATTCACAGTTCGCCGCAACTGAGGGTAGGGATTATCCCGTTTTGAAGTTCCAGTCTGTTTGACGTTTATTTTTTTGTAGTTTAAAAAAATTGTATCAAAACTACAGTACAAAGAAAATGCAAAATTAGTGGAAACTATGAATAGTTTCAGTTTAATAGTTTTATAGTTGTGGTGGTAACATTGTATAATATTTTATTAATTATAAATTATTATACATAGTTATTCTTGGAAAAAATATGATAATAAGAATAGGTTTTTAAAGAAGACCTAACTGGATGTTAACACACAGAAAAATTATTGACAAATTAAGAAAAAAATTTGTATTTTTTTTATAAAATATTTTTTTCCAAAGTTTACATTGATCATTGGTTTTTGATTCTCTATTGATTATTATTTTATAATAATGTAATCATGATTTCATTTTAAATTAATTGGAACGAAATCCTAGTATTTTGTAATGAAATCACATAAATACTTCCTAACTACAGAGTTGGAATCAACATAATAATTTTATTGTTGAAAATGAATAATAGCGTGCAATTAAAGTGTCACAATCGCTGGCCTGAGTTCCGTGGTTTCTTTCTACGCTGTGCGTAATTTACAATAAATACAGTTTTTATATGTGTTTTCGAAAGTCACAAAAAGATGTTTTTTACACGATTAAATATTGCAAGGTTGTGGTAGATGTTTTATAATTTCAAATATGATGAAAAATGGTGTCACGCAAAATGGTCCTTATTCCGTAATTATTGAATATTTTACTCCTAGGCGTCCTTATTATTTATTATGCGCACGCTATTCCAAATTTCTAAGGAAGCACTTTCATAAAACCTGCCAGGTACACGAAACAATGCCTTTGTTTGCTTGGTATTTACCAAACCGTTTCCAACTTTAAACACCTCTCATATGAATAAACTTATTTATTCACTATTTATGCATGTAATTCAATTTATTAGTGATATTAATTGAGAGAAGTGGAATTCTAGTTCCGTTATTTGAAGTCAAGAAGAATTTTGTTAAATTTATTACCAATTAGATATGTAGACGTCGCATCACACTAGCTACGACGCTGTAGACTTATGCCTACGCGTCTACGATATCGTAGACTGATATTTTAGAATCTAATAATTAATTAAATATCTTCAAGTAAATTTTTTCGAATACTTTCATTTCTCTGAAAATTCAAAGTCAATACAAAATTCAAAACATATAATGGTTATAAATTAGTTTTCTTAGTAACAAAGTATAGTCTGATCGAACACTTTGTATAATTTATTGTTCACATTATGTTTGTATGTATCACGTTGAAAATAGTTTGGATAGTTTTTGAGTTGTTGGAACTTGATTGTTGTGCATTTCGGAATGGATTAACAGTGAAAAGACGTATTGTTAATCTTAATATTTTTTCATTGATGGATACTACTAATTCAGATGGAGCGCATCGCTGCGCCGACACAGGCCTGGTCTTCTCGTGTTCATCGCGGTTGCCATGCTTGCGGTGACGGACCTAACGACGCGGCTCCGTGTGCGCTGTGTGCCAAACGTCATGCCGCTTCGACGCCGCTTCCTATCGCTAGAATCTGGTGGCGAATGACCGCACAGAAAGCTCTGGAAGCGAAACGGGCCGAAGAAGATCCAGACGCAGAGAGATTGACTATGACTCCCCTGAGATTGCCAAGACCGAGGACCAAACTTGTATTGAGTGTACAAGCGCCAAAACTAAATACCGACATTGAAAACGCTTTAATTGCTCGTATTATGCATACTATAGATAGTATTTAAAAGAACAACAATCATTAGCATTTCAGATGAATATTAGATTCAATAATGAAATAGCAAAAAAATAAACGTAATGAATTTTAATATTTTAGATTTGGGTAGGCAATGAAAAAAAACTCTTTTATATTGAACAGTTATTATTAAATTGACACTACGAAATTCATAATCGACTGATAAACACGACTTTCTTAAAATTCAGAATGGTACTTGAGAAAACAATTGAAAGATATTATAAATAAAACGTCTAGTGTATTTTTTTTGTATGCATGAGAAAAAACAATATGACTAATAAAGCACTATGGTGTCGAATTAACGTTATAACTAAACGTTGTCTTCAATATTGTAGTGCAGGTATGGACAAACCGTGACCTGCGGGCTTAACCCGACCCGTTGTGTATTTTGCTATTGCCCGCGAACAATAATTGTATTTATGAAAAGATTCCGTTTTTTCTACTAACTGAGCAAATAAAACGACTATTTGTCTTATTTATCTTATAGTGTTGAAAGATTATAAAATAAAAAGACATTTCACTTCTAAGTATAACGAGTATGGTGCGTATTTTATTCCGGAAGCAAAAAAAAACAACAACTAATGGATCAATTAAAAATTAATTCAGACATCAAGATGTGTTCATGCGGCAAAATAATACAACATATGTTTCTGTAGAGATAAGGTTTGTTATTGCCCATGTAATTGTAAAAAGCAACATACTGATTTCTGAATTAGACTGTATAAATGAATGTATTTCTGAAGCTGATTTTTCGTGATAATAAATAGTGTATATCTAAAAACAGTATTTTTCTGAAGACCCACCGCTATTCTGAAATCCTGAAAAGTCCTTCATTCAAAAAAAAATCCCCTTCCTGGTGTAGAGTAATGTAGTATTGAATCTTTGCCCGCAAAGCCCTGGGAAAATATTTAACAAAACTAAGCAGTACCTATGTCAAAAATGTTCCAATGTGACAAATTTTAATGACATCTCGTTAAAACTTTGGGCGAAATTTAAGGCTAGCTCATTGACTCAAACGAATTTACTATATTTTTATACATAAGTTATGTTATATACTAAAATTTTGAATAAAAATGTTCATTTAAACAAAGACATTGAATAATATATGGATTTTAAATTTAAAAAATACTTTTTTTAATTAATTATAATTAAAAATACGATTGTGACCAATTAACCACATACATTATCTACATTCTACAACACGGGTTCCCAGCCTGGGGGTCGCGAAGGGTTTCCTGGGGGGTCGCCAACTTTTTTAGATTTTGGAGATATAGTAAATCGAAGATTTGAAATTTGCCGGTGAGCTAAAAAAAAGGAGTTTCGAAGACATCCCGGGGAAAAAGTATAGCAAATCGAGAATTTCAAATTCCTCGGGGGGGGGGGGGGGTTGCTAGTCACATGGATTTTATAAAAAGGGGTCGCCACCCGAAAAGGGTTGGGAACCTATGTTCTAAAAGAGCAATTAATAATTTAAAACATGATGGTCGGTCACATATACCGACATTCCTAATTACTGAGCGGCAACACGCATTTAATAATCAATTATCTAAATAAAATATGAAATGAAAACATGTTTGAATATGAATTTGTGATACAGTTAAATACGCAAATGCATAAGATAAGTCTGTTGATTTTTAATAATTCCGGTAGGATTGTCGTTCTTTCAAGTTGAAGAGTATTCATTATCTTTCATTTAATAATCCACTTCATTTCATTCGGATTCAATTTCGATATTCAATCTATATGCTAAATTTTATTTCTTTCGATTGATGTAAATTGAATTGCTTGCGATGATGAAAAATTAAGAAGGGAAACTTTTGTTTTCAGAATGTCAAGATGACTAAATTTCCTTTGATGAAAAAGCCATGTTGTTCATTGTGTAAAAGAAAACGAAAATTACTTCGATTGACTTCTACATTCGAGTGCGATCATTTGGACGAAGATAAAATTTTCTTTTGAATAAAAAAACTCAAGGCTGAAAAAAACGAAGAGTATTTGGAATTATAAAAAAGGGTGGCCGGTAATACAATTGTGGATGATGTTTTTTTTTTCGATAAAAATGAACGGGAGTGGTGAGAAATAATGGTGTTAATTTTTAAATGAAATATTGATTTCGTTTTAGTCACTTTATTCAAAGAACCTAGTAATATAAAATATTGCATTTGAATAAAGGCTTTATTTTTATATACATCTCCTCTTTAGCCGTTTGAATACCACGAAAATAAATTATTAATATGTCCCAGAGATACGGCGTGTTTTTGAGAAAAATAATTTTGCCTAATATACACTCGAATTCGATATTTTAAAAACCTATATTGACTCAGTATAGATGGCACTACGCATATTCATCAAAATATTGCTTATATTCTATTAGAATACCCAAGTATTTGATTTTTTAAATGTCTTTGAGATCCGTGTTCGCTTGCATATGTTCCGGACACCTGTGTCCGCTTTGTATTCAAGTGGTTAAAAAAACAATCATTGTATGTTTGAAACATTTTCTTTGTGATAGAAAACATTTCTTTCTTTTAAATATGAGAATTAGTATTATAGTGCTTTTTATATGATATTCTTATTAAATTGCAGTCTTGGAAGAACGGTTCTTTTACAAAAATGTGTTTTAAAATAAAGAAATTCGAGCGATCCAATGTGTTAATAATTATTTACGAAACTCATGTATAAAATATGGATCTAAGCATATTTTGGACATATGGATCACAACTTGTTGACGCAATAAGGAAAATTTATTGACAATTAGAGAATTTGTAAAATAACTTAGCTATGTTTCAATCATCGTATAATTACAAACAGATACACTCACTCCCAACTTTATTCAATAATTTTTAGATCGTATTTAAAAAATATCATTCATCGATCTTGTATCTTCATTTGAAATTTTCCTGACAGTATACTTTATTTAATACATATCACTTATATATATTTTTTTATTCTCGTTGGAAAACTGTAAAACAACCTTTAAGCTATGCATTTAGTCAACATAAACTAAAGTCATTAATTGCTATGTTTATGTTTCACTTTGCCATAACAGATATTTGATTTTGAAATTTTCTGGTGTTAAAAATCATTACATTCGATAAGTTTTTCATATTTTTTACGAGATTTGTTAATTTTATCATTCTAGTTTTCATACTATTCTTACTATTAGTTCATATAGACGTTGATAAGAAAAACGAATAAAATATTTGAATAGTTTTAAACTGTAAAAAAAATCTGAAAATCTACCCATCTGAATACCTACCCTACATATTCCTGCTGAATCCTGGAACTTAAGGGAGTATTTGAAACGATTACATACACATGGTTTTTTCGTATACGGTGTATAAAAATATCATGTTATTATTTCCTATCCATTGTATAATTTTTTGGTTCTATATAATAATAATATATCCTGGAAAATTTATCGAAAAGTTTTAAGTCAAGACTCGAACCACGAATAGCTTTTCCCTTTTTATTCCTTAATCATTTTTTCTATTGATAATAGATGTCACTATAATCGAAGTTTATGAATTGTTTTAAAAATGATGTAGGTATATAAAATTATTGCATAATTTCTAAAGAAAATATGTTTTATGAAATTTGACTTATTTTCTAATATGATAAAATGAACACAACCTGTATCTTTGAGTGTGATATTCATTCACAGATGTCACTACATAGAATTTTTAGTTGGTGAAAGAAAGAAAAGCTAAATTAAAAACGATATTGTAATTTGACAAGACAAGAGTGAATTGAGTTCAATAATAATTGAGATATTCTTCTATTACAAACTCTTCACAAGAAGATCAAAAAAGAATTTAGTCAAATGAAATCTACGAAATTTGTAATAGCTGACAGCTATTTAAATTTTATGAAGAGAAAGCGGCTCTATCTTAATTTAAAGCATTCAGTTTGTGCAAAACTAAGTTCTGATTTAATTAAAAGCAAGACAAACTTTTCTATGAAAGAAGTTGATTAATTTTCCTTTTCGCAAAGAGAAAAAGCGAATAAATGATTTTAGTGGAGCTAAAGCAAGCTATTGGTTTTTGGAATACGAAATATCTATTTATTAAATATAAAAAAAATATATAATAGTCTTAAGGCTTAAATTGTCAGTTTGAAAGACGACTACTGGTTAAGTATTTCAATAATACGATTCTGCCGCGATCTTTCATCATGTCCGCCATGAACTTTTAAGATTTTTTTGGAATTAATCATTCAAGCTAGGCCATTGAAAACCGACAAAGGTACGTAAGGTAATTTCACTTAGTAAATTTCATCAGAACTATCTAAATTTGATAATTATATTCAAATATACAAGTTAGTATGTAAATACAAACAGCAAGAAAGACTGGTCGTAAGTCAATAGCTCCAAATTTATCAAGCGTACGTAAAACATGTAATGAACAGTAATGGCAACCTTCCATAGGTAATGGCAAGTAATAGTAAAATCTAAAACTGGTTGCTATATAAATATTTTGAAATTTTCACCCAGATTGAATTCACTCGAGATCAACCAGAAGAGAAAGAATTGACATGCCTATTTTCAAAACTTCAAATTACATATTTAACGAATCTAAATAAAATACTCCCCTTGCCGGAGCTTTCACCCGGAATTATTTGATCGCTAAGGTACAGTTCTTACCACTAAGCGCTTAATGCTGACAACTTTGTTTTAGCCTTGTTAGAGTAATGGTTAAGGTTGTAAATGCAATTTAAGGAAGGATGATGTTGAATGAGCGTAAAAAAAATACATATTCCAGTATAGTGAAAAATAGCCTAGCCCTATTGATGGACCATGTGTCTTTATTTGATTCGTGTTAAGCTATTACATGTCGTGTATGCGTACACGGCATCGTCCTCTAATGTCAGTGGTCACGTAGATACGTTAGGACTGGCAGAGTGACGTGCTGGGTATGCCTCCGCAGAGCCTCGATCCTGTTTGCATCTTCTTCCGACCAGCAGGATTTCGGCATCCTTGATAACTGAGGCTGAAAGTAGCTGGCATTTAATAGGAAGAAGCAAAGCATTTGGTAGGTGACATGCAATCATAGAGGCGCCACGTGAGGGTCACATGCTCTACATAGGAATCGAATATGGTCAAATATGGAATAAGTTATTTATGTTCCCCCAAACTCTAAGATCTTATAACTCTTGTCGCCTGTTGTTGCCCAGTTGGTTAGAGCTTGCTCCACCGATCACGCGGGTCTGGGTTTGATTCCCGGTCAGATCACAGTGAATTTGAGAATTATTCAATTCAAAGTTGTGATCGAAGACTGGGTGTTTGTGATGTCAATTCACACTACTTCCTCTCCTCCCATCCTTCTGATCCTTTAATAACTGGGAATAGCAATAGCGATTAGTCAACCACTAGTCCCGTTCTAGCCTTATCATTCTTTCCCTACTACTCATTTTGAAAAAAGTGAGATAGATCGATAAAGTAACAGACAGTTCCCGTAGAAAAACTTTTGTTGAAATACCTCGATTAAGAGGCCATATGCTCCACATTGGGAGCGGACATGGATACAATAAAAAACTATGATATACCCTACCGATGATAACCAGTTATTATACCCTTGTTTTTCTGTTTATTTATTAAATAATATTCATAACTATTTTATTATAAAAGTCTAATCATAAAAGATTTTGTAGGAGTTTTTTTTTATTTAGAACACTTTTAGACGCATCAAAGCGATTGAAATGTTTTATATAGTAATAAAGATAAAATAGAAGTATACATCTACTATATACGGAAAGAATACGCTACTAGTGGAATCCATTGAAGGAAGATACAGATGAAGCGAGCGAGTGAATAATGTAAGGGCGTGATGGAAGCACCTACACATGTGAGCGAATGGGACGAGCTCGTGCTTGCAAATTGCGAGGAATGAGCATGAAGAATGCAGAAGGGCCGTGTCAGGATAGAGTGGGTTGGAAAGCGCAAAAGCACTCGCTGTCAGGCCGACGTAGTGGCGTGATCACGGGGAGGGTCTGCGATGACACAGGGTAAATATAAATTAGATAGGTTTTTTTCATGTTTCAGGTTGACAATATCACGCATACAATGCGAGACCATCACTATTTATTAACAAAATAAACGAATTTATATATGAAAATAAAACAGTCGTACATAATTTTTGAACGGTAATTATAACCGTCAAATAAAAACGAAATTTCTATTATTTATTAGTCAAGTCTTATTACTTTTTGCCGCCTGTGTGGTCGAGTGGTTAACGTCGTTGGCTACCGCTACGAAGGTCACGGGTCCGAATCTCAGTACGAGCAGTTTTATAAATTGATTTTTCAATCGATTTATGAATTTCTGTTCAAAGACATGGATGTATGTGATGTCTTGAATTCCCAACTCCCACCCATCCCATCCTATGAACGGGCGTATCGAGAGCGATTAGCTAACCACTAGTCCTGTCCTAGCGCTTTCCTTCTAATCCTACTCTCTTTGGAAAAAGAGAGGTTGAGCAACTGAGTAACACGCAGTTCTCGTAGAAACACTTCTGTTCAGATAAACTCCATTAGGAGTCCATATGCTCCATATTGGGAGCGGACATGGTAAAAAAAAAAAGTCTTATTAAGTAACGAAAAAGATAATTCAATATGTTAATGAGCATCGTTAAATTACACTTATAGTATACTTAAAAATTTAATTAATAACGAGAGGCAGTCAACAATCAATCAATATAAATATTATTGGAGCCATTGACAGGTGTAGTGAGCCAACAAGTGTACAATGTGTGTTAACCGTTTGAATACCGCGCAAATAAATCATTAACATGTCCCAAAGATACTGCGTGTTTTTGAGAAAAATAATTTTGCCTAATACACACTCGAATTCGATATTTTAAAAACCTATATTGACTCAGTATAGATAGCACTACACATATTAATCAAAATATTGCTTATATTCTATTGGTATTCCAAGTATTTGAATTTTTAAATGTCTTTGCCATCCGTGTTTGCTTGCATATGTTCAAGTGGTTAACTGAGGTTACTTCCATTTTACGATACTAAGACGTGGATAATATTACAACTTATCTATTTTTTTTTCTAAAATACCACTTGGTTCACTTTACCTCTAATGGGCCCATTTATTCCATTTATAATACTTTATTTATTCGACAGAAAAAATATGAACAAAAACAACGTCGTTGACCAATTATGAATAGTAAATTAATTGTTTGTTTTAATTAAAACAAAATAAATAAGATTATAGAAACTTTCTGTTGTCTCAATATTGCAGAGATATCATTATATACGGTGTAACTTGCACCGATCGACTTACTTGTCTTGAATAAAAATGCAATTATGGTTTGATCACCATTTGGGTAAAAAGTAGGTTTCTATAAATAAGGGTCTCTGATATTGCGATTTATAACGTGTTTTCAGGAATGACAAAATGTAAATTTTCATATTGAAATGGATAACAAAAACAATTTAGCAAGAAAACTACTCTCCCACCAAAAACAAATTATTTGTACGCCTCGGCATGCAAGAACACCAAGATATATGTAGATAGCAACGTTTTAAATCTTACAGGTAATGAGTACTGCGATAATGAGAATCATATCTCATATTTAGAGAAGTAAAATATAGTTTTCTATTAAAAGTTTAAAAGGATAACGTTCCGATTAGTACTTCTTATTTAATAATTTTCCAATTTTCATTTCTTCTTTACAGGCACATTATAAATGGTTAACTAAAAACAGATCAATTATCGATAAATAAAGTTTGTTTGGTTATAATCCATTTACTGAAAAAACAGAATACTAAAGATTTTGCACGTATAATAGACAGTTAATGAATGAGAATATATTGTTTTAGATTTACGGTATAGCTTACTGGCCATATCCGGTCTGCATTATATATAATCGCCACATGGTGCCTCCGATTTTTTTTGTCTCTCGCTTATCTTCTTACATGCACCCAAGCTAAAATCAATGACTTCGATTTAGACATTTTTTGTAGAGCATTTGGTTTGAGCATACTTTTCATACACACGGCACACGAGACTCTTTAGTTGAGCGTTACAAAAAGTGTAATAAAAAGTTATCAATTCTTCTATAATTTTATACGTCTATATTCTGGTTAAGAAATTGTTTTTATTCGTACAAAAGAAAAAAAAAATAATATTCAATGAAATTTATATTCTTTGTAATTTCAAATGTTCCGTAATTAAATATGCATTTTTAGTCTCATCAACCAACTTTGTTATACGAAGCTTTTTTACAAATGTCTGTATCATAATAATTGAGCTCTCATGAAGTGAAGTGAGCCAGGAATTAAAAATGTCAATCTATTCCATTGGACTTATTTTAGTACAATCACGTCTTTACTTAGTGTTTTGGAGGATTCCATATTTTAATTTCAAGAATATAACACTATTGCGGTGTGCATTTACTTAGGAAACTTTAAGTTTACGATACTTACGATATGTAGAATATTATAACGTATCTAACTCATCGTTTCCTAAAATACCACTTGGCTCATTTTACGACTCAAGGGCTCATATGTAATATGTTTGACTGAAAAGTTTTACCAATCGTTTCAACCATTAGCCTAACGATGAAAATTGAATGAGTAAAAATTTATTAGGATTTTTAAAACAAAAGTGGTCCTCGTTGGTATTAAATTTTACTATTGTGTATTGCATAAAAGTTTTAAAATATCGTTATAAAATCAATTCAGTATTTAAATTCAAATTGAAATTAATTTTAGTTTTCAATTAACTAAATTGAAAATCCAAAGAGTTTTGAAACTCTTCTAAGCCTTAGAAATAGCTAATCTAAAATCAAGTTTGTTATATTTGAAAGAATTTGCATATTAAAAGGGTTATTCTTGAACAAGTATTAAAAATCAATAACATGTTCAGCCGAGAACATGAGAGGCTGATATTAAGATAGAGAACAATAGATTAATGAAGATATTTAATGTCAATGCAATATGTTAAATAATTGATATATTTTAATATGCGTTTTGTAGAAAACAAAATATGTTTTAAAACTTTTTTTTTATTTTGTTTTAAGTAATTTTATGAATCAAAATTGTTTCAGAAGCAAATTTTCACCATAGATAAAATGTTCTCGAAAATATTGAGTTGCTACTATTTATATTTCTTGATGAATTCCTAGAAAAAGCTATCTTAAAATATAAGAAAACATACAATGGAAGAAGAATGAACAAAGGTACTAAAACAAGATACAATAGGCTTTGGTTATTGAAAAAACACGTGAAATCCTGTAAGACTAATTGAATGTTTATAATTTAATTAGATTTCAAAACCGTCAGAATTTTTTTATATAATAAGAGGTCTGAATCGAGATTGACAATGAATGGAATACCTGTTTATTCGAAATTAGTTTTACTAATGATTTTTAAATGCAGCCTTTAAAACGTTTCTTTTTAAAAAATGTGTATTATGTGATATTATGAATATATAAAAAAAAACAGTAAATCAGAATGAAGTAAATTAAGGATACTATGCTTATTTGATACGAAAACTAAGGTTTATATGTGTGGTTATCCTTCATTACGAAAGATTTAAAAGGATTGTTCAAATAAAATAATAATTCTGTTTTTCACTCTCAATACTTGGTGAAAAAGCATTGTATTAAAAAACTCTTTTGTACTTAATCCACAATTATTTATAGAATCTGTTTCGCTCACCACGAGTATTTTCAACTGTATTATTATTATTTTGTTAATTGGGTATGCTCGTGATAATTAAAATCAATAATGTAATAAATAATGTAAAATAAATTAATCAGTAGTTTGTGATTCCAGCTCTTTTTTACAGAATACGAATTGTAAAAAAAATACATATTTTTATTGGCAATTAATCGGTTGATCCAGAAACGACGCAAAGTTTTACAAAGTAGTTATATATTTTAATATATAACATGAGATTGATAATGTAATGAATGATATTTGTAATGAATGACATAAGATACTTCAGTGTTTTTTTGGTACATTGTAGTAAATTAATTAGGCAATCTTGATCAAGTTGTTTTTATTAGACTAAGTGATCAGTTGTCAGTTATAAGCGGCTGTTCGCATATGATATGTGTAATATAATATTATTAGATGTATTATAATTCAACGGATTCGCTGAAGCATACTTATCCTCGCGACTCGTTGGATGGAAATCGATTCAGTTTATTTGCAGCTAATGTAGAGACAAAACGGGGATCACAATAATTATTATGCTTTGTGAGCGAGATCAAAGAGATTTTAATATTCACACCGAAAAAAGAAGAACGTTTTGTTTAAAATTTGCAAAAGTTATTTATAATGGGGCTTTGATGCGAGTCAAGCCAAGCTTTGTGTGTTTGTACCGCGGCGAATTTTACGTATTTCGCGAAAAAAAAACATACGAATTATTAGAAGCGTCGATAAATTTTCTACGCCATCAAATAAAGTGGTGGGAAAAAATTCGCGCCTTTTATTTTCGGAATTCGAATAAATTTTATTAACAGTAATAAATACTCACACGTGCATAATTATGAACTTTTGAACTATTGTAGTTTATATGACGCCTTTGCACAACCCATTATTAGCATGTATACATTTTTTTTTATTTCTTATCGATATGACGTACATACCATCGTCACATTTATGACAAAAAATGTGACGATGAATACTAGTTTTTAACAATGTAAGATATCGTGGTCGATTGGTCAACATTATAGGCTTAACACACAAAGGTCACGCCTGCGAATCCTAATACGGACAGATTTTTAAGATTGATTTTTCAACCGATATATAGATTTCTGTTCGAAGGCATGGATGTGTGTGATATCTTGAATTCCCTCCCACACATCTTATCATTAAAAAGAGACGTAAGAAGAGCGATTAGCTAACCACTAGTCCTGTTCTAGGCCTAACCTTGTATCCCTACTCTCTCTGAAAAACAAAAGAGGTTGACAAATTGAGTAGCGAGCAGTTCTCGTGGAAATTCTTCTGTTGAGATAAACTCCATTAGGAGTCCACATTGGGGGGAGTGGACACGGATACTTTGGCAGACTATAATCCCTCAATTATTGAACAATATTAAGATTAACGACGAAGGTGTGAGCTTTTCACTAACTAGTGGTAATGAAAATAGAAAGGCCTCATTAATTACATCAATGTAAATATTGAAAGACGCGGATATAAAATGCAAACATTAAAAAGGAAAGAACCACGAGTCATTATATTTTGTGTATTAAAATATTTTTTACTGTTGTATCTATTGATTTATAATATTTAAGCTATTTATCTTTCAACAAATTTAGTTTGAATATGCTTTTTCATTATGAAAGTGGAATAAAATAATAATCAGTTTTAATTTTACATCATGAATTAATTTTCATAAATGTTAAATAACCACCGACTCTATGGAAATTACTAATTACCACATAATATTTAGTTCGCCCACATAAAGTTATCATATCAAGTCATTCTTCGTCTCTTCATGACCATGAATATTTCTGCATAATAAACATATAATAATAATAATTAACTAGGCAGTTTGTGTGCGACGTAATGTTTTGTGTTTAATTCGATTCGGCGCTGGCAGAGCGACATGATTTTAAAAGGTTAAAAAATGTTCACATTTTATTTGGGAGCGTTATTTTCACTCCATTAACTTGGATTCGCATACGCATAATTCAATAAGTCGGAATGAAACCCGAAAGGGAAACTTCCTCGCTTTAATATAAATGCACTTTCGATAATTGTTTTTTAGAAATAAAAGAAAAATAGTAATGTAAAAGAATTTTAAAGTAAACATGATTATTAATAACTGAGTACAAAATTGTACTGCAAACTGTGTTGTCAAGTATTCCTTGAATGTTTATTGATTTTGAAAGATTGATCAGTCATTCAATCCTTCTTTCACCAGTCAGCCACTTCTCTCTTATATTTTCGAACGTATTCGACATTTTTTGTATAGCTATCTGAATCGGTTTTCATTGCCAAAAGAGTATTGTAACATAAATTGTTATTTTTAATGCAAAAAATGTAGTCTGTTGTTAAATATTTATTATATTTTACTTCATTGTAATGTTGTAAATAATTGCAACTTGAATTAAAAGCGAGGGTTGAAAATACATGCGTCTAGATTTGGCTGGGCGCGTGAGTAGACTGCATTTAGGGACGTCTCGTGTGCATAGGCGAGTAGGCAGTTGCCTAGGGGCGGCAAGTCCTAAGGAGCGGCAAATTATTACAGATTTTTGATCAATGAAAAAAATATTTGACACACTGATTTGACTTAGAATAAATATGATGCCTCAATGTATTTGATAAAAAAATGTCTAAAAATACATTTTCACTGGTAATAATATCTGGTTATAACATTTACCGATGGTGGCAGTTTTAGCGTAAATATAAATAGCCGAACGGAAATGACGTCATGTAAGCGTTTTTTTTTGAGTACGTAGAATCTACGGTAGATAAATAGAGTATTTGAATTCCTATATGTGTTTATATATTCCTATAATAATGAGAAATAATGACAAAATTTCACTTATATTTATTTGTATGACTTTATTCGATTCACATGTGAAACTAGTAAGCCGTTATTTTAAACTCTGCCTAGGGGCGGCACATAGCATAGGAACGTTACTGACTGCATTAGTACGAACTCACGTTTAATAAAAACAAAACTTATCGAAAACCAAGCGAAAATGGTCAATGAAATACAAAATTTGATGAGTATCAGAAGACAAAGGAGAAGAGAAGTCTCAGCTGAGCTGACGAAAAATATCGAGCGTAATCCCTAAATATTTGAGATAGTCGTGAGGGTGCGTGGCTGCTTTATGGAAGTTCGGTAATCAATAGAAGCGGGATCATAACATTATTTTCAGATTATTTAATAGCATTTTTGGTGACGGAAGCTTCAAAGTAATACAACATGCTTAAAAGTTGCCCTCAGGAGTACAATTACCCAGACAGATTAAAAAAAACATACTTGCAATATTTTACAGCGAAACAATCAAGCTTTTAAAAATTACCTAACAAATTAAGCATGATTTAAGTAACCACTTTTCTACTCACTATTTGTATCGAGAGAGATTCACTCTTAACCAAAAATTGCTCCACTAGATTTTTATATGCTTCAAATAGAGAGATAATTCATGAAACATAAAGAAACTACATAACTCTAAAATTCGTATATTTTATCTAGTTGGAAAAAAAGATATCTGCCATTTAATTTAACAAATAAAATCAATGAGGTAAATCCGAATACCATTGATTTCGTCAATTTATTGCTCTTGATATAGTATAGAGCAGAGGTGGGGAACCTTTTCTTCTCTAAAGGCAGCATTCATTTTTCTGATTCGACATAAGGCCGCAGTAAACACCGAGAAATTTGAAATCCTCAATTTGCTATACTTTTTCCCCAGATATCTCCAAATCTCGTTTTTCCATAATTGGCCAGAAGGCCGCACCAGAGTGACCAAAAGGCCGCGGGTTCTCCACCTCTGGTATAGAGACTAAAGCATGGCAGTTTATGTCTCAAGGATGAAATAAATCAGGAAGAGATATTAATATATGTATTCGATTATTAAATTGTTTTTTTTTTTTTGACAATAAACTTTGTCCCACCAGATATATATTTTTTATAACAGTGTCGTATATGCGTGTTTAACTGACATTAAGTTTTATATTGATCATGAAATAAAGTGTTTTTTTTATTTTCATCCATAAATTATACCAAGTATAAAATGTGTTTTAACTTCTGGATCCAATCTTGAAAAGTCCACAGTATTATTTGTTCCGTCTCGGGGGAAGGGGTAGGCTAAAATTAATAACGATAATTAAGTTTATTAAAATAAGTGGATCGGGCAGAAGAAGAATTAACCCTTTCACAGCATATTTTTCGATTTATTTACTCTCTTTCAAATTATTACACATTTATAAAGAGTTACAAAATTCAATATGTATTCATAATTTTTTATCAGTGGTCAAAAAAAATATTGACAAAACAGTTGGATGTATCTGTTTAGTTAGAAAAGGATAAAATAGTTACTTGTGTGTATTCGTGTAGGACAGTATTTGCTAAAACATCAATTATTCCTCATACATACACAAATAAGGATTTGCTTGATGCAAAAATTCTGAAATGTATACTGACATTGCAACATGAATGCCAATTGTTAACACATAAGGGAGTTTTTTTTATTTACTCTACATACAAAACATTCAACTGAGAGACAGAACCTCCCTGCAATTTTTCGACACAATTATTATATAGGACGGTGTAACTATACATTTCCGGCAATTGATTGTTACATAATATAAGTATGTTAAGTAACAGGCGATTACTTAAATTATTATTGTGTTTAATTATTTAAGAGTGATAAAAAAATAGCTCTGAGACTAAGCGATCCCCTTGTTAACATTTTGACAGCCCACTAACGTAATAGGGGAAAGGTATGTTATGTATGTATAAATCCTAAAAATAAATAGAGAGTTCCATATAGTTTCAGTAGATGAAAAAGTTCGTAAACTTAGTACTTCTGTTAATAAATATTTATATACATACAGAAAAATGTGCTTTTCTTTCAATATTGGTAAATAATAGATCACAGCATGAAATGGCAAGTACCTACTCGTATAGTTTGTAGTGTAAACAAATAATATATCGATATTCACCACGATATCATCCGAATAAGAATAAATATTACTTACAAAAGTATTTATTCCATCGAGTCAAATAAATTCAATAAAAAATACCAGCAAGCGACTCTCGCAATTGATTACACGATACTGTCTAGAAAGCCAGTCATAAAAGTATGTAGAAAATTATTTTCGTTTTCTGATGCAATGGACTTGAATGGGTTAAGGGTGGTTATTCGAGTCGTTTCACCCTTTCTGCCTTCAAGCAACGGGTGGTTTTGCCGCCCCATCGATCAGTTAACTTAGAGTCCTTTGATGTTTATCAAATTTACTTTACAAAGCGCCTACGAAAACAGTGAGTTATCAACCAAAAGCGCCTGGCCGTAACGTTGATTGGCAATGTTTATAGCTCTGCAATAACCAAACGTAAAAATATATCAGCGAATGAAGATAATCGAGAATTAATTATTTATTTAGGGGGTGGCCATTGAGCACAAAGTAACCGAATTAAATAAAATAAATACGAAAAGGCCTGGAAAATTTCTAGAAAACGGAAAGTAGAGCTGAGCAGAACGAAAAGTTGTTGCTTAGAAATATTTTAATTTATATTAATTTCTTAGATTAGGTAAGGGTCACCAAGAAAAACAAATTAAATCCCTGAAAAGATTTATTGCCTTGAAACTTACAGTAAGAAATGAGTTCTTATTAAATTTTCTCAATAACCAAGAAATGTTTTATGTATTTTATGAAATCTATTTATATTTTTGGATACTTATAGTACGTATCATGATATGTAATATATATTCTAGGTGTGATATGTTTTTTTTCTACGTAAAATGGTTGCTCGATTATTCAATAAATGGTATAATACCTTTTTCTAATAATATTTTCATTTTTTTTATTGATGTTATATAAATTCTATCGACCAAAAGTTTTCGGTAAGGTGAAGATTCTAACATGATTGATACATTTAAATATAGTGATCAAAAATATTTGAACATTGTTTTAAAATATATATATATATATATATATATAATATATATATATATATATATTATTTTTGATTTAAAAATTGTGTTAAAAAAACTTACATAAAATTACGGAAAAGCTGCTGAGAACAAACGAAAAATGTAAAAAATATATGAACCTAGAATAAGATCGATAGACAAAGAACTATATGCATCACAAACAACTCGAGAATGCTTTTTTTATAAATTAAAAAAAAAATAGTTTTTAGTCTATATTACTGAGAAGACTAGATTTTTGGTAGAGATTACCATGATATGCGGTGGAGTAAAAAATGATAGCACTAGATGTGTCTCATTTTTTGAATGAGTGTGATTTCACGAGATAGTAGGGGAAACATGGGTAATATTTAGTAATAATGAACAAATATTAAATATTTTAGCAAATAATGAACATAACTAGCATGCAAAAATATGGAATGACCAACAAAAAAGACTGATGGTAATGCTTAAATCGAAGTATATTTCGGATATTTCCGTGTTTCATAACATGGGAGTGGACGCAAATTCCGAAAAAGCGATTTCTGCGTCTGCTATAAATAAATAGCGGAATTGATTAAAATTATGAACAGATGCTATTTCTAAATGCTACCGAATAATAATTTTATAATAAGCTATGGAAAATTTCATTTCTCTCACACATTATTATAAATACGCGAAAACACAATAACTCATTTTGATCGAACATTCAAAAGAATGGTGCAAAACATACATACATATGTACGTTTGAAAACAGCAGTACGAACTGCGTATCCCCTGGTGAACTTTTCCGATATTGTGCGAGCGTGGCAAAATATAACACGATATTGTAAAACACTTACGCCTTGTAAGAATACTGATAAAAGATACGACGCGAATGGGATTCAGTCTATCACGTCCAAGGCGAAAACTAACTTTATTATTTCGTGTGTGGTAGCATGATGGGGTTTGACCCCACTGCGTGTAAGTCAGTAGCGTCTTTCATAAAATATCAGAATGTGTGTGATAACAATGAACATAAACGTACTGTTTTTGTAATTAGGTGCTTCAATCCCTAGGTTTCTCAACGCTGTGCAAACAGCAAAGGTTTCTCATTTCCCTGGATAACGGAAAACAAATTCACCGATCCTGGGAATCCAATACATCTAGAAACAGACGTGAATTAATTAAGTAAAAGAAGTAAGTATTTATTAATTAAATAAAAGCAATATAATATATATTTAGAAATATTTGTTAAATACGTATTTATTACAATGACGTGCTTTGAGTGCACTTCTTAAATTTTGTAAAAGACGATTTAAATTTAATAATGGCATACATTTTCGACATCTTTCAGTATCTTGGCTTTTTTTATTTTAAAAATATTTCCACATTTGATTTAATATTTTTAAGAGATGGGGAAATAAAGAAAAGTTGTCTGCTTCTCCATAAGATACTGTTTGCTTTAAATGAGACCAAGACGACGTAACTCACAGATCCAAATGGTAACCATTATCAATCCATCACCATTGTTAAAACCCCTAATGTAACTAATAATAAATATCAGTTTAATCTGTCCTAATTTACCTTGAAAAATTCCATATTGCTTATCGTTTTTCTAAACACTAAAGCCATATTTAATAAATTTAATGTTATGTTATTAATAATAAATATTATTTTAATTTATCTTAATTAACGTTTTAAAAACCCCAGATTGTTTATCGTTCTTCGAAACACTAGAGTCATATTTAATAAGTGCAATATTATAATAATTTGAATTAGGATGTTAAAGTGAATAACATGATGCATTGTTTATCTCTTCGGAGCCAGTATATATGCTGAGAAAAATGTACGTTTAATTATAGTTCTGACGATGGCGAAAGCCGAAATAGTTATCAAATAATTAATATAAAAACTGTAGAACTAAATATGATGCTATTTTTACGCTATTATAATGGAGTTCTACCAAGTAAATGCCAAGTCAATAAATAAACTTTAAAAGTGAATTTGGAATTCGATTTATTAAAGAAAACAAAGTTATTCACTTTTATTATTTCTTCGATTATTGTATCTGTTGAAAATAATGTGTATCCAATCAAACAGTCTTGATTCCATTGTAATTACATAACGTTAAGATACACAATACATTCAAAAAGTTTTATCTATTAGATTGAATTTAAATACAAAATAATATTATAATGCAATATTTTGTTGATAATTGATATCGTGTCTTTTGTGTTGTTTCAAAATCAAATAAATAAAAATTTTGCGGAAATAATAAGTATAAATAAATAATGCCTACCACTGGTACAAGTAAAATAACAGAGAACGATTCGTGAGCAGAGAGGCAAAGGTAAAATCACAACGAATTTTCTTTAACTTTCACACGCGAGAGGAAGCTATTACGCCGGCGTTGAAACGCAATGTTAAAGTGCGCTCAATATAATGAAAAGTGCTACAAAAGTTCACAAAACGTGAAGAAAACGTTAAATTTAAATTGTGGTTATGCAGTGTAGTTACAGCTGTGACAGAACAAAGATTATAATTGAATTTTCTTAGAGGGTTTGACGCATTTTTATAAATTTTACTGTCAAAATTCTAACAATTACATGTCAAGAGAGCACGAGTATTCGAAATATCGCATATTAAAATTATGGACTTAAAAGATTTTAATAAAAAAATCATAAATTTTTTAGACCTACATTATTAACTTGAGACATTTTTTTTGAACAAAAGAGCATTATTAAAATATGGATCTATATATATAAAACAAAGTGGGGTTATTTACACCACGTATATCTCGAGAATTAGACCACGGATTTCAATGATCTTTGCTTTATTAAATTCGTATGGGTCTAGAATAGCAGAATAAGCATTAAAACATCGGAAAAATATCACGGAAAAGAAATTATGAATAAAATAAATTTCTCCATACATTTCGTATTTTCGAAATTTCCAAATCGAACGCGGAACATGACGTTGATGCTGTTTGCGGTTAATACACTAGGTGGCGTTGATTGTAAAATTAATATTTTCATACAGTTTTTAAATGAGGAACAGCTTGAAGTTATGAAAATGTCGTTGTATGCTGATTTCATACACTAGATGGCGATATTTCCAAAATTCATTTGTTTCATACTTTGAATTAGAGATGTTCCGACGAACTTGGCTGTGTCAGAATTTCGAAACTAAATCTTTAATATCCATTTTAAAAAAAAACTTTTAGGAATTTATGTCCCATGTTCATCACTGTCGCTAAAATATATACTGAAATATGAAAAGACGAATGAAAGTACATAAAATCAGAAGGTACGTAAAAAAAATCAGTATACTTTTCATGAATATTATATTGTTATAGAATACTATCAAATCATTATTTTATTTTTGATCCCCATATACAGTCAATCCTGTTTTTATGCGGTTTGTTTATGCGATTTCGAAGTAATGTGGTTTTTTAGAAATGATTTTTTTTAAATGTACAATATTTTACGATATATAAAAATGTTAAATATTACATCGAAAGCATATATCGTTGTATTTTGGATAGAATAGAGAGAATCATAAACACAACCGGCATTTGAAAAAAAATGCGATTTCGGACTGTTTAAATCATGTTGCATCTGCCATCGCTGAATTAAGTCCACCTACTTAGGTGTGTTACAGTCGATGAAACCATTGAAACATCGGCAATATCAGCTGAAATGATTACTTTAGCACATGAACTTGGCTAAGAAAGGTTTGATACCTTTAGCGAAAATTATATCGACGTATTACTTACAGATAAAGCTATAAGTGACGAAGATGTCAATAATTTAAATTTATTATTGACAAAAAACCAGAAGATAATGACGAACTGAAAGAAATTCCAGTTCCTTCACTGCGAAAATAAATGAAGAAAGTCTCCAACTTTTCATTAAATTAGAAGATCATTTCTTTCTAAATGATTCATATTCTGATCGCGCATTCAAGTTTTAACGATAACTTTAAAAAAATTATATATGGGTATAACAAACTGCATAACCAATTAATTATCGAAAAAGAAAATCTGAACAAACTCTGATCACTAATTTCATTGTTAGAAAACAACTATAGTTTTATGAAATTGATGCGCATACTATTTTTTCCGAAAAAGAGTGACCACATGCTTTAAAACACACATAGAATTGTCATACAGTGACTATTTTTTAATATTTTAACGCTGTGGTTTTCCCCTAATTTTCTTATACTTTGCGATTTAGTGTATATTTTAACTCGCTGTTTCAAAGTTATGCGGATTTTAAAATTTAAGTAACGCACCCCACTTTTTCTATGGAAGTCAAGTTTTTTATGCGATATTTCGTGGAACCCATATACCGCATAAAAACAGGATTGACTGTATAACTGTTTGTATGTGTGGAACATTAAACAAAAAAATATATTTTTTTTTTCTAATGAAAGATAATCTCATAAATATAATATTGAAGATTTGGAAAATGTTGCGTTCTTTGTTATAATGAGAATTTATATCATTTCGTAATATAAAAAATATGAAAATTTAGAATGAACTTTCGTAAAATTATAAAAAGATTTCTCCAAGCATTTGCTGACTATCTGTAACGGCCGTTTTCCTGTCGACGAATCGAATGGATTGATTTCGTTTCTGCCGAATTTTTGCAATTTCGTATCATCGAAGGACAATCAACAAAGTGTTCCTGAATATCATTGCTAATCACAAACATCATAATTGGTTGAGTGAACGAGCAATTCTTGCAGCAAATAACATAGATGTGGATCATTTCAACTTCACAATTCAAAATCAAATCGTTGGTCTACTGCATTCCTTTAAATATATCGACTGTGCCACGTGAATAGCATCATTTCAATGTAATTAAAATAGTTTTCATTTTGAATTTTGCACATTTATTTAACTTAATTCATTTTGAGTATTCATTTAAACTAAATTTAATTCAGCCAACACAACATTTATTGATTCTGAGGCGGTACGAAGTTCGTCGGGCCAGCTAGTTATGTATAAATTAAAAAAAACGTAAATTTAATAACTAGATATTTATTTTTCATATCAAAATACGATACAATTTATTTTAATATGGCGTTATTTTGGTGCTAGTAAGTATTGAATGTTAGAAGATAAAGATATCAAATATCAACTAAGACTTTAACTTATAAAATACACGCACAAAATATGGTTAATGAATTTACAAAATGTTAAAAGTTTAAAAAAACCTCAGTTGTCTTTGAAATGGTAGTCAAAATGACTTGTGCAAATGTCACATCGCTGCTATTCACAGTTTGGAAGGAGTTCTTGTGTTAATTCTGTTTCATAGTAAAAAATCATACAATGTATTTCTTGCCAACTTACATTTAATTGATTTAGATATGATTAAACTGATGCTAACCACGCTGAACGTCTACTAGACATGCACAGAGATCATTGTGATCTACAATATATCTCATTGAATTACCCAAATACAAAGTGATTAGAGACACGTCTTTGAACATCTTTTTTATTAAGCATACCATTAAAATAACAACAATTTCAATAATTTTAAGACAATATATTATATAAATGTCTACATGTATAATAATTTCATGTAATTTGTTTATAATAATGATTAAAAAATACCATAACAATTGAAACATTAATAAAAGTAGGAAATCGAGACGAATATAACAATTTCTAATTTACAGTTTGGTGTGATCCACCCAAAGCATAAAACTTTGAATTAATCGTAGACTCGGTTATACCTAATCAAAGTAACCGAAAAAAATGGATGTTTAAGAGTTAAATACACAAGTAAAGGGATCCTGTTTTAATCTTTCAATTCAAAAGATTGAAACATGACCTCATAATAATGATAATTGACCAGTCTGTAGTGATTGGACCCGACAGAAAATGGTAAGTTTACAATTACCAGAAGAAATTAATTAAAAAAATAAAATAATACTATTAACTCATAATGCTAATCTGTTCTTGTTGGTCGTTAAATCGTTAATATAGTTTGAAAATTGAAAATCTTTTTAAGCCAAATAAGATCAATAACATGGCCCAGAATTCAATTTTTGAATTTGAAATGATTTTTTTTACAAGTGTATCTATATATTAATACTCGATAATGTCCGTCCGTCTGAATGATTGTCCGCGATTTTCCCTCCCCCTCCTCCGCCCCAGCCCCGCTGTCACCATTTTTTTATTCATACCAAATACATACTTTTTTCGTTTGTATATGGTCGCGATTTCGCCTTTTCGATGACGTCAAGAAAGACGGTCCTCCTCCCCCCCCCCCCAATCCTGCTCCGCTGTCGCCATTAATTATTTTTTTTATTCATACTAAAGACATATTTTCCAAATACACTGTTTATTATTTGACGAAACAAATCAAATAGCTGAAAAAATTTCATACAAACAAACGCCGCGACCGTGGACCGAACACAGAACTCTGGATTACCAGTCGAGCTCTCTATCAACTGAGCTAACGTCATAAATATCAAGGCGATAAAAATAGTGTATTTAAAATAAAAATTTGAAAATGGAACGATATTTGCGATTCCTACTGACTTCGATTGTTTGTGTAAAAGATTCAAAAATGGAATATTGTCAAATAATGAATGACAAGGTAAATTTATGCTCAAATAGTAATATAAATAAAGTAAGCGAAATAGTTTGATAGATTGGGGTCAACGAGATTAAAATACGGCAAAGTGAGCCAAGTTAGGATGATGGGAAAAAGTGAACTGAACCCACCCTTTTTATTGCATAATTTCAATCATTTTTTCTCTAAAATACATTGTTTATGCTTTCGATGGATTCGTCGGTAACTTTTTGGAAGTTCATTTGAATATAAAATAAAAAATAACTTAGATTATTCCACGTATTGTGCTACAAACTGTGACACGTGTTTCGCCTCTTTCAGAGGCATCCTCAGACAGACTTACTTTTACTTACTGAAAGTAAGTCTGTCTGAGGATGTCCTGAGCGTTTTTTTTTGGTTTATAACATTTTTTTTTTTTGAAAACTTTCTTTTTAAATCACATTACATCTTGATCGTATGAAAATAAATGCTATCAAAATAACAAAATCCGATTGACTAGCCAAGTAAGTTTTTCAAAAAATAAATATAAGACGCAATTATTTCAAGATTTGTTTTTAATCTAGATACATACGTGGTATAGTTAGTTGTTGGCGAAAGCATAGTTTCAGTATGATTAGTAAAATAACATCAGTAAAAATCATTATATATATTCTAAAAAACAAGTTCTATTTGGAGAATAAGTCAAAATTTTGATAATTTTGTTTTGATAAAATGTCCAATTAATTTATAATATTTTGCATGTGAAAATTGCATTTTTTATATAAATATAATTTAATTCTTTGCCCATTTATTTTCCGACTTTTTTCTCACATTCCATTGAAGTGAAAAAAAAGTTCAATAGATATTAAATTATTCTAAAAATTAGAATATTAGATTATTCTAAAAATTTCAAAATCTATATATTAATAGTCGATAAAATAATCACTTTTCACAAATCACAATTAACAATTCACAATTCACAAATGTGTGCGTACTGATGTCCTCGGGTCTTATTCTTTTTCTACGATACTTGAAAATTAGTTGAATAAAATATATATACTACGAAAAATGATTGTTAGCAACCTTGAACATTATTCCAAAAATTTAATAATTTACAATTTAAAAACTGCAGGGCTGTCGATATATGCGCCGAGATCGATTTATGCTACTATGAAAAATGATTGTTAGCAAACTTGAACATTATTCCAAAGATATAATAATTTACGAAATTTCTGCTACTTCGAAAAATAGTTGTTAGCAAACATAAACATTATTCCAAAAATTAGGTAATTTACGAGGTCTATTTCTGCTAATAGGAAAAATAATTGTTAGCAAACTTAACATTATTCCAAAAATTAAATAATTTACAATTTAAATACTACAGGGCAGGGCTGTCGATATACGCCCCGATATATTTATTTTATTTTAAGAATCTCTGGCTTATTCAATAAATAGGTTTGTAATTTTCTGACTACTTAAAAATGCAACAAAAATCCCCCCGTTGAGGTCAACGGGCTTACAGCTAGTTTACTTATTATTAAAAAATTAAGCCCAACGCGTTCTTATCGCCTATGGGTGTATTAGCTTATTGCAAAGATACAGATAATGGTTTTTTACGGTCATTCTATTCATCAGCTGAAGAACGAAATCCTAAAGCGATACCATACCCCTTTGATTAAAACACGTATTTTGATATTTTTATGTAATAAATATTTATAAGGCATATGAATTTAATCAAGAATTTTTCATCAGTTCTAAATCATTGTATATTCATGCATAAATATATCATTCTCCAAAATTAAAATGCCTCTGGATTTTGAAACGTTATACTTTAGAGTGTTTAATAATATTGAAATATAGCTAAACGTTTACAAGACAGACCGCAAAATGAAAACAAAATATATTTCATTACGATAAATTTTCCACTTTAAAATGTACGACCATGTTGCTTTTTCATTAATCTTCCAAAATTTGTTTTTCGTTCGGCCTACCACTTCAGCATTTTAATCAAGGTTGAGAATGGTTCGCGTCCCCGCTAATTAGATTAAACATCAAAAATGGATATAAAAATTACATTACAATAAGTTTCGTGGAAAATAAAAAAGAGAACCATATCGCCCGAAGAGGCGCGTGGGATTTTTCTGTGAGTACCATTTCTTTCGAAAACATCCTACCTCAAGCGGTCACATGTTGTAGAATATCAGATTAAACAAAAGAATGAAAAAAAAATTTCTTACGAAATAACTCGAGACGTAATAAAAACTTTGAAAACGGCATTTGTTTTAAGATTTCTCTCTGATATATTGAAGTTATGATATCGTACATTTTTTTCTCGTTCAAATATCATAATATAATTTGTATTTTTTAATTGCATTGAAAAAAATAAACATTACTTATATGTTTTGTATAATTGCTTGTGGAAAAAAGAAAGTCAAACATATTTTACGAGCAAATTATTGACTTGAAAGATGACCAATATTATTATTATTAAACTTCTTTTAAATTAATCATATAAGATGGAAAATATAAATAATTTATATTATTATTGTCATATTTCAACCACACGGCATATATATATACTAGCTGGCCCGACGAACTTCGTACCGCCTCAGAATCAATTAATGTTGTGTTAATTTATTGGATGAATTAAATTCAGTTTGAATGAATACTCAAAATGAATTAAGTTCAATAAATGTTCAAAATTCAAAATGAAAAGTATTTGAATTACATTGAAATGATGTAATTCACGTGGCACAGTCGATAGATTTAAAGGAATGCAGTAGATCAACGATTTGATTTAGAATTGTGAAGTTTAAATGATTCATATCTTTTTTCTTAGCCCCAAGAATTGCTCGTTCACTCGACCAATTGTGATTTTTGTGATTAGATGTTTGGGAACATTATGTTCATGAAGCCGTCCTTCGTTGAGACGAAATTGGAAAAATTCGGCGGAATCGAAATCAATTCGTTCGATTCGTCAACAGGAACATGGCCGTTACCGACGATAGTCAGCAATTGCTTGGAGAAATCTTCGGCAGATGGATCGCTTAAAAATGCAACTCGCATGTTTATCGTTAGCTGAAGTTTCTTCACATAGCGCCACAGAGTCGATGTTTTGAGGCAAGCGTTTATTTCATCGGCAGGGGTCGATCTTGGAATGACTGGTAGTGTTTGGCGGAAATCGCCAGATATTTAAATCATTGCCCCTTCAAAACATCTTAAGTCATTGCACAGATATTCGATTGAGTGCTTCCAATGCGCGTCTGTGCGTCATTGTGCATAAATCCCAGGTGATGATTTTACTTGCTACCAAAACTGTGGTCATTGCTGAGTGTTTCGCAATCTTGCATGTCAGTTTTTCAGTCGTTTAAAGGTTTAACGGATATTTCAGCACTGAATGAGCCGTTCGCCATCCTTCTATCAACGTGGCCGCTATTCCAGAAGACGAAACTGCTACAGCAATTTCGGATCTCACACGAACAGTCGCCATAATCAATGACATGAGGAATATCTTCCCAGTCCCACGATGTGGCGTTGGCATTCCTAACTTGACTAACAAAATGCCTCACATGAGGTAACACATGTCTTCGATCTAAATCAAAGCCTGGTTATTTATCTCTTCATTCACCTCGAGATCGGGATTCCCCGAACTGACACGAATTCGATGTAAAATGTCTTCCGACATGTCATCCTTGTATGTGAAGCATGTCAAAATAATGATAGAAAATAATGTGCCTATCTGACTTGGAGATTCAGAAACAATTTCTTCAGCGATTGTCATGTCCCAATAAGTATCATTTTCAAGCAAATTGAGCTGTTGACATGCAAGTAGAAAGAAGCATTCGTCATTTTTCGGATGAACTGTGTAAATGCGACCAAGAGCATCAATAGTCATTCGGGTGATCAGGAACCGCATCGCTTTGCTTTTGACGTTAAAATTTCTTCGATATAGCGTTCCAAGTGTAATAACGTGTCGTCTCAGAGTAAAACAACGTTCGTGCAAAATATTGTTGTCAAAAATTTATCATACCTAATTATAAACATAACCTTATTTCAATATTATCCGATTTTCTTTCGTTTTCATTTCATATCATCGATTTCTTTTATTCTAATCCATATTCTAAATTTAAAATTATTTATAAGTCAATCGTATGCAAAAGAAGCAAAAACGAACAAATATAGAAAACAGTGCGATCTGGTGGATTTTTCTGAAACCAGCATACGACATTTTATCGTTTGACGCTGTTCGTCATTTGAAAATCTTGTTCTGTATGAAGATACTAATTTTCTTTTAGTTTCTTTTCCGTGATATTTTTCCAATGTTTTAATGCTTATTCTGCTATTCTAGGCAAAAACAAATTTAATAAATCAAAGATCATTGAAATCCATGAAGTAATTCTCGAGATATACGTGGTGTAAATAACCCCACTTTGTTTTATATATATAGATATAAAATGTCACTTTATTTATATTGTATTAATTATCATATTATAATATAAAACAGAAAGTCTGTTCGTCTGTCCATCACAAGACCTACTCCGTTTCGGTAAACAGTAGCGATTTGAATTTTTCACACGTTATTCTGTCTGCTATTTTCAACTTTTGACATTTGACGGATAACTTTCAATTCAACTAGCTCTCTAAGATATAAGTTATAACCATAGAATAAAACAAAACATCACCTCGAAAGATTGGTCGTTCCCTGATGTTGTCATAAAATCTCAAATGAGTTTAAGTCACTTGGCAACCAAAAATGTTAAAAATAATATAAATGTGATAGATAATAACGTATTATGCTACACTCGTAGAATTAAAAAAGTAGAGTAGAAAATAAACTATTATTGTTTTATTTCCCGTTCACAAACGATATTTCAAAGTCAGTCGTTTGCTTGTCGTGCATCTGGTAAAAAGATAACGTGTTTATTTTAGCAATATGAACAAAGTTCTTTGAGCTTTTCAAAAATGATGATTGTATTGCGAAATTAAAAAGTTTTCACTGTCAATGCAAGCAAAGTGAAATTTTTGACGGAGATGACGGTATAAGTATTGGCAAAGCTCTTGGCTGTGTCTACACTGAGCACGCCGGAAATTCAGATTGTTTTAACCTATAAACTCTTGTTGCACAAAGCAAGAGGTCCAAAATGCTTCATTGGTATCTAAAATGGAATTGAATGCAACGCGTGTTGTGAAGAATTTCTGACATCATGACTACTCGAGAATGGCAACCAATGGAATAAATACAAAGGAAACTGCACATTCGGATTCACCAAATAAGAACCGACCTCTCTAATAAAAAAGTAATCATATCATTAGGACAATAAGGAATGCATTTCTGAATGTATTTTGAATATTTCGCGTCGAGAATATCTACACATGACTTGGATTATACCAATCGAACAGAGGGTGTTGTATTAAGCCGAGTATCCAAATAAATTTGTAATAAAATGATGAAAAAAGAATGAGCTTGAATATATTTTAGGCGAAACCGGGTAATAAACATTTGATGATTCATATGCAAAAAAATCTTGTAGAATATTCAATTACAGGCAATTGGAAAAGGGGAGGTAAGTAGTGACATCTATTGACGGGTTATTTGGTAAAATATTTCATATCGAGGTTTTCGAGAAAAAAAGTATTAAAATGAAACACGTAAAGAGTAAACTGTAACATTGAATTTGATAACTTTATGATTCCACTTTTTGTGCTACAACTTGAGACACGTGTTTCGCTTATTTGAGAAGCATCATCAGACAGACCATGGCAACGTTTAAAAACATTAGTTGCTGCCGAATTTATCTATAACAGACGTAAAGAGTTATTACTTTTTTCAAACCACATTGGGTGTGTGAAATTGTGACGCGAAAAAATGTTTTTTTTACACACAACGTTTTGGGTATTTAATATCGAGATATTTTTTAAAAGCATGGCCAATATTCACGGAAAAAAAATTGTAATATTGTTCACTTTTAGGGTGTTCACTGTCAATACTTGGTGGAAAGGCATTATATTAGTAAAAACACAATATTCCTTTGTACTTCATTCCAATTTATTTAATATGTCAGGACCGGTTTCGCTCATTACGAGCATCGTCAACTGATAAGAAATATAATTTAACAATGCTATTTATACAAAAATGAACAGTTATAAACAACAATTGGCATTGAAAAAAAAATACCAATTACATTAAAAGTGATTCTAAAATAGCACAAAATTAAAATGTTTAACACATCTAACATATTATATAATTAAAAAGTCATCTCAGATTAATAAATTTAGAATGGGGATTGAAAGTAATTACAAACTTAATTAAAATTTGGGAATTCTTTGACAAAGTGATACAATGAAAATAATGACATTAATAGAGTGAATAGGCTTAACGATAGTTTACTATTTAAAAATATTTTTAAAAAAATCGTTCATTAACGAATGCCATATTATTGAAAGAAAACAGTTTGTGTCTAACCTTTCTATTTTTTTTTACTGTAGATATCTTTCTTTTCAGATATTATAACTCGATACTCCATCACCAATCATTGTTTCATTCAGAAAAAAGTTTACATTCCACGTGATGTCATGACTGTATTAACGAAATAATACATATTATTTATTAGAAAGACGACATAATAAAACTCATTTTCATGTTGATTTGTAACTAATTTAATGAAATTGTCTTAAAAGTGTGAAAAAATAAGGTTGCGCGACAGTGACATCTGATGATATTGTAAATATATTTTTAAGGAATACAGCAAGCTGAAATTCAGAAAACGTGTCAAGTTGATATTCTTTATACTATTCCACCAGATATTGTATGGTTGATGAAGTGAGAGTTGTGTTAATAAGCAGTAAGTATATATTTTTTCTTAAAACAAATTAATCTTGCCAATTTGACGTTCTCTATGATATAGTTGACAAGACCTGCGCACTAACGATCAGAATGGGCAAGGTTCAATTTCCCGTAAGGTCAATATAAACATTCAATTTTCTCTGTTTAAATTATGATTTTGGCCACGGGTGTTTGTGATGTTTCTTCTGATCAAGTAACCTTATCTGTAAAGTCAATTATATTTTATAAATAAAAAATATATTATTTACACCATTTTAAAGGATTATTTAGTTTGAAAAACTTTTTTAAAAAATTACGAAATATAATAAATTATGTACATTCACACAAGTTTTGTCACTAACAACCTAGTATTTCGTCTTTGGCACCTTCAAGCGTTCAAGTACACGGATGAACTTGAACTGACGCTTAGTAAATGAATGTATTGTATTTATATAATAAATAAATGTATCACTAAGTTTAAAGCCATTGCTGGCGAAAAGGATTAACCCATGGGAATGACTACAGATTTGAATGGTGAGTAATTTTAAGAATTATATTTATTTTTGTTTGTCGGAAAAAAAATATGATTATATTTACTTAAATATATGGTATAAGAGTAGGGAATTTGGCAGATTTACCTGTTCATTAAAAATCTGTAAGCTTTTCAACTATGCTTGATTTATTTCTAAAATTTCTTGGAAAAACAATTTATGGGGTCGGTATTCGGGTGCAACATTTGTATAATGAAATTTAATAGTTTTAGGTCATCGAAAGGTGGCTTATAATCAGTTGTGAAGTGGTAAATAAATAAGTACCAAGTCGGTCATTGATTTCTTCCCTATTTTTTTTTGTTTTTTTTTATACCCATCTGAAGTTAAAAAAAAACCACAAGTTTTAATAATTAAATCAATAAAAAGCGATTTTTTATGTATGTACGTACTTGAAAATTATGTTAAAAGTCAAAAAAGTGGCAGAGCGCCTTCCTTATTTTCAGGTGTCAGGTCGCCGACCTGGCCCCGCTACACCACTGCTTATAATATTTTGACAAAAAATATTTATCAATTAAATTAAAATAACTGGAGATTACTGTGTAACTGTTTTTATTTATTCTCAAAAGCTCAAAAAACATACAGTACTGAAATAAATGGCGTGTAAAATGACTGAATTAAAATTAGGTTTACTATCTCACATAAAATTGAATATTCTTAAACTGCTCAATCGAAAAAATATCAATTATAAAAAAACATGGGAGAAGTGTTTGCTTTGGTTATTCTTGTTTCAAATTGCAATCATTTCCTAAGTCCAAAGTTCAAGCAGATGAAATAAAGTCAAAGCCTGTCAGAGACATAAAAAGGGTAAAGGTGCATCGAGATGTGTACTTGAGTTTCGCATTTGACATTTAATTATTCATATCCGTGTGATACAAAATGAAGCGAAGTATTTTTCAAAGCTTTGTTTCTAGTGGAATATTTTTAATTACAATTATTCAGAAAATAGTAGTACGTCAATTTTAGCACAATCGGTAAAGTGTGCTAAAAATAAACTTTAAAACGTTTACTTACATGTTAAATTTTTGAAAAATTTTAAAACATCTTTTAAATGGTGTAATGAAAAATTATGATTAAGACAAATTAATTTTGTGTTAGTAGGCGTTTTTGCAAATCTTTATTTGCCGACGTATTAGTATTTATTGTTTAATTACTAAAATTTCTAAAATTTTTTTTTTTAAAAAGAGTTTTATTTTAAATTTTGAATTTTTTTTAATTTTTAAAGCTCAATGGTGTGTTAATCATGAAAGCTTAAATATTCTGGCGCAGCGATCTGCAAACTGTTTGGGCTGACGGATAATTAAATTCACAATTTTAATCCAGTGGATCACTAACTGGACTTTTGTGTTAAATATTACATATTGAAATAAAAGTGATCAAATGCGTCTAAAAATTCATAAAATAATGTCAGATTTCTCTGCGAAACATCAAAATTTTCTTGCAGACCGCTGTTCTAGCGTAAGCAGTAATTTGTTTTAAATTCGATTGTTAAGCGTTGTATAGATTGAACATTCAGAAAACAAAATCATCCGACATCATGTTTCAAATATTCCTCAATAAAAAAATGTTAGTCATTAGTAGGATTTAAAATAGTCAATAATTCCAAATATAATCCTTGTTCAGATCTCGGAAAGATCTATATAAAAATAATGATAACCCCTGACCGAGAGGTATGAGATTAAACCCTGACGGTCAGGTTGTCTTAGTTCTAACCTCGCAAAGTCAATATCAAATTTACATATTTTCAATTAAAATTTGAGGTCTTAGACATATACATGTGTTCTCATCGAGCAGATCTCGAGTGACTCAAAAATCTCATTTGAGTTTACCTCACGTATTTTAATTAACTTAATCAGGTGCATAGACTGTGCAAAATTTTTTAGAAGTTTTTTCGTTATTTCAGAAACAAAAAAAATATCTTGATACATTTAAAAAAATATTTCACGTATAAGATAGAATTTAAATTGATAACTAATTATTATTCCACGGGTTGTGTAAGAAGTTGTGACGCGTGTTTTGTCTCTACAAGAAGTATCTTGAGATAGTATATCGCAAGGCTAACGAATAAATATTAAAAAGGCAAAACACGTGACACAACCTGTATAATAACACTAAGTTATCAATTTAATTTTATATTATATATAAAAAAAATGAACTCCATCAAAATTACCGCCGAATTATTTTTTTGTGTAAAATTGATGAGTGAATTTTAATTTCAAAAATATCTGGCATATTATGTCAAATATTTTTTTCGATAATATTATATTACACAACATTTTTTTAAACTTAAAATATTTAGTTATTTATGTGTATACCATTTAGATATTAAATAAAAAATGTGCCACTAAAAGTTTAAAGTATTGGAAAAGTTTGGGTAAAATAAAAAACTTTAAAAAAAGTTTGCGCTTATATGTATGTTATTATCGCCGTACAGAATATTGATAGTATTTAAGCTTCAGATGAAATAAAAAATACAAGAACTGATTCCATGAACAAAAATTTACCATTAATTCTATTTTATTAAATACTAAGAAACAAAACGATTTTTTAAGCACAAAATGATGTGTATTTAATTATCTTCAGAACCAATGACTGGTAAAAGAGAAACCGACGAAGGGAAAAGAATCGCGCCGAGAAAACATCCACTGTAAACAAAAAGTTTTCATTGGGAAAGTTAATTGGAAAATTCTCCCCTCTTCCCGTCGAGAGAAAACATCACAGACTGGGCTGTTCTGAGGATTACAAGCGTTACAAATTTTCTGCCCACATCAGTAGACAAGCAATGGGAGCATTTTTGCCATGGGCCATCATCTTACATGGAATGTGCACAGATTACAACGGTAACTGTGTAATAAATATTATATATGATACAATAAAGGCCTTACCAACTTACCAAACTACCAATTGTTGTTGAACGTTACAGCTTGCCACGTAAAATATAGCTGCTATCTTTGGCGAACAGAGAAATGTATATACAGAATGAGATAATGCTTCGTCTTTGTAAGCTTATAATAAGAGCTTTCAAGCAAAGCTTTTATATCTTGTAATTAAAAAAATAATATTTAAATGTATTATTCATTGATCTTTGTTTATTGATAAACAAAAATATTTTTTTTTTTTTTAAATCAGATCAGAAATAATCATCTTGTTTGATTGTCGTCGCTTATAAAATTTCCGTACAAAATTTTGTTGCGTCGCAATAAATTGTTCCCATGATGAATTCTCCGTGATTAATTTTATGCATTAAATATTGTGTTCATGTTTAAATATGGCCAATTATTAGCTTAACCTCAAACGTCAGATGTCATAATTAAATATTGTTTAACTTCACAAACTTATTTATAAACTTTATTGTCCATATTGTTAAGTGTTCATATTTAAACCATATGAAAGATTACGAAATTGATACAAATAACAATATTATGAGCTTTATATAAAACATGAATTATGGTGGTTGAATATCGCTTATAAACAGATACATTGTCTATGATTTCATTTTTTTTTTACATTTTTGTTAGATTGATTTATTAATAATAATAAGTCAATATTGTTTAAAATTAACATGTCACACAGAAGCATTTAATTTAAAATGATCCACTAAATATGTAACAGGATACCGATATGGTTTTTGCATTGTATAATGTCACCGCTTCAAAACAAAGTTATGTAACAGGAACATTTTTATATGAAGGATATTTATATGAGATCGTATGTTGTTTTGTTCGGGTATATATTAGGTTATTCAATCAAGCCAACTTAGCAGACAAATATATATTAGGTGAATATATATAGAGCAAAAATGTAAAAGGTTGTAACCCAAATATTCTTTTGCAATTGTGTTATATGCTGAGTTATTTTGTATCAAAGTCTGGAAAGGTCCTACGAGTGATTCGAACGTGCTTGAGTCGGATTTTATGTATAAAAATAAAATCGTTTTCTTTATATTGTCTCTGATAATATTTATTTTGTTGTACGTGAAGTTTTATTTATATAGCGTTTCGGATCAATCAACTCGGCTAAGTTATCCTTTTTGAAGATGAGAGTATCTCAATGAGGATATCCATATATGTATATATTATATATATGCTTATTTTTGGTGAAAAAGTATTGTATATTGTGCTCAAAGAAAAATTTGAAATTGGCTATTGTTCAAAATGTCAGTTACATCTACGTATTATAAAAAAGTCTTACAAAGAAGATAAATTTTATTTAAAACTTTCTTTGAAGCTTTTTTATCCGCAGACGTATTTCCCCAAATAGAAAATGTATTTAAGTTTATTTCAATACAATGATAAACGATTAGATTCAATAAATTGCCGGATGAAAGTTTTTTCAGCAAATTTTTAATGTGTCCACACTTTTTTATACATTCTATTGTTAATCCATTTGTTAGGCACATTACTTTTTTTTTTATATATTTCCATTGTTGAATGATAAAATTTTTCCAATTTTTATTCAAAAGTTCAAAGTCACGCAACATTCAATAAATGTAAAGTAAAATTTCGAACATTAAATTCTGATTTTGATTTCTCAGTTGAAATTTATTTTCAATTACCATATATTAATAAATTTATTACAACATTTTGGTTTTGCACACAATGTCTTATTCGATAGAAAACGAAAGTTTGGACAATTTAAAATTTCACATAACAATTTACAGCCTTAAAATTATCGTTAAAATATTTTACCGTCTTTTTTTATCCATGTCCGCTCCCAATGTAAAACATGGAGACATCTCAACAAAAGTTTTTCTACGAGCAATATTTGTTACTCAGTCACTCAAGCTTTCTTTTCCAAAGAGAGTGGTAGGGATTGAAGGATAAGGAAAGTGGAAAAGTGGTTTACTAATCGCTCTCGCTACGTATAGTTGTTGAAGGATCGGATTGGTAGAAGAGAATTTTTCAGCATCACAAACACCCATGCCTTCTAACAGAAATCGATAAATCGATCAAAAAAATCTGCAGTGAGATTCGGCACGGAAGCCAACAACGCTTACCGCTGTGTCATAGGACCCGACAATCTGGCCGTATAGAAGCAATGCAATGTGTTTGGTGAAAACACAAAAATAAATTAATATAAGTTAAATTAAGATTAGGATAGTTTTGGGATTCTATAGACCATGAAAAAATAGTACAGAAATGAATAAACATGTATTTTTGTGATACATATAACTAGTACAAAATCAACTATACATATACATACGTACTGAATAATAAAAGAAAAAAATGAATACGGTTAGGTTAAATGACTATTATATTAAGTACTAAACGTGGTAGCTAAATCATTTGTAGGCTAAAAATCTTTTATGCAATCAATTGGCGTGGCGATAAACTGATAGCAGTGAATTGCGAGCGGTAAATTTTCCTAGACTAATTATTATTAATTTTACACATTTCAGATATTTATTATAATTAACGATATGATATTTTTTAAATAGTATTTTAGTGACTGTAGAAATGGTTAAGAAACACGGATTATTGAATCAAATAAAGTATTCAATATATAATATAATAGACACGCTATATGTTATGAGTTTTTGCAATAAATGCTAAAATTAAGATCTCGATATATTTTTTTTGATGAAACGATTTTTTTACCCTATTCAAATATAGAGTTACATTGTAATGTAAGGAATAAATTAGAGCTGCATAATAAATTTAATTTGAAATTACTTGGCTATAGTGTAGTTTTCGTCAGCACGATTGGGTTTTAAAGCATGTCGTCATAAATCGTCAATTTAATTTTTTGGAAATTTAATTGAGATTCATGATACGTTCCTTAAAATTGATATTTTATTTGAATGTTTAACGTAAATATTCTTTGTTGCGTGTTTCAAATAGGAAATGGACAAAATAAAGCAATGTTATTTATAAGAAAAAATGATATCTACAAAAGGATACATTTTTTCTTTGATTGTTTTTCCATTTTTGTTAAAAGCGTAAAAAACATTAGCTCAAATAATACAAAAAGGTAACAAAAACTTAACGCAGATTACGTACAGTTAAAGAATGAAAAATTAATTGCTTTAAAACAATTATTATCATGAGGTAAATATGCATAGCCTACAGGTAAATTCAATCACGCAGACTTAAATTATATCGCAAACAATTGCTAAACAAAGTTTTACACAAAACTTTGCTTTCATCTCGATAAGCCTGAGCAGAGCTCTATCGTACTTGGAAAAATATGGGAAAAGAAAATAGAGCTTCCGCGGTAAAATTATTATTTCTGAATTATAAAGAAAATTGTGTTTTTTTACCACCAACCGCTCGATAAGGTACATCTTTCAACGGTTAAAAATATTCCTTGCAGATAAAATTTGTTCTGGAATAGACGTCTTGAGTAAAATGCCAGAAACACTATGTGAAAAAAATGCATTGAAGTTATAAAACTTTGAGAAATATTGAATCTTTTCAAAAAGTTTCCAATATTAAGTGTATATGAAATTGAGTAATCTTTATAAATCCTTATTTAAAGAGCCACAATCAAAGAAATAAGTTCAACGTAAAATATAAAAAAAGGATAAAAACAAACGGAATTTTTCAATACATTCTGCAGCGAATTCATTGAAAAAAATACTTTCGAAAAGATTTTACTTATACGATATCACAACAAAATCAAAAGGATTAGTTGTATAATAAACAATACGCAGCGATCAAAATATACAAATACTTTGATTGGGTGCTATACTGAATGAACGCGAGAATCTTGCGAGACAGACAGTGTTCTATATCCTTCTTAGCATCACATGGAGGAAGTTTCAATGACACGAGTGAGTACTACTTCAATTAAACAGAATAATGAAGTTTTAATGGCACGTTATTAATTTAAGATAAACACCAAAGGAAGCAATGTTTTAACTTAAAAACTAAATTAATTTTTGAAGTAGCTCAAATGGTTTGGAAAACAAGCGCAACTTACATCCACTCAGAGGAAAGCCTAGTTGAAATCTAGTGTGACCACTTGTGTAAAATAAAATAAATAATAATTAAATAGGAGTTCAAAATTATTAACACCACATATTGGCGTTGTTTTTTCGAAGTATTTTTGAAGAGTTCAATGTGCTTTATAATGAATTGATAAGCTATACATATAATATGCACCTAATAATAATAATAAATATTTGATAAAGGCCAATGTTAATGAAATATATTTTATAATTATATTTTTGTAATATCGTGCTGAATTTTTGAATTTTTTAAAAGTATTTTAATAACAATAACTTTTTAGAAATACAGATAACAATAGCGTAGATTTATATGTCAAGGAATAATTTGAACTTCTTAGTAAATTTTACATTAAATTCTCACCTAAATTTAAAACTTGTTTGTGCAATGCTTTAATTTATGAGATAAATTTGACCTTTTATCGGGCGGCAATTAAGTACCCGTGGATCGTCTCTGATAAAAAAAGTCGAAAATGTTTCAGTATACAGTTAAGTTCCAAGGTGAGAAAAATGTGGACATTTAATTAATAGCACTTAATATAGCGCAAGTTTGGCTTGGGAAAAAGGCTTGTAGTGATAAGACAATATGAAAAGATGTTAATAAATGCGAAAGAAATAATGCAAATAAAATTTTATTCTTGAGTAATTACGGAAACAAATATATGTTTAAAACATTTGGATATAATAATAGAATATAATATAAAAAAACACATTTTAATTTAATGTGATATGTCACTTTGGAATGTGCGACGGTTTCGGTTATAAACATTTGTGCTACCCACTACTGCAATGCTCTGCGTCACCTGCGTCTCAGCATACGCTTAAACTAAACAACCGTGTTTTTTTTTTACCGCAAGTGAGAAAATTTGATATTGATCTTGCCAGAAATTTAATGCTGAATTATCAGATACACATGCGGAATATTCACGATTGAATTATTATTTTAAAATAAAACAATTATCATAGATTTCATTTTGTATGCAAATTCTAAATCAATGAAAAAATGTTATTCTATGAAATTTTTTGGCAATTATTTGGTGAACTTAATTATAGTCTTGCTTAATGTAATCCACATACCATCAGTTGGAAAGGCGTGATTTATCATTCCAGGTAAAGTTTAAATATTGGCGAAAGTATTAAAATAATTGATTTAATCTCAAAAATATGTTAAATAACATAGCATATACTTACTTATCAATCATGTTTTAATAAAATAGATTTGAATAAATCTAAAACTATTTCAAAGCTTCACCGACTTATTTGTTAGTACTAAGGTATCAAATCCCGGACAATTTTGGGTATTCAGGGATTTCGGTATTCTCAATTTTTCGATCTCGATTAATCATTTACTATAATATCATGCCAAAATTGATTGAGATTCTCGGAGAATTTTGAGATTCACAATATTTTCGAGATACGGACTTTTAGGATCCCGAGATTCATCAGTGGGAAAAATCAATCAGAAATTGAGATATATAGCACCTTTTTTATAGCACGATGAATTCAAAAGATTAGAAATTTCCAAATTCCACTATTATTCAAAAATGTGAGAGCTTTCTTTTAGCTCGCCGACATGAAAAAGTTAGAAATTTACAGATTTCATCATTATTGAAAAAAGTAAATTCTTTTTTTTAGCTCGCTCATCCAAAAAATGCGGATTGAGAGACTGAACAATTAGTCAGAAGCGTGAGAACTTTTTTTTAGTTCCATTATTTCAAAAAGTTACGAGTGCCAGTGACTTTCACTTGGTATAGTGAATCCCGAAATCCGGAATTGCGGAATCGCAAATTTGGTCAGGATCCAGGGATTGGAGGCCCTGCTTAGTACTCGTACTGAAAAATTAATTATAACTTTAAAATGTAGCACAGAATTTACTTATTTTATCAGCACGTAATCTCAATCATTAACTATTAATTAGTTTTAGTGAATTTCACCAAAGGATGTTTGTGAATATTCAAAATTTGAATATTAAATGATAATTATTATTCTTCAAAATTTTTAGATATGTATTTATGAACGTAAAATGAAAATTTAAAATGAGTGAAAATATATTTAAGTATTAATAATGCCGTGATTAAAACGTAATGAACTAGTAATTAACTGGCTTTAGTAAAGCAAAATAATAAGACGCCTCTTTGTGTCTATTAAACTGGAGGCTCGAGATATATCTTACGGCATAATTCCTCCAGTGGAGGTCCTATTACAAATAACGTTTTAAGGATATCCTATCTTAAGTTGGAGCTGTCAAAAACAATATAAAACGGGTCCCATTGATGAAGAATGAAGTTCATAATATAATATCAGCTAAGGACACACTTTTCTTAATGAAGATAAGTAATAGTAAATATACAGTTTTATTAGTATTTTGTTTGTTCTGTAAAGAAAGTTAATTTGAAAAATCTAATAAATGTAACAGCTAAAAAAGTGTCGAGGCGCATGAAATAACAATAAAATAATTTTTAAGTTAGTTTAATTTAAAAAAAATGAGAAAGAGTTAATTCTTGATATTATGTAATATTACAAAACTTATGGTACATACTACTCTCGCAAGACTTATCTCAAAGAAATGAAATTCTTTATATGGAAGAAATTGATTTTTTAAGAAACAATATACTATAGTTTCCCATTGTGGTTTGGTTGGCAAGTGCTTTGAATTGAAACTTGAGATCATGGAAATGGGTGTTTGCGATGTCCTCTTTCCTAAAATTGATCTCGATTGACTTATAAAAGTTTTTATCAAGTTATTGTATATATGATTTTTCAACATCAAATTAGGCGTATTGTGATTAGCTGCAATGCCAAGTATGAAAATAATATACTTTATTTATTTTTAAAGACAGAGATAACAACAAATATAATCTTTATCAATTACTAATTTTATCGCAAAATTATGAGCAAATAGAATTTTTTATCATAAACTAGATACAGGTTTATGAGGTAAATAAAATTTAAGCAGAGTATTTTTAAATGAAATATTTTTTTTTTTTTAACGAAAGACAATAATAAAATTAGTTTTAGAATTTCCAACGGTTTCGAATTTCGAAAGTTGAAACTGTCACCTGATAATTTATGGTTCTTTTAATAGTTATCTCTTTCTGTTTTATATAGGTAAACGTCTTCTATTTTAGGATTTTATTTTTACACACACGTTTTGAATGTAATGAAATCTTCGTAAGCAGTAGTAAAAAATATTGTTTGTTCTCCATAAAACAACAATTTAATTTATAGCCTATTTTTAATATAATTATAGGACTATGTAGCAGTACAAAAATACTATTATAAGATATCTCTAATTGTGGTATCAATTTAATTAAATATTGATAATACTGATGAATATAAAAAATCTGTCTTTTTTGCAATGTTTTTAATACAAAAAAAAATTGAAAATATATGTATTAAAGAACAATTAAATATAAAAAAAAGAATAATACATGCACAACTTCTATCACATATTTTTTTGTGACCATGTTCGCTCCTAATTTGGAGTATATAGCATCCTAATAGTGCTTCTTACTTGAAAGATTGGAAGGGAGTATAGAAATTACAGACATCCTTCAAACATAAGTTGATAAATCGAAATTTTTCCTAAAAAACAAATTATTAAAAAATCCTTTCTGACACTCTAACTTGTGAGTACCGCAAGTGAAATCAACAACATTGAACACTCGTCATTCAGAACGAAAAATTAATTTCTAATGAGTTTCCACGTTTGAATCATTCATATGAAAATAGTATAATCTTGAGATGGTAAATGAATTCTGACGCAATGATAATTATTTTTTAAGATTATGTAAAAGAACTTGAAGCGCTACTGATAACCACCCTTACCCAAGCCTAATTCAAGCGTTTGATTAAGGTACATTCCATACCACAAGGTTTCCTTGCATTTTGTCACTGTTCTGTAATAGAGATTAACTCGCTCCCAGGGTGTTGGGGAATCCCCTCCTGCAAAGCCATTTGTGGTTTACTTTATTACAACTGTTATCTGCGCGAGTGCTAGCAGATGAATATAAATTTCAATATATATCGTGTATTAGGTAACGTTAAAATCAATGAGAGCTTACGTTTATTTGATTTAGTCTTTGGTTTATGTCTCAGCGCTATTGTCTGCGATTAACAGGCGAGAAATACTCTGATAAACATTTTTAAAAGGTTTGTAAAACACAAGTTCGTCGTTAAAGGTAATGCCATTGAAAAACTCATAAGTTTATGATGTCATAAGTTATTTCCAGGATGCCAGCGGAATATTAAAAAAAAATTGTTTAAGGTTCATAAACAGCAAATATTCATACTTCTTCAATTGATGCGCGTTACTTTCGTTTGATCTAACGGTAACTAAAAGAAAATTATACACCCATGCCTTCAAATAGAAAATCGATAAATCTATCCTCACGTAGTACATGACATTAAGTCATATATATATCATATATTTACTCTTCCTAGTGTACTCTTCATACTCTTCAAAGAGTGTACAGATAAAGAAAGATAGAATTAGGAAATGATTTTAAGATGTTAATCACTTTATATTTAATCCAATGTTAGTATCAGATGTATTGATAAGCAGACACGAACACATTACTCAACAATTCATTCTTAGACTAATTCATAAATAAATTATACCATAATATATTTTTTTTAATCGGCGACTCGAATCCTTGACGGCAAAGCAGAATAGAACGAAATACCAAAAGCGCTTGTCATTCGGTTAAGGATGCGGCGACTCTATACTAAATATAATTAATAAAAATGTTAGATATAAGTTTTTAAAGTAATTATAGGTATTGTTTAACATAAGGCTGTTTTACTAATACTTAAAAATACACGTTAAATAAAGAGTTTTTTTTTAAATTGTATTTCCGTGGAATATCTGGTAAATTTGTGTAAATGTAACACGTGGTAAGGAAAAATCTGGAGAAAGATAATTTCCATGTTTAGCTCTGAGAATTGTTTACTTTAAAATAGTATGATTGATCTCCATCCGTCAAAATTTAAAACGAGTCTCAACTTTTATTTTCATTTGATGAGAAATGTTTAAAAAATATCTGAGGGGAGATAAACATGTCAAAAGCACACCGAGCGACTCCTATTATAATGCTAGCAATCTTCTGAGAGCAAAAAACGATGAAGATTTTTCACATGAAAAAATCACTTAAGAATAGCAAATACTTAAAGCTTTCTCAAGAGCAAAGTTTGGGCAGCTGTAAGTTTGGTATTCAGAAAAGCTATGGTAGTTGTCGGCGAAGCTTTCTTCGGCGAGTGATCGTTTGTGTTTGAGATGAAAAAATCCATCACGAGGCGTATTAAATTCAACCTTTAGAATACAGTGATATTTATCAAGTACCTTAGAGATTTATACGTGCTTAAATTAGAAGCTTATCTGTTAAAGTAAGCTCGAGCGCTTTTAAAATTTAATTATACCGAAAAAGCAGTTCCGTTTCCTATATTCGCGACATTTTCTTTGATATATTTTTTCTTTGTTTGACAATAATCTATTCAAATTCATGCGTGATAGCGATCTAATAAAAAGTACGCCAATTTTTCAGTTAGGAATACAATGGTTAATATTTTTGATATATTAGAAAGTTTGATCAAACTTGTGAGTAATGGGCATTATCGATAACCGCTAATTATTTTTTTTTTTCACAAAAAAAGATTTGAGGTTTCTCAACGCGTTATTTTGTCATCAATGTATTGAATCATTTCAGTATTAAGAATGTGATATTTCAAAAGTATTTTAGTTATTTAATGATTTAAAATACTTTTTTCTCGTACAATAAAAATGTTATTTCAGATGTGTTTTTATCTGTTGAAAATTACTAATGTAACCAAGAAATAAGTCAGAACGCGATGTAATATTGTTATTTTTTAAATTATGTCACTTCCAGCCCAATTATAAGTATTTGTCGAGGGAGGTAAAAAAAATGTGTTAACTTTATCGTTTTTGCTACGCCTAATTGTAAGGATATGATGAGTGGGAGGGAATTTGAGACATCGCATACTTCAATGTCTTTAAATAGAAAGTCATAATGAAAATGAAAAATCTATTTACAAAAATGCTTGTAATGGAATTAAAACGAATCGAAGCCAATTAATTTGATGACGGACCAAATAATCTTAGTATCAAATCTCAATAAGAAAACCTTTCAAAGGTAGTTCGGTAAATGTATTAAAATAGTTAAATAGCCAAACTATTTCCTAATATAAATTTTTAAGTACTCGAAAACGATTAATATCCACAATTAATATATATTGAGTCATTTTAAGTATTTTATATCTGCCTTTTACATTATTACTATCACGTCAAATAAATTTTCTATTACAACTGTTTTGTTAATATAAATAATTATAAAATAGCAATTGCAATTTTCAAGTTACATAAATTGAACTCATTTTATTGGTTTGCATAACATGCAATTTAAATACAATTTGTGAAATATCGCGAGACAAACAATCTAAAACAGTACGCTTTATTTGATATTATGTTGACATAATCCTCAATGTACCTATTCAAATTTGAATTTATAAACATATTGCGATCTTTAGGGTTGCCATAACTACAAAAAATTGATACGGGACGTTGAACTGCTAAAAAAACAAAACACAAAAAAGTAACAGTTTAATCAATCTAATAATATTGACGCGTAGAACAATAAAAAAGTACTAGGCTAATCCTTTTTACCCCAGTCACATTTCAAAGTTCATTTTGATTTCTTAATTAAACTATTTTTTCTTTCACATAATTATAAAATTAAGTCATTGTAAAATTATAATGATAAATCAAGATCGCTTAAATTTTCTCCACTGAGAATCTGTTTCTTTCATGCAGTCATTGAGTTGATATTAGGTAAAATATTCTCGCCACATTTGCATTGTGTGCTGGAATGGCAAATAGTTATTATCGAAGCTTTATTAGAGATAATTTCTGATGAACACGCTTTGTATCTGAAAAAAAACTTCTGTCATTTCTCTTCCATACTCAATTTCAATTTCAAGTAGGAAAAAAACGGTACAAATAGTAATATGGGACTGAGATTTGAATTACGGTGACAGTCTTGTATATACAGAAGTGAAGCAACCCTAGCTATCTTCGACATATTTCGAGAATAGAAAATATTAAAGTGCCATTTCATAAGCAGAGAAACAGCGGGGTCACCGTTGTGACACAAAACGATTCGTTTAGCTAAGCCATTTTGAGGTTGTAATTGAACGTATCGATTAAAATTGATCATCTGAGTACAGGCGCTAATATATTAAAATAAGAGCGTCAGAACAGATTAGGGATTGCAATACCAGTATGACCGAAATCACAATTCCGGTATTTTGGTTTATTTTTCGGTACCAAAATACAGATTTTGAAAATGTAAATTATCGGTTAGTCCAACAAGCTTAGATTCCGACGAGACTTTTACTGGGACGGCTTTATAAGCAAAACGATACGATTAAATTTGCAAAAGTCTAGCATAGATAACTAGAAATTTTATGGTCATATTAAAATTCAAATAAACAATTAATTAGAGAATTTATGAAAATTAGCCATTTGCGGCAGTATGAAATATTAAATTACCCGTGTTAATTTATTTCGTCCGGCATTGCGTTTCAAATTAATCATTTTTCGTTATTATTTAATTGTATTTATTTATTGTAGATTAAGAAACAGTTTATTTATGTATTAGAAAATCAACACTTGAGATATATCTGTTCAAATTACTGTTACGCATTGTTAAATGAATGTACAATTTGTTTCCTCTTTTTTAAAATTCGAAATCGTCTAAAAAAACTTGTTCAGTGCATTATCATTATCTATGTAGTATAAAATATCGATGCTGGGGTCTTTATTCTAAAAACTGATTATTTTCATTTTCTGTTTACTCAGAACTATTAACCTATTAGTAACCAACTTCTGCCAGAACAGTGAGATATTTGAGAATCGGAAAACGGAGAAATACATTAAACAAGAATGTTACAATTAGTGGTAAAAATGCATGTCCACTATTCGAAATTTAAATGATGTTCCTGTTATACATATATAGAAAACATACCCCAGGCGTTCGTCTACAAGCTTACTTACACTACGAAGAACTAGAAAACGCAGCTTGAGTTGAAACCAATTTAAGCATATGAAATTGGCAATGAAGTCAATTGAGTAAATTCTAATACTTTAATACATACAAAATAATATTCGTCTGAACTCACTCACACTCACGTGGAATATGTCAATATCTGAAGCAATATTATTAAACACTGTTAAAACAGTAATGTTATTTCACCAGTAATGATATAAGCAAAAGCGGTAAGTAATGTAAACTATTGGTATTGGTGTATTCATCCGATATTGCAATCTCTAGTCAGCAGATAGTGATAGACAATGGCGACGGCTTTGCAAAATTTCCCGCGCATTTGCAGTCGTTCGCTCCGTCGCTTACTCATTAACCCCAGAAAATATTTCTCACCGTCTGAGGAGAAAATTTGGCAGCGAACCCGCCCGTGGAAGAGTGGGGTCGCTAACAAGGCGTGCTTGGAATCTCGAAACAATGTCAAACTTTCAAACATTCCGCACGGTTTTGTCGGAGCCATCATTGTTTTATAATTCCGGTGTAAATTTGAACATTGACCCTTACAGGACGGCGTTGTTGAAATAAAGGAAAGGTTTTAGCGAATAATGCCGCGGCAGAATGCCCGTCTAATGTATGTGTTCGTGTCGACGGGGAAGGTTGTGTGTTCCACCCTCAAGATACAAAACTTTTGCCGGCCCGTGTGAACTTTGTAATGGATGTAAACATCAATATGGAATGGGAAAGTATAACGAAATCCTATATATAGACCCATTAATGGGGTAAAGTTGCTGCGAAGTTATATAAGGGAGAGAGCTAAAAATATTGTACGTGAAATATATAATGTGATTTACCGTAGGAACTTGAAGATTCTGCATTTAGATTATGTTATCAAATGGCAATAAACTTGCTGCGTAACTTTTTTTATCTATGCCATAATGTTATTTGTTTATTTTTATTATCATAAATATTAATGCAAATGTAATTTCAAATCTATGGGAGGTCATCGAGCATAATAATTATGATTCTTAGATATCATTTACAAATAAAATGATTAAACACTAACAAGACAGTTTAAAAGAAAATATTTTTTAAGATTTTAAATTAATTCATTTAAATTTTGTTGCATTCAATAAAAAAATCCGTTACACTTGCATAACGTTTTTGTTCAATGCTCATTAGTATTCAATTCATGCATTCTGCAGGTGCTGTTTTGTGAATCGAGGTTCTCCACGAGAGCTGAGACTAGCCGTCTACTGAGCTTTGAAAACAGATGTTCGCGGTGAATATTAAAAGTAGGATATTTGAGTTTGTCAGGAATTCAAGGATTGCAGAACGGAATAGACTTTCCTAGACTGCCAAAAATGGTTTTAAATTTGCTCTTGTCGTCCAAAGGGAGATGTAGGGAATCCTGCGTGCTTCTTCTCAAAACCAAATATAATCCAACCACAGATTAAGTTTACAAAGTACTACTACTACAGTAGCAAAATTATCATTGCCAATCAGCGACGGTTATGAGTAATACAATTGTGAAATCTATATAGCCTTCTTTTCATTTATGTAAAATTTAATTACTATGAATGACTAAATAAAGGAACATTTCTTTGTTTTGTGCCATATGGTAGATGTAATCTGGAAAGTGCCCAAGGCAGCAGTGACCGAAATAAGGGAACGGAAATGAGAAAAACTCAAGTATAACGATTATTATATTGTAATTATCATTGAAATACTGAAAAATAAAGCATTGTTTGACTATTATAGTTTTTCACCTCAGGGCTCATATTTTTTTTCATATTATGTAAGCATAAACAAAATATATTTAAAAATAAGTAAATTGAAAAAGTATTTTGTTTCAGTGTATTTTGTGGGCATACAAACACATCAAAAAATATTAGTTGGGTTAATATGTATACATAAATTGTAAAGTCCAGTTATGGTTTCGTATTCCGCAGATCTACATACTAGGAAAATGACAAATTGAAAAAAAAAAAAAATTTAACAGAAAGCGATCCTGAATGTGTAAAAAATACACAAATTCCGTATTTTTTTAAATGCGACATCGAGTAATTGACGTTAGCAAAATTGCTCGAAGGGCTGAGCCCCGATCGCAATATCGTCGCATCGCGCCATAAAGCATTGCAGCGTCAACTTTGCTCCCCCCTCCGGCCCTGGCAAACCTTCCCTTCTCGAAGGGCAAAGGAAACTTTTCCTTCGATGTTATTTCGTCACAGTTAACTTGTGAGTAGAAAAAATAACTTCAGCGGGACCGTTTTCTGGTATCTGTCAAGTTATTCCTCGCATAAGTAAATCTCGGAAATTGGTATGTGGCATCAAACTGTGGTACACATGGCGAGCCTAGAGCAGGAGTAAGTCTTTCGGAAAGTTGAGATATGAATAACTTAAATAACTATTTACAAGTAACGGTTTTACAATAAATACTTTTTAACTATAGTGGAAAGATACAGTAATATTAAACATACAATATTTTTAAAAATACATTGAATTTTTATATTAGTTGTTTCGACGAATTAACTAATCAATAAAGGATTATTAAAACAAAATTCATTATTAAATACAGAGTGTTTAAAAGAAGCAAAAATAAAGTAGTTTTTTTTATTTTTTTTTTATTATTTCTTCAAAAATATTGATTAAGTGTTAAAAAAGTTACAAAAATACGAAGTATTATGAATCCTTATAACACCTACATAAACGTTTATTTAAACACTTAAATCTCCTATGTCAAACTGAACATTACAGATTTAGCCATTTTTTTTTAAATTTATTAATTAATTAGGATTTTTTTTACGTTTGAATACTGTCAGTATGCTGCAACATTCAAAAAAGTTGTTATGTAAAAAATAAAGACTAATTAAGGTATAAACATATCTTAATGAAAAAGTAATTAAGAGAATAAGATACATGTTTTCACAATATTTTTCAAATATATCTATAGATATCTATTTCGATAACTAGCTATCAACAATATTTTGTAATTCTTCTGGAATTAAATACTTTGCTGCTGTTTTAACAAATTAGTGTGGATTTCTAGCGATTAAGTGTCACACCCTTAACTTCATACAGAAATGGTTGTTTCCGGAAATGAAAAGGATTTTATCTGTATGAAAAATTGAGAGTACGATTTTAGTAGACAACTCTTACTTCTTGAACGAAACTTCATATTAAAATATTTATATACAATCTGATTCAAACTCTTTAAGGAAGAACACACAGCCAAAGTAAATGTTATGTCTTTTATTGTAGACTATTTATCAAATAACATATTATTATGATTAACTATTTAAAATAAGTATACTAATATACATGTGTTTTATCAACCTTTTTCTGAATGTATTTTAAGAATTAGACGCCACTGTACTGGCAGAAGATGGTTAGTAGCAGATTGATAGTTCTGAGTAAACAGTAAATAAAAAAAATGAACTTTTATGATAAAGCTTCTATCATCGATGTCGTATATTATATAAGTAATTATAATATCAAATATAATGATTCAGTTATGTCAAACAGATACAGATAAAGTGAGAGAAAAATAGGCAAGGATAATTGTCCGCCTTCAAATTTGCATTGATAATAGTCATCGATAAAAAAAACGATGTTTTTGTTAAAATGGTACAATAAATGCACCTATCAAATTATTCTAGACAAATAATTGATACCCAACAATCTTATGTCTTGTGTAATTATTTAATTTTTGTAAATTTTGTTGCCGCCTGTGTGGTCGAGTGGTCAACATCATTGGCTACCGCTACGGAGGGCACGGGTTCGAATCCCAGTACGGACAGTTTTATAAATTGATTTTTCAATCGATTTATGAATTTCTGTTCAAAGGCATGGATGTATGTGATGTCTTGAATTCCCCCTTCCCACTCATCCTATCCTATGAACGGGGCGTATCGAAAGCGATTAGCTAACCACTAGTCCTGTCTTAGCCCTTTCCTTCTATTCCTACTCTGCAGTTGAACAACTGAGTAACAAGTACTTCTCGTAGAAACACTTCTGTTGAGATAAACTCCATTAGGAGTCCATATGCTCCATATTGGGAGCGGACATGGTAAAAAAAAAAAAAATTTTGTTACTTACCAATTTCTGCCAGAACTGTGACGAGAGTCTGTTATCGTTCACTTAACATGTTTTCTATTTTTTTATTACAAAAAATAAAGGATGAAAATATGATAGTAACAATACCTATGTAATGAGAGACAAATTACAAAATTAATTATTGTGATGGATTCGGGGACTTTAACGTTGATCAAAAATAAAATCGTGTAGTTTTAAGTGTAATTCAAAGTAATGTAAAATCGCTGTCTTAAAATATGCAGGCCTGTGAGTGACCTGTTAAATAATACGTTTAACTAGTAAGTAATCAAATACAGACAGCATATAGTAGTACCACCTCACAAAACTTGCTCAAATCATGCTCTTTATATCTTTCACAAACGCACACTATCTCACTGCCGTGAGTGATCACAGTGTTGTGTTAAGTGTTACAAATAATCTAAATTACAATAATATATAAGTAAATAAACCGATGTATGTTACATAATTATTTTATTTTATTATATTGTACAAACAAATAAAAGTTAGTAATCATTTGTGGATTTCATTATAAATATACTGCTTTTACGATTGCGATTGTAAAGAGTAACTTTTCCGTTTTCGGTAATACTTTTACCAAACATTTGACATCAATAAGCGTATTGGTTCGAATCTATTGTTTCCTGAAATTGTAAATAAAGCACCACTAACGAATACCCCAACTACTTAGATAGCGTATAATAATTTATAGGGTAAAGATATTGAAGAAAAATGAGAAGCGTTGTGTGATAAGATTTTCCCTCCCTCGTCCAACCCCAACGACGTTGACAGTCGGAGAAATTGCCTCTATAAAATAAAGGAGGATAAATGGCGCCTTTCGGAGTCTTGGATGGCCTAATGTTTAATAATAAGCCAGTTTTGTCTGTTAGTTTTGCGGGTGGAGAGCAGAGATAGTATGGAATTAATGTAGCCTGAAAAATATGAAAGGCGAAGATGTCGAGTGCTGTCTGCTGAATGGAAATTCAGTTTATGAGATTGTATGATTTGATTATATTTTTGTATCTTCTCAATGAAATCTCTGGTTTGTTTATTTTATGTATGGGTATAATGTAATTTCATTTATTTATCTTTTTGGCGATATACTTGTGTTTTTTTTAATAGAATCCATTTTTATATATTTATAGTATACACATAACAAACAATGATCAATTTGTACTGAAATTAATTTAAAGCGTACTGAAAATTAAAAATATAATAATTTATTTGGAAAATGTACTAAAATACGTGGCCCATAAAAATATATGAACATAAAAACTCATTATTATAAACTATGAAGAGTTTCAAATAACTGAAAATTGACAAAAAATACCCTTAAAAAACATCAGTAATAATTTAATCATTTTAAAAAATAAAACTTAAAATAAAGTTGACACAGCTGACAGATTGGTATATTTCACTAACTAACAATATTTTTTAAAGTGTTGATAATGCAATGAAAATTTTGGCAGTATTCTAAATTAATTCAATGTAAAATAATCGTGTGAGCTTGTTTTTTTTTTTTAGATAAAAAAACTGTTTACTCGAGTAGAAGCCATGACAGTGCCTAATAATACATATTTGATAATCCGTCCGCACATTGTTACAATAAAATCTATTTACGTATTTCGTATGATATCATATTATGTGAATATGATTTCAAACCTCGATGCTCTAGAATCTAGATATAATATATTAATTCACATTATGATATTCATTAGATATTAAGATACAAATAAATTTATTTGAATACCGTGAAACATTGACACAACGAACTACCTTACAACCAATTTCCGAATAAACGGAGAATGATGTCAAGCAGCAAATGTTTCAACGCACGATATTCGATTATAAAAACACACATCCAGGAAATTGACATCATTATGTAATGTAACAAACGATCCGCTCGACCGGATGCGATTTATTCGTATTAGTTCGTTATATCGGGGTTTAAATTTGTCTTTATGTAAAAAATACATCCCTTACAAAATGGCGTAAACATAATCACACACTATTCTTTCTTTGAAATTCTTAATGGTTTTTGAAGAATATTTGTTTTCGTTTTGCGAAAGAAACTTCCTAATACTTTGCAGAAGTGACGATATAGTTTTTATAGGGTTGAACCCTTTAAAGCCCGCGATTGATGTAGCTTTGCTCCACTGAAATCGCTCTCGAGTGATTCATCACAGTCTACAAACATGGATAGTGAACGGGTATTCGGTATTGATTGAACGACCAACTTTTCAAGTGCTGACCGCTTTCTTAATGAGGCCTCAGCATGTTTTATTAGGGTGAGTAAATTATTTAAAGGATTGACAACAGTTCAAACGATCCAGACGGACTAGGAAAAGATGTTTCAGTTCAATGAACTGTGATGCTGGAAACGGTCGATAGGTCGTGAAGATAGCTAGAAAAGATAAAATTAAAGCATTATAAATTACACACGGTAGTCGATCAACCGCTTACTTATATTGATATTACTTTGAATTATTATCTATTCCATTAATTTTATTATAACACCAAATCAAAGTAAAAATTTCACTACGATAATATAAGTGGCCAATGTTCTTTTTACATAATTATTATTGTTCTATGAACTTCATTTAAAGTAGCAAAAATTGTATCGAAACATAATTAGTTTTTTTTCGTATACGTTAAACACAGGCAAGAAGTATTCACCATAAAACTCTTTTTTTTTTAATTTGTAGCTGAATTTGTTTAATTTTTTTTCCCATTTTGTTACAGGAAGACTTGCTTTTTCAACATCATGTCATCTTGTTATACAGTAACGCAGTGTTTCCCAAACTTATTTGTGCCATACCCCACTTTGACGCTTCGAAAATCTTTTTTTAAAAAGTTTTTTTTCTTTCGAAAATGCGTTTTAATGAGAAAAATGTTACAAATATTAATGATTTGCGCATTGCACTTTGGGAAACACCGCCGTAACGACTGTTGATTATATTGCAACATTATAGTGGATCCAAATATTAAACATTGCAATATTAACCTTAATTTTATTAAAATAATTTTTGACCATAAATTTTATTAAAATAACATTAATTATTATGTAACTACTTTGTTTTTATAAAAAAATATTGTTTGAAAATCATTTTTCGTTACAAAAGAATTTAACCCAGTTTGAGAGGATTGTTTATCTAGTACCTTCTTTTCAAAAAACATCAAGAAGCTGTGAACCCACTTCGTAGGGTTGACGAAATAACAAAAGTTAAAAAAAAATATGAAGGATAAATAAATTGATTAAGAATAAGTGTAAGTGACATATTCGTGAACTCACAATTGGATCGTATTACTCAAAATTTCAATATGTTTACGAGTTGCAAAAAAAAACCATTGGCGTGGATGTTTAAAAGCATAAAAACCAAAAAGAATTAGTACGTTTAGTGGTAAATGTGGGCTAAAGTTGAACGTCCACAGTTTGGTCTATTGAAGTACCCGTCACGTCGAGTCCGTCACTCTGTCAGAACAGCGGCCGCACTGCTCGCTACTTACAGGCACGCGATAAAATTATTTCACGGTGAAAAGTCAACTAAGGGTCTCTTAATTCTTTTTGAAACAATATCCACCATCAATAGTGAGCCAGTTGACTTTAAATGACCAAATAGTTACTCACAGAGCCAAAGACATATAAATGTAAAAAAAATGTCCGTCTTTAATAACCATTATTTTTTTGATCGAATTGTCGTTTAATTGTTATAAGGTAAATAAATAACATAAGTAGTTCTTATTTTTTTTAACCATATCCACTTTCAATGTGGAGCATATGGAGTAAAAAATGAAATATCAGTTTTAAAAAAAAAATGGTCAATTTATTTTTTATTATTTATTATCCATGCCCGCTCTTAATGTGGAGGATACGGCCTCCTAATGGAGGTATCTCAACAGAAGTTTTTTTTTCTTTCTACGAGAACTGTTTGTAACTCAGTCACTCAACCTCAACCTCAATTTTTTTTTATCAAAGTGAGTAGTAGGGAAAGAAGGATAAGGCTAGAACAGGACTAGCAGTTGACTAGTCGCTATTGCTACACCCAGTTATTAAAGGATCAGAAGGATGGGAGGAGAGAAAATAATGTGAATTGACATCACAGACACCCAGTCTTCGATCACAACTTTGAATTGAATAATTCTCAAATTCACTGTGATCTTACCGGGAATCAAACCCAGATCTGCGTGATCGGTAGAGCAAACTCTAACCAACTGAACCATAGCAGGCGACAGATCATGTTATTTCGAAAGGTTTAAAAATCAGATGTAGCTATGTAAAATTTGAACCAGAACCGGTTCCATTGCGTTTCTAATCATTCAAATATACATAAACTGATAAAGATAGATGGTTGATTTAAATTAATTTACAATAAACCATTATTCATATGCATATATTGTAAGAATGGATATTAAATGGACTCGAAATATAATATTTGTATGAAATATCTCACTAAAAACTATATTTATTTCTTTATACATTTAGACAACTTTCTTGAAGTTGTTTTATATTGTTGAACACATCTGCGTGTAGTGAAAATCACGTTGCGGTTCAACTTTTTACAACTGTGACGTCATTATATTGTATGCTGTGAAGTGTGCTACAAAAATTTCAAAAAAAAGAACAACGTTACGATTTGAATCATGTGAGTACATTCCGTGTCCGTAGATGAAAATCCAATTTAAACAATACAGAAATTGAATAATGTCAATTTTGGTGGTAAATAAAATTTGATTTCTATTCAAAGCGGTCACAAAGATTTGATGAATGCGTTTGAAATAACTATTTATGGTAAATATTACACAATAATTTTAGGTCAAAAGCAATCATTGTTTAATATTTTTAATTATGTTTATTCAAGTTGGCCATACACGTTATGTCATCCAGAGATCAAATTCGTGACTAAGCAAATAATTCATGGATTGTATCTTCTTAAAAAGTGTAGAACCGCCCTATCAATGGTGATGCCATTGGAAGGGGTTTATCTTATTGATTGTCACACAGGTTTTAAGTTCCAAATGTTTCAGGTTCAAACATGTGAAGAAAGTATGTTTTGTAGATAGAAAGTCATATTATTTTTAAGTGATGCTTTTGGAGCTTACAAAACGTATGTAAATGACTATTTTTAATTCATTGTGTGTTTGTGCCTTTCATTTTTGAAAAAATCATTTCGGGAAAGATAAGCCGCCTGCTTAAAGGTATGTTCAACTTTCTGACAAAAGGATAACCTGAAAACAATGCGACCTGCACATGAAACAGCTTAATAAAAGTAAAAATAATAGAAAGAAAGAAAGATAAAGTGCTGTGAAAGGCTTTAGCAGAATGGAGACAGAGCACAATGGAACGGGTAAGCGCTCATATGGGGAACGAGGGTGTATCCGCCAGAACTGGATGTTCCGCCACATTCAGCCTTTCAACATGCCACTCTTATGTCGTTCTATGCCAATTTATATTTAAAACGTTGTGTTTGAGATTTCTCACAAACAGATGCGAACTTTAATGGATATTTCCTTTTATATGTTACGCAGGAACACATCTTTCCACGAAATAAAAATATTGATAAAAGCAATTGTAGGAAATGACACAAATAAAAAAAAAACACAAGTGAAGTAGTGTGAACATAGTAAAAAAATATGAAATATTTTAAACATCACCCATCGTTGAAACAAAGCAAAATATACTTTACTTAAAGTGAATTCCTATGATAACACCATAAATAGTGTTACATGAAATTTATGTAGTCCTGTGAAACACTATAATAATGACAGAAATTAAAAATAATTTTGTGGCAAAAAGAATTTATTTCACGTAATACTGGCATCCATTCTAATTGCCTTACTAGTTAAAGTCATTCGTACTTAAAATTGAATGTTAGAATTAAAATATTTTATGTTTAAGACGGTACTATTCTCCAAATAGGATTTGTGCCAGGTACATAGATTGGGTTAACAAAACAAGTGTCTATATGATAAAGCTAACTTTAAACTATATATTAGGCATGGTTAAATATCTAAACTAAAGAAATATTCCAGTAAAGTTGGCTAAGTAAAGTAAACGAAATTGTGAATCAGTATGAAAAAATAGTAAATTTTAGATATGCCATAGTATTGTGGCTTGAAGTTTGACAAACTGCATGATTAAATATGATAAAACAAGTGAATCAAACGGTGTGAAGTTTACCTGTAACACTTATGTTGTGGTGTGACGAAATGACGAAGGTGAGAAAGAGAAAATAACTTTTAAATTAAATTTTGTCGGATCTGTAGCGCAGTGGTCGACATCGTTGGCATATGAGAAAGATTTCACGAGTTTCAGTATAAACAGCATTTTTTCAATCGGCTTATCCATTTTTGTTCGAAAGTGCGAATGTTTGCTACGTTTAAAAATTCCCTACTACCCTTCCAATCCTAAAATAACGGGGCGTAGCGAGATCGATAACCCAAGCATCTAGTTATGTTTTACGTCTTCTACACTTTTTGATAAGAGAAAACTTGTGTTGAGATACCTCCATTAAGAAGCCATATTCTCCACATTAGGAGCTGACATGAATTCACAAAAAAATATATAATTTAAGAATATCATTGATTTAAACGTGATTAAACAATTTTAAGTTGAACGAATATGTAGTAATATTTTAAGTAAAGATAAACATTCTTCAAGTAAGTTAATTTAAATGTATAGTTGGAACACGATAGATTGAAGTGGGACTGTGACGTATACTTAATTTCCTCTACGCTGGAAGTAAATCGAAGCCTTCGTCACGGTTATTGAAAAATCGCTTTGTTTTTACGAGATACGCTTTGGGTCGAATTGTTCCGTCGCCGATTGTGTCATAGCTACAAATGCGAACTTTCAATGTCCGTGTAAAAAAATCGCACCAAATATGCTTTTTATAGAGCTTCGAAAGCCCGAGGACTTTTTCCTTGCTTCTCGTATCTGTATTTTTTATCAATTGTAAAAACAACTAAGCGGCGGTTTGCATATCGAAAAAAGGAAAAATAATTTTATCTACACTACTGCGTTTCCGTAAAACAGTTATTGAAATTGGATATGAACGTTTGATTTGTTTTTTAAAAGTCATTTTGTCGTTCCACGTGTTTGTTGAACAATTTTATGTTTTTAGGATTTTCGCTGGGTAAAATGTATAGTTTTATAATATTAAAATATGATAATTATAATTATATATTTCACAAGATAGTGGTATCGATCAACTAATGTTTAGTAATCAATTGGTCTAATTGAAGTCTGCATATCACATTTACACACAAAGTTTATACACATATTAAAAAAAATATACTAACAAAACAAAACTATCTTTGATGTGATTTTTTTGAAATATTTTTTTGGTGATATAGTTTGGTGATAAGCGGTAAATATATACGGATTCAACCAGTTATTGAAAGATACGTTAAATAACACGTTGCCTTCTTCACGGTTAATTTGAACAAATAATTAAAATCAAATGATTTGCTGCATAACAAAAGGAAACATTTGATATTGAGCAATTATACTCAACGAACATAGTCCCTCTAAAACATCGTAATATTAAAGTAAAATGATTAAATGACGTCTTTACGATGAGTAATGTGTAGCCTGTGGGCCTAGTGTACTGAATTTTTTTTCGAAAAATACTTCCACATCAAACGAAATACTTAACTGGATGGTTGCCACAGACAAGATATCTGTCAAATTATTCGCGCTAAACACGCCGGAGACGAGTTACCTTGTCAATAAATAATTTAATTAATAATTGCAAATTATAGCTGGTGTGCTAGGTACGAACGTTCTTTTTTTTCTACGACAGCCAAAAGGTTAAGAAAGAACAGAGTATTGAATATAATATCTTCTGATATAACTATAACGTTTTCTTTATTTTGTTTTAAATGTATCTGTTTCTTAAGACTTTATATTAAAAATATGGCCAAATATAATGTAATTATTTAACAATTTTGCTCTCTTCTGAACACTTTTGTAATCACTAAAATGCGATATCCGACATTTTGCTTATGATGTGCTGATATAAATTGTTGGTTTGTTAATGGTATCATATAGTATGTTATATCAAGAAATCAAAACCTGGTGGAAAAATTAGTTTATTACTCACATAACATAGACCACATTTTTCGGCTTAGATTTATATTTGGTGAATATAAATCCGCCATATTCCAGAAAACTGCTGTTTAAATTACGACACCTACTGAAGCTTTAATAAATTCAACGTATCTTAAGTTTGTTTGCTCATTTACTAAAAGCTTAAACTTTACCCATTCAATCTCATCAAGAGCATTCCGCAAAACATACCTTTTGTTTTGGGAAATATTGCGAAGTTATGTTAACCACATCACGTGTTCACACACTGCATGATTTTCGTAGGAACAATTTTGCCATACATAGTTATAACAGCCACTTAAAAACTTTTTAAAAAGAGTCTAAATGCTTTTTTAAAAAACAGCTACCGATCAATTGCTAGTTTTGGTATTTTCCATTTGGTGTAATTTTTCTGTATTCTTAGTTTCTTAACGTTACCGTTCCGTTAAGCAAATCAATACAGCAGATATGAGCGCCTTAGATTCAAAAAAATATTCATTTTGTAGATATTAAAATAGAGAACAAGTTTGCATAAAAATTTGAAAAAAAACAAAAATGGTCTTTAGATAGGTTTTGAGATTGAGGTCCTCGTATACTTTTGAATTATTTGTCTGTGATCATCATAATCTTAGAACATCCTTCTATACTCTGATACTGGTTCCCTCATTGAGTCATTTACATACTCGCTGAACACACAAAACCAAAGTAATACAGAACAAGAAACAGGTAGATAAAAACTATATATTGTGTTGAATTGGTTTTCAAATAAATCCTATATTTTCATTTCGTTGTCAATGTAGAACGGAAATTGGAGAGGTGATCGATTTTGATTAATTATTTTTGCCAGTTTGAGTATCCACAGCAGTATTTAAAAGCTTCAACTAGTAAATTCTGAACGGACAAATCATTCAGTAGGCTCCAAAAAAAATGTATGAAAAATGTTGAAAATTTATATCGAGGATATATGAAAACAGTATGCCATTTTAGTTCTTACATATTGTTTCAAGCTGCTTATATAAAACATCTATTAGAGATGTAATTAAAGACAGATCGTAAGGTTCAGTTTAATGAACGAGAAAAATTTACAATACATTAATGAAAGAATACTTTCGGGTGATGAAAAGATTTTTGATATGTACTTACAAACTTAGATAATTATGTTGTTATACGTTAGAATCTTACTGTAAAAGAAAATGTTTCTACCATGAAAAAATAGTACCACATGATTCATCATTAACTTCGCGTTCTGAATTGTTCGCTTAGATAGTTTATGGAACTACATATGTAACTTTCAATAATCTTTTTGCCAATTGTGGATATAAAGAACATCTTATATTTAAAGTTCTATAAGATTAAATTCATAATAAAATCGGCAAGCTGAAGCTTATGAGCTGTTACACAATATATTCACAATTTAATTGCTTAAATCACAATAAAATATTTTGTATTTATTTTTAACGGTAATTTAATTAATAACGTCAATAAACACGTAGTTCTAGAAGACATAAAGTGTTGCTTTAGACTACCAAATAAATTACAGTTCTATCAATTGACAGATAACTGAGCTTTGACCAATGTGTATAGAGTTTTCTCATTGGCAATGAGGTCTTTAATAAGGTTTTGTAAAGGAATGGCTAATCATTGAATATTTATATTAGAATGCATAAAAACTGGCATTATTGTTTATTCATTTGTAAAACAAAATTTCGGTCATCACGCTGTCATATAATATTCTTGTCTGGACTACATCTGCCATCTTTAGTATTAAAAAAAAGCAACAACGATACATTTATTTCTTATATAAACACGAAACATACATTTACTAAGCGTCCGTTCAAGGTCATCCGTGCACTTGCACGCTTGAAGATGCCGAAAGGCGCAACCCGGGTCGTTAGTAACAAAATCTGTATGAATGTACATAATTTGAACGATTAAAATTTAATATTGAAATTCCACTAAGCACCTTCAGTCGAAATCTTAAATTAAAGAAAGGCAAGATTTCTTTTAAATAATAGAACAGTCCTAGAGAGAATTTTTTTTTATTAAAGTATGTGTAATCTTTATAAATTCATTTTTCATTAAAATATATACATGCATATAGTCAGTAATATATAATTTTATTATGTAATGAAACATTTGGTGACATTATGTAGATCGAACTAATTCATTTTCATTGAACACAAATACGGCCGGGAGTATACTAATATATAAAAAGTACGCATCAATCGGTATATTTTTTTACCACTTCTTCTACCAACATTATTTTTGTTGTGAATAAATTTATAATGAATAAGAAAGACTAAACTATTATAATCTTCCATCATTTAGACACAACTAATAACCACGCGTTTCCATAATACAATCTTGATATTGGTACACTGATTCTTAAAAATGTGGCAGTTATTTAATTACAATATTCTTCAAACTTTGGAAAAAAAAATGATACGCATCGACTCGACTAGTTGTAAAAGTTACCACGATAAAACCCTTATAAAAATATATTTACTAAAAATGTATGAATGTGAAAAAAATCGCTTTTGGTAGCCATATACATTTCACCTTCTGGTGATATTCACCGTTTTCCCACATTTATCATTTGTTTCAACTGGTCCCTAAGAAGGCTTAAATATATCGAGAATCCACCGAATATATTTGAATAACGTATTCCACGTAGTTGTTGTAGCGTAGTCCCTACTTTAAAATGGCCGTGTATGCCAATCCATTGAGATTCAACGAAAGTCTCGAAATAAGGTGATGTTAGCTGATCTCGTGAAGCGTGATAATAACTTCGTGTGAATTATTTATGAAGTTATTGTTTTGAACATTTTATCTTTAATAACAGCTCTAAAGCATTGTTCTTGCAAAGTAAAATAAAATTACACAACAAAGAAATTTTTGCCTGTCTTGTAATCTTTCCGCTAAACGATAAAACAGTGAAAAGGGTTGAGGGAAGCAAATTTCACGGAAAGAAATATAAACTAGATAAGGATTGTATGACACACAACAAATGTAGCATAAAATCGCACGTACTAAAATAAGAAAAAAATCTATATGATATATAAATTTTGTGTGTGGAATTTATTAGTAATCTCGTTATCTGTTGACAATATGAATGCGGGTTGATAAATCTCGACGAACCATAATATATTAAATAAAAAACTTATAAGAATACATAATATGCAGATATAGTAAATTAATTGCTTGAAATGAGTTCTCATCACTGGGGAATATCTTAGACAACTTGATTGGACTGTGAAATATAAATGGAAATAATTATATAATAATACGTAATATGTAGTGTTTATTCTACAAAGTTATTTTAATTATTATTATGAAAATACTCTCTACGAGTGAACAACTTAAACTAAGAAAATGGATTTTAAAAAATTAAGTTCACCACATACTTGTGTTGTTACAAATCAAATTCTTTTTTTTGTATTATTAAATTAAATGTAAATGACAACATACTTGAATTTGATAATAAAAAAAATGAATTATTTTTATTCTGTACACTTCTATAAATTTTGTCGATAACGACTCGGGTTTCGTCTTACGGCATCTTCTGGTTTTATCTAGTGCACGAATGTACTTGAACTGAAATTAAATTTCCATCAATCACCTTTAGTCGAAATTCTAAATTGAATTTGATACTTTAGAATTTACACTATGTACAATTACTGTAATAAATGATACATGTCTATGATTTACTATATTTGAACAAATCAGAAGCCAGTTTGAGTTTAAAGTGCAAATAAAAATACAGTAGTATACTCATAACATTGACGCCAAGTTATGTCGAGATGTGAGTTGCATTTTGATATCTTGATTGCAGGATTACACCCCCAACCCTATTCGTATTTATGTTTAAGATTATGATGTTAGTGGTGTTCTTCCCCTACCTTACAAAAGTAGTGCTGAGTAAAGGGCACACAGGAAGAAAAATACAATATAACGTACCGCATCATATTGAATATCACATCACTTGGCATCATATTGAATGAAATATTTTAAATATTTCACGCCCCTCGCTAAAAATGCTTAAATATTTGTAAATTTCATTTGTTTGCAATTTGTATTATTCTTGTCATGATCATTGACCAACTGTTCTGTATTTGTCATTTATTGCAAAAGGATACGGTGCTCAAACCCGTAAACGATCATCATAATAAAAATAAAACTGAATGTACTACAAAAAAATATTTTATTTTATAAATATACCTAATGCTACTAAGAATTGAAAAAGATATTGTATTGAGTAAGTTTAGTTAAATATATTAAATTGCTTCTACGGGGCGTTCAAACTAATCGCTGAAAATATGTAGCGCCACAGTTATCTTTAGTTCATTGATATAATATGATATATTATATATAGAACAGGGTACAGAATGAACCTAAAAAAATCTTTAGTATCTATATTAAAAATACACATATTGAATATTCCCTACGTTTGGAGGGAGTTATAATAAATCATGCTTAGACAGAATTTAAATAATGTATAAGCTTGACATTTGCAGATTATGTTGGGTTTTATTTAAATACTGTCATAATTTAGTAACTGTTCAGTGTTCACATACTTACTGACCATTTTCACATATTACTGATAAAATAAATTAAACCATTAGACACTGACAAAATAAATACACGCCATCCGAAATCTGCCCAGGATAATATTTTAAGTTTCTTATTAATGGCGATGTTTAAATTCTATCTTGCAAAAGAATTTACTTACGTAGGCGTAGCTTCAAACGGAACCGCAAACTGAAATCGACTACGTAATACAAAATATATCTAGTATATTGAACGAGGGGAATGATAAATTTTATTCGGGGCTTGCATTAACGTTAAAATAGGAGATACTTAATTAAGTGAAACTGATTCGAAATGTTAAGCACGCTTATCTATCTTTGCGTTTGAAGCCACCCTTCAAAATCCGTAATTAAACAAACACTCGCGGTATGGGAGATGGGGCGCGTCTGTGTACCTACTTTCTGGGAGCGATCCTTCTATAAAATCGTGCTTAACATTTAAGTTTACATCAGTGGCATATACCCATGATATTGGCTTTTTTAGAATAAAGATTGAATAAGTATTTAATTAAAAAATATATTTATACTATTAAACCTTGCCTGAAAACTGCTAATACATATATACATCAAAACACTGTGTTATTATTGCATATTCTACAGTTCTCATATACGATCATAAAATATAATCGGTTTTGTTTGGATAGTAACCGTTTTCAACTGACGAAAGTTGCTCTCATTAATTCCGTAAAACAGTATAACAGTATATATTTGTTTTGGTTCATCTGTCTGTAACGCAAAGTTGAATACAGTAAACACATACACACACACGCACACAATCTGTCTTTATGTTGCGCATCGTGCGCATTGCACACGTTTCAACAGGTTGCGACTGCGCTGTCACTTGACAACTTCTATCTATAATAAGTATCTTAAAATATGTTTCAATGCTAATAATTTCTAAGACAATTCTTCACTTTTTTCAAAATTTATAATAACAATAAGAAAAAATGTATTTTGTTAAAAATACGGTTCAGGTATTGTCTTCAGTGACATAGAAGAATTACTGCAAATTTAAACAAATCAAACACGACGACAAAATTTTTATTTGTTATGGTAAATAAAATTTGTGTTTACATATTGTGTACACGGTCGCCATATAAATAATCTAAGCCTAGTGTTGATAAAAATAAAATTTATATAGTAAAAATATATTTAAGCTTCTTCAAACAACCATTTTGTGTATAATATTTGCAAGCTTTGCTGTGTTTTTATATTAGAGGTATTTCTTACACCAATAAATATTTCATATTTTTGAAAAAGGTTTTTAATTTTTTTGGGTATTCAATATATTGTAAAGAAATGAAAACACAGAACAACGAATTTATAAATTTATCTTGGAATATGTTTCGAGTTCGTGTTGTATATCAATGAATTCGCATTTTTTTCTAAACTCGTATCTATTATTAATGTTTTGACAACCAAAACAATAGTACGTACAGAAAAAAGACCGTGCTTGAATATTATTCTTTTGTATCGTATTTCATTGTATAATATCGATTCTTTATACGAAATTGTTAATTTTATAGAATTTCTTGTTGCAAGAACACGTTATTCCATCGAAACAATTGTGATAATACATGCCTGATAATCAAACTGTTTATTTCCTTTACATGAAAATTCTTGAAAAGTCCAACCAGTCAGACATATGCTATAAAATTCAATACACTTATTGTTGAAGGAAACATCAACATAACTTTATTTTGTAAAGGAATAACATTGTGATTTCCTGGTGATTGTATATTTATTACTAGTTAATGGGAGCGAAAAAATACTTAATGCTGTTAAAAACACGTTTTTATTTAGTAACTTTTATTACGGAATTTATTTTCACAGTACAGCAAACATTATTATAACGGAAAATGAAAACTTACGCGAAATACGAAATGTTTTTTTAAATACATTTTGTAGTTAAAAAGTAATACGAGATACACGCTAAAAAAAATGTTTGTAAGTCACTCGAGACAAATTTGAGGAGAATTGACATCACACACAACCATATCTTAAGTCTCAAATAAAAAACGAAGTAAACGTTACAAAACCTAATATTAGGTTATCTGTTAATCTCTGAATAGAAAAACAAACAATAAACATTTTTTTGAAGTATGGCGATGTTTTTGTAAAAATATTTGGTGTTTCGCATAATTTATCACTATTTTTTTATAAAAATATGTAATTTTATTGTCAAAATCAAATCTGCGATAAAATTATCCAAATAAATGCGTTGTTTTAAACAACATAAAGAATTTTTTCACGGAAAAAATGACAGACCATAGAAAAATAACATAGCTACCATAAGAAACATGCTACTAAAGTTGATTATACGAACTGATTATGAAGTATTTCAACAAGCAGTGTTGTTGCCTGACAAGTACTAAATAATATCGCTTTCTCTACGCACCGTTTCTAGGATCGGATAGAGTTTATAATAAACATGACACTTCTGTATAAAAATCCACAATCAATTGAAAATTCAGTCTTTAAATGAGTCCATTTGAGGATTCGAAACCTTTACTGCATTATCAAGTTTTCCTTACTTGGAAACGTTTTTTTACCGTTGATGTCATAAATCATTTGATACATGTAAGCATTGATATCGATTATCCGGAAGAACAATGACGCAATTGAAGAATTTATAGTTTTCCAGAAATCGCGATTTAATTGTTCACTTCTGACAATAGTCTAGTTCAAACAGTTCTAAGCTAAGCTTTTCTCCAGGTTGTTTGTTCGTAGCTAGTTTTGTTAAAGCATTCATCGCTTCCTTTTAAAAATCGTAGCATCTGTCAATTTAAGTACTCTTTTCTGTTAATTATAACCAATTTCGATGGCTATCGATATTAAGCCGACAAATTCGGAGTAACTTATTTTTTTTAAAAATACATGTGTATTTTTAAAATTGCACCGGGTAAATTAATCTATTTCAGTATTTTTGTCATAGTTAACTCAAAAAATTCAAAATTTGCACTTACGTCATTATTATGACAGAGGAGTGATACGACACTCTTGCACTCTGTAAAGAAAAATAGTGCGCATTAGAAAATAGATTTCTTAGATTTTAGTTTATTTAATTACAATCTAGTAAAATAGCATTGTGAGAAACAATTTTATTATTATTGTAAAATATTGAAATTTGGTAATGTCGTAAAATGGTATTTTAAATAAACGTACAACGTAATATACTAAAAGTTACATTTTGTCATACGTGTGCAGCTGGTGATTCCACGGCCGTTTTCTATAGAGCAATACCGACCAAGAAATATATTCGAATTTGCTTCGCCCGCTTTATCTCTTGCTAATAAATCCCACATTTTAATAAAATATTTTATTATACTCAGTGGACTTGCATACTGAAATCTATGTACTTCAAGTTGAATCAATACAATTTTTGGTAAGATAATTTTTGTTGATTTTTAGATTTAATTGGTTAAAACAGTATTATTTAAGGAATTAAAATACAATTTAAGCCAATGATCATGGCCAAGAAGCGTAGATATTTTATTATAGATAGATATTACAGTAAATGCAACTTAAAAGTTTTCCCTTAAAAATATATGAAAAAGAACTAATAAAAACCATCTTTTCAAATGGTATGTAAAATAATAGAAAAAAATAGTTGAGAGACTTTATCACGTATTATAATATTGTCATAAAGAAAGAAGATCTTCCTCTTTAGCGCATGGAAACGGTTAAAGGGTAAAACTTTTTCTAGCGCAGCTTTCAAAAGCTTGAATCGGATAGTAAAATGGAAGATCCTCGGGGCAAAAGCTCGGTCAGTATTGTTCCTTGAAGGGAGGCGGCTAGGCTGTGTGCCAAAACTTTTGCACAGCCTTTGCCATTTCAAATCTATTATATTATTACTACAGTCGGTCAGTTTTTGCATATATTTGAAGTTGGGTAGGAAGTATCACAAATAAGAAAGGATTTACATAAAAAAAGCAAAACGATATTATTTATTGAACTGATATTATCTTGGAGTTTTACGCATCTTTAAAATGTTAGAAAAAGAATATAAAAAATATGATTTATTCCTTTATCGATCGTAATTAAAATATTATTATAAAAAAATATAATACGATTTCAATAATGCGAGAAGTGGTGTTACACAAAAAAATTCGATAAATACACAAAAGGCTCACATTAATACAGCTACATGAGTAGAAGATTATATTTAAGAGTCAATGTGAAATACTTGGAAATATTGTTATTGTTCTCTCGTTTGCTGCTGAAGGAAGCTTAAGTTTTTGGAATTCCATAATTAATTTTTCACACGTCTTTTTAGAGCAATAGGTAATTGAAATGATGATCAGAATAATACTGACTTTTATCTAATAATTTTCTTTATATTTTTTTGTAGTACGGGTAGAAAAAGAAAGGTTGTGGGGTTGTTTAAAAATGTACCATTTTTTTTTTATCTTGAACGTAATTTAAATATTGGTAATGGTTTCATGAACCACTTGAACGATTCAGTTAATTCTATGAATATTCCTACCGTAGTACATTTTTATTGTTGAAATAGGATTATTGGTCACGCTGTTTATTAAGTAATACACATATTTAGTTTTCATCTACTACTCGTTTGACGGTTCACGGACTGAAATCCAGGAACGAAAAAATCAAGATTTTTAAATTTGACACAAAATGCGTTGATATTGGTGGTTTATTAAAAAATCTTTTAACTATCGCTTTATTAAATCCTAGATCGTAAAGAAAGTAAGATTATATGACCAGTTACCAGTCCTTTTCTAACCTAGCCTTTCTACTCATAATCTTTATAAAATGTGATATTAAGCGACCAGCTTACGATGTGTTACGATGTGTTAAGACTGCACGGTACAGGTATAAAATATGTTAGTATATCTGTATCAAAACTTAAACTAATTATGATAAAATACTAAATTTCATAATAAATTGATTATTTTAAATACCCAATTTATAGATTTTAGCCATAGTGCGAATACCCTGACACACTTAAAAAAATAAAAACTAAAATATTGAGGAGCAAACATTCAAAAAGTGATTTGTCACACAAATACAGAGCTTTGGAAATGATGGAAATTAAATGATTAATTTTTTACAAGAAAAAACGTTTTTGAACATTAATTGTTTGGTGATTTCCATTCATAGATTTTATTAAAGACCATCAGAACTGATATTAAACGGTATTTTTCAAAATTTGTGACAAATCACTGCTTAAATGTTTGCTCCACGTATATTGTTAATTTTACTTTAAAAATTGAGTACTCATTTGTACTGTTATGTATACTCAATACCATACCATACTATGTTTTATTCTGTATGACGTTCTATTTTCAAATATCCTTCGTGCATTCGAATGAAACAAATGAAGTATGAAACAGTAGCAGTATAAGAAAACAATTGAAACCTGTCACATTCTCACGATTTTCGTATTAATTATAAGATTGATTTATTGATTTATAAAGTGTAATATTATGTTATCTAAATAAAATTGAACCAACACATAAAAGTGTTTTAGTAAAAACTATAAACATAACAGTACAAATTCCACTATTATTCAAAATGATCAGGGCCAGTTTCTGTTCACCTGATGTCAGTTGATAATGCTTAATCATGAGCGAGTTGGTAATGCTCATCATGAGCGAAACCGGTCCTGATCATTTAAAATAAAAGTTAAATTAGTACAAATGACTATTTTTTAAAAATATAATGCCTTTCCACAAAGTATTGATAGTGAACGATCTTAAAGTTGTTAGTTTTAATTTCAACATACAAACGGAAACACAGTTAATATTAACTTATTACAAACATTAATCATTGTTCTTTTTTACTTAATTATAAAAAAGAAACTTAGCACATTGGTTTATTTAATATATAAACTTAAATAAAAAATACATCATTTAAACTAATCCATATTGTTTGTGCCAGATCGTAGAAGAAAGGGATTATATGTAAGGAAAAGATAATGGAACGAAAAAGTCCTTCGAAAGTATTGAGTTTTTCTCGCTCACTAAAACAATGGAGAAAAAAACTACGAAGAGATGAGGCAAAAATAAAATGTGTGAAAAATGTTCATAGTATAATAGTTTTGGCATGCACCGTTTCAGTACATTGTTTAAACAATGAAATGTGTTCTGAAAGAAAAAAAATACTACCGAGATATTGTAGCTGATGCTTTTTAGAAAAAAAATGTATGATGTGATAAGTATGAAAGATTATTGTTATGATTATATGATTATTCTTTTGAAAAACGTTGATGGATATGAAATATGATGTAAACTGTTTGAATACTTGAAACACATTTATAACGCACTAAGTGCCATAAAAATCAAACGAGATTTAAGCAACTTTATTTTATAAACACATAATTTTTTAATACCTAAAAATTTATAAATTTATCGATTTATTCAAAACTTTCACTGTGATATAAAATTTATATCAAAAAAATGTCAAAAACGACACACCACTGTCAACCATTTTGATACAAATGCGTGTATTTCAGAATGCTTTTTATGTAAAAAAAAGTAAGACTTAATTCTCATACCATTTGCATTTTCCACAATCATTCTAACCACAAGAAATTTTTGTGGCATATTGGAGTATTGGCTACTAGATTATTCATTATTTGATACAATTGTACAAGTAAATGTATGTATTACTTCTTCATTGATCTTTTTTCAATTGATATTTTACAAGGACTGTGAAGGACTTATTATCGCCATCATTTTTGTAAACAAAAAAATATAAGCTTTGTGGAACTGATTGTTATCAATTTGCATTACAGCGGATCGCCAGTTAACGTAAAAAAATCCCAAAAGTAATAAAGTAGTAATAATAAAAGCAATTTTTATTGAAAATAAAATTAAATGTTTCTTACTTTTTTTTAAAATTAATGAATAAAAAATTGGCGTACAACAGGTCATCGTTAAAACATTCAATTAAAAGTTTATCAACCAAAGAGCAAAATAACTCAAATGAAGAAAAAATAATGTAGATTTGAGAAATCTGTAAAATGAGAATATTATCGGTGATTTATTTTTAAATAAGGCGTTGAAAAGCAAATAAAAAATATCATAAAACAAAATTGAATATGTTAGAACCTACTATGATTTTTTAAAAAACAGAACAATTATTGTGGTGGGAATACTAGAAAGTATTACGCTTCAAATTTTTTGAACATTTAAAGGTTTAATGAAATTCACGGAAAATAAGTACCTAAGTTCCAAGTAATTATTCTGTAAGCTCTTAAAAAATGCTTTCCAAAGTTTGCTGGCTTAGTGTGTAAGTTTATAAAAGGCGAAAGAATAACCAAACAATGTTTTCAAGCCTCCATTGTTTTTATTTTGAAAATTGTATTGGTTTAGTCTACGCCGCGCCGCATTAAGGTCAATGGAAAATGGTCAAATGCTACAAATAAAATTAATTTGAATAAAAAACTCACCCATAGCTTAACAGCTGAAGTTTTATGATTATTAAAAAGCTGGTTCAATTCCATCTGGCATAATAATAATATAAATTTTGTTAAATCGTTAAATTGTAACAAAATAAGGAAACTTTTTCTTGAATAGAAATAGATAAAATAATTAAAATTCTTAGTTTTATATCTCAAACATGAAACGTTTATACAACGTAGAAGTGAGTAGACCACGGTGAAGGTAGTTATCTTAAAATACGAGATTAAATTAGTTAGTTTACCTTATTACACGAATAAAAGATAAAAATAATATATTCATTTGGTGATGACCGAAATATATCATATTAATATCAAAACGCAAATTTATTAAAATAAGAAAGGTACTGACTGATGTTACCCATAATTGTAGTTTACCACCGAAAAAAATAAATAAAACATAATTTATATTTAAAATACTGAAAACATATCCAATATTTTTCACAAACGAAACACAGATTTTAGTGGTAAAAATGAAATTATTGTTGAATGTGTAGTTTCGTATACGTTGAATGTTTGATAAATTTATCCCCTTTGGGAATACGATAGCTTCGCGTATCATTTTTATTGACTTGTATGTATAGAATAGTATATCATTTCCATTGGGTATATTTTCTCCAAAGGATGGGAAATGAGACACCGTAGAAAAAAGCAAAGTGACATACCACTCGGAATGAAAGTGTTGACACAAGGAAAGAAAACAATTGGGAAACACAATTCCATCCCTAAAAAGCTACTCCAAGAAATAAGGTTCTCTTATATAACATCAAAAATGCCTGTGTATTATTTTATATACTTACTGTTTATATATGAAAAGCTTTTTTTCTAAAAAGGCAGTTGGCATTATTGGAGGAAAAAAATAATGATTTGATAGCAAATTGGACACTTCTCTCAATAGTTTATCAAAATTATGATGTACCAAATAGTAGATACTTAAATATGCTTTAAGCATTCAGGATGATTTGTAAATTACACGTTATTGTTTTGGAAACTGGTTAATTATCATAGTTACAAAAGTGATAGGATTTGAAGTTTTTTTAGAGTTACAACCAACCCGTATATTTACATTTCATCACAAAATATTTATATATGACTAACAATGCCATCACTATGTTTCAATGTTATTGATTGCGAAATGGATTAATTTTACTTATAGTTTGATAGTAATGACGATTAATCAAATGGAAAAGTAGTTGAAAATACAATAATAACTCCTGTAGGTATTTGACATAACAAATGACATCGTTAAAAAGCAATTCGAATGGTCATACATAGGAACGCCTACTGATTTTATAATTGAGTATTGTCCAATGTCGTGCTATTTTAAGAATTAGATTATATTGATAGCTGGACAAATTTATTATTATTCTACGATATTCAATTTCATGTAAAAGATATAATAAAGGTGAATTTGAAAGATCTTGTTCATTATAAATTGGCAAACTATTTAACTGTACTAATAAATACGGTCAGTGATCATAGAGATATGTTGAAACTGGAAGGGTCTGCCTGCCCTTTCTTTCGACGTATGGTATTCCGGCATCCTGGAAAACCGTCAGGTACTATTTATAGGATGTACTTGGCGGAACTGAGGGATCTTAGTATGTCATGGGAGGAAGTAAAGCATTTTGAATACGTCAAGAAAACATGGAGGTGTCATGTAGCGGCCATATGCTTCACTTAGGACGCGAATATGGTCAAAGAAAAAGAAGAAGTAAAACTTAAAATAAACTTTTGCTATAACATATACAGAAATTCATACGTTTTATAAACAGCTTTATAATTTACTTAACTAATACAGTTTGATGTATAAAGCTTTATATAAAATAAAAATAAGTTGGTATTGTTAATGTAATATAGCGGAAAACTACTTCAGCGCTTAATTATGTGCATTTTTATACGGTTGAATTAAAATTTTCCGGAACCATAAAAAATCAACGATTGTCATAAAATGCAGTCGTCTGGAAAGCACAGCACTTTACTTTAACGATGTTGTATTTTATCGGAAAACTATGTATGAAAAAAAAAAGATTCCGCTTATTGTGTTAGATAAAAAAATACTCTCAATATTTTGTTGTAATGCAAGTGGAAGTCGTTGGAAGGTTTTTTTTAATATGTAAAGTTATTTGATACTTTTTTACCCTATGATATTCTTAACCCTCTATAACTTTCATACATACATGGGTAAGGTATACGTTTATACGCCATGTGCTTATACAAGCCTCACAATTTTGTGTTTTTTATTCAATCATATTACACCTTAAAAGAGTTTATATTTCACATAAAAGCTACTCTATAGATCGTCAAAATACAAGAAAAAATGGTTCATAATATAACTCAAAAACCAGTGATATTATGTTTTAAAATCCGAATGCATATTCATTTTTATAATGTTGAAAAAGTCTTTCTTGAGTACCTCAAGTACGCTAGAAATTGCAACAAAAGTGCATAGTAAACTTTTAAAAATTTCCCTATTTTTTCCATAATATTCAATAAATATTTCGATAAATAATGTTTTGAATAATCAGTATGATTTTATACTTTTGTTTCTGTCACAATAAAGGTGGCCATACATCAAGGAAAAAATGGTTCCAGAACATGTCCTGGAACACAACGTGTTTCGCCGTGTTCCCTCCGTGCTCACGCCGTATCGTGGAACATTTCACGAGGCCCGAGATAGGTTTTCATGTTCACGCTCTGAAGGCAGAACCCGGGGAACATACATGCGCGCGCAGTTGTAGATGAACTGTCAAAGTATGTTACGTCATGACTTCATACCACAGCTATAACGAATTGTGGGATACATATAATTATAATTATAAAAATTGAATACTACTCACGTAGGGCAGCACCTGTCGGCATCAACAAATCGGGCGTCATTTTGGAGATCTATTTTTGACTTTGAAATATGACAAAATAAACCATAGACAATAATAAGCTATATTGAAATTATCTTTAATATAAGCATAAGCTGTCTCCGTGGATACTAAAATAATTGTAATTTCATTGTAGAAAGCTTATAAACATTAATCACTTTTAGGTTGTTCACTGTCAATACTTGGTGGAAAGGCATGATATTAATAAAAACACAATATTCCTTTGTACTTCATTCCTCTTTATTTAATAGGTCAGGACTGGCTTCGCTCATTGCGAGCTCAGTTGACAATGCTCCCAATGAGTGAAACCGGTCCTGACCTATTAAATAAAGTGGAATGAAGTACAAATGAATATTGTGTTTTTATTATTATAAACATTAATAATTAACTTTAGTCGCATTTTTTTTACATCCAATGAAATCAAGTAACATTCGTTTGGACACAACACTGACCAACATAACCTTAACGGGTGACATTTACGAAGAACATGTTCTGGAACATAGTTCCTGAGACATTACGTAAATGTTCAGGATCATGTTCCGGGACTTTTGTTCCTAGATATATGGACCCTATTATACTAACATAATATGGTATTTAGCTTAACAGTTTTAAAACTAAGTTTAAAGTTATTACGGCTTTCCACCCTCGTCAGAACTATGTAAATTAATATATATATTTTTAGCTTTATATACTGGCATATAATAAACACTCGGAACGTCTTCTCATTTACTCTAACATTCTAATATACATATATTGAAAAATAATGAAACTAATTGACTTTATGTTATTCTAGGGATACCACATAATCAATTGAAACCAACTAGTCATCTATTTAACTAAATTGAAGTAAAATTAACTTTTATTATTTTTTCAGTGTTTGCTTTACGAGTTAAACTAAAGTTAATGTTACTGATTAGATATTAATGTATTTATTTATCTTTGAAGGCTATTTCATAAAAGACCTATTTGAATTTATAATTTGTAGTAACTATAAAAATTGCTGTATTAAAATATTTTTGATAAATTCAAAGATGTTTATCATAGATTCATTAAACATCATTCGAGAGACTACTACTACTACTATTGTCTTACACTTGGGTGTGGGGCCTTATGGATTACTCCAATTGCCCTTTCGTCTCATGTTGGGATTTCTATTTTTTTTCCCTTTATAGTGTTCGATCCTGCTTTGTATGATACATATATATATATTTTTTTTTTGTTGAGACAGGATGGACATGTATGTATATATATATAAACATATATATATATATATATATTTTTTTTTTTTCCCCCCCCTTTTTTAATTTTTAACAAACAAGTAATAACAATGATAATATAAAAAAAATTAACAAACAAGAATAAGTAAATAACAATAATAATATACAATAAATAACAATGGTAAGGTGAAACAATGGTATATAAAATTATAAAAATATATGAAGTTGTGTGTGGGATCTTGTGTGTATTGTTGGCGTTGGTTGGTTGGGTGGTTGACACTGTAGGGTGATTCATTAACCTCGAGCAGCAGTATATGTTAATATTTTTTTTTTTTTTGTTTTTTGGGGAATTGCTTATCTGTGTTTGTATATATGTTTTTTTTATTAATATTATATATATATATATTTTTTTTTGTCCCTCTTTTTTTTTGTTTTTTACCCTCGAGAGAAGGTCGAGCCTACAGTGTCGGCATGTGTCGTGTGCCTGGGGTGGTTTGTGACGTCACCCCGATTTGTGTGTCATTTTGTGGTGTACCAGCATTTGGGTGTCGGGGTCGGGGGGAGCTAGGGGGGTTTGAGAAGGAGAACCTTCCTTGGCCGTGCTATGTCGGTGTGTGGGTATTTTATGTAATCGTTTAGTAGCGATTTGATAGTGTCGTTTGAGTGGTCTGTCATGTCGCTGTAGAATTTCTTCGACAGTTTCATGACGTGGTCGAATATGGTGTCAGTTTTGGTGTCTCTGTGGAGAGTGGTATTTCGAACGTACCAGGGTGCGCCTGTTAACGTTCGAAGTGATTTGTTTTGTATGGTCTGGAGCGTCTGGATGTGTTTCATGCTTGCATACGCCCATATTGGGCATGCGTAAGTCATGATTGGACGGGTAATCGCGGTGTACAGGAGTAGCTTGCTGTTTATTGCAAGTTTACTTCTGTGCCCAATCATCGGGTAGAGTTGGCCCGTGACTTGGGATGCCTGTTTTATTTTAACAGATATATGGCTGTTGAAATTTAGTCGCGAATCAAGTGTGAGGCCGAGGTATTTTACCGTTCGTGCCCACGGAATGTCTGTGTTTCGCATCCGGATGCTTTTGATATTCTTATCGTGTCTATTTGGCCTGCGACTGAAGGTTATTGCAGTGCTTTTTTCTGGGTGTATTTGAATGCGCCAGTTGGCGCACCAGGCTTGGATGTCCTCACTTGCCTTTTGTACAAGTGCGGTGGCTCTATTTCTGTTTAGTGATCGTGCTAGGATCGCTGTGTCGTCTGCGTACTGCGCAACGATTGTTTCGTTTATCCCGGGTATGAAAGCGGGTAATGGGATGTCATGAGTATAAAGATTGTACAGCAGGGGCGATAAGGCGGACCCCTGTGGTACACCGGCTGTCGGCGTTCGCGTCGTCGATAATTCGCCGTTAACTTTAGTGCGGAAAGTTCTGTTGGTCATAAATGAGTTTAAAATTTTTATCATTGGACTTTCGAGGCCGGCCTCGGAGAGTTTGACTATCATACCTTCTATCCAAACTTTATCGAAAGCTTTGGCGATGTCGAGAAATAGGCCTGTGGTGAAACATCTGCGGTTGAAACCTTCGCTGATGAATTCAACAACTCTGAGTAGTTGATGGTTAGTGGAGTGTCTGTGACGAAAGCCGTGTTGCTCATCCGGGATGAGTTTTTTTTCCGTCACGAATTCCTCTAGTCGGGATTTAATTACACGTTCCAGTAGCTTTCCCATTGTCGGGAGTAGGCTAATGGGTCTGTGATTTTCTGGAATCTGGAGTGGTTTTCCCGGTTTCGGGATTAAGATGATGTCTGCGGCTTTCCAGGCGTGCGGAAAGTGTTGGACTGCTAGGCATGCGTTTATGATCGTTGTGAGTGCTTTGACACCGTTCTCGGGAAGGTGTTTCAGCGCTTTGTGCTTTATTTCATCGTTGCCAGGGGCTTTACGATTGGATAAGCATTTGATTCGGCATTCGATCTCGCCCGTGGTTGCGGGTGCGATGGAATTCTCGGTCGGAGATGCTGTGATCTCTTCAGTGATTTTAATATATTTGGCGGTTATTGTTTCTATACGTGTTTTGAGCACGAGGTCGTTTTGATTGAATTCATTCGGAGAGAATTGTTTCTCGAGTGATTCTGCGAAAGTTTCTGCTTTTTCCGCGGCTGTGAAGACCGGGCCATTCGGACCGTTAAGCGGTTGGATGGGGCATTTTTTGTGTCTGACTGCTTTGCTGAGGATCCAGAATGGGTTGCTTCCTTTGGTCATACCTTGCAGGTATTCACCATAGGTGGAGTCTCTGTGCTCCCGAAGTTCAATTTTGATCTCCGCGGTGAGACGGTTTTTGAGTGCTCGTGCTGTTGGATTGGCGTGCCGGCGCCATTCCTAAGCCGCTCTGTTTTTTTTTCCCGAATTAGGTTTTTAATTCTAACTGGGATATCTGGTCGGTGGTCTTCCACGGGGACTTCGGTCGTGGCGGATTCTTTCGCGGCGCGTATGGAATCCGTCAGACCGGAAATTGCTCTGTCTATGTCTGCCGTATTGGCGAGACTGGCAGGGCTGTGAAAGTTGTCTGAGAAGTGGGTGCTGAAGTCTTCCCAGGAGACTTTGTCTCTGGTTTTTTTCGGCACTATAGCCAGTGGATCATGGGGGTCAGCTAAAAATAGGAGGACCGGCCGGTGGTCTGAATTTAATTCGTGAACGACTCTGATTTGCGGTGTGTGCGACATCGCTATTAATAATGCAAAATCGAGCACATCTTGTGTGTTCGTTGCGGGGTGATATATGGTTGGCTCAATAGGAGCAGCAATGACGGCGTTGTTGTCTAGTGCAAATTTGTAGACGAGTCGGCCACGGGAGGTGGTCCGACGGCTATTCCAGGATGAGTGTTTTGCGTTGAGGTCCCCGGCAATAACGGCGGCGGGGATATCATTCAACAGCAGATCTTTTAAGTCTGATGCTGCCAATGTTGTTCGGTGTGTTGGGGGGCAGTATACAGATATCAATTGTATTTTGCCTGCATTTTTTGTATTAATGCATATCGCGGTAGATTCTAGTTTGCAAGAGGCTAATCGCGGTTTCTGGATAATAGCACAATGATCAATGTGTGATTTTACTACGATGGCGGTTCCTCCGCCTCTCGCGTGCGTCCGGTCGGTCCGGTGCGTACTGTAGTTCGGGAAGTTAATCGGTGTCGCGGGTTTCAAAAACGTTTCATTGACGAGTAGTGCGTCAATGTCGTGTGTTCTAAGGAAATTTTGCACTTCGATTTTATCGTTACGTAGGGAACCGTTTGCGTTCCAGAACGCTATCTGTAGTGATGTAGGTTTTGTCTTAGTGTTGGCCATGGTTGGTTAAGGAGGTGGTCTGGTAATAGTATTCGCATACGCGAGCGATGGTTGCTTGGCTGCGCGCTATTGAGTCCTGGAGATCTCTTACGAGCTCTTCCAGGGCCCTGTCGCGCGCGGCTTCGCGTGGGGCGGGGGGAGAAAAATGCGTGGTACTCACGTTGTGTTTTTGTGTCGGTGTCGGTCTCAGCTGTGTCGTGTCTGCGACTTTCTGTGCCCAGGAAGTGCGAAGTTGTTGTCTCGGTTGTTGGGGTTGTCGTTCGGTTGATTGGTCCTGGTAGCGTCTACCCGTGTTTGTGGGTAGTGCTGGCCAGGTCTCGGCTCGCATTATGGGTCTGCCTGCTCGTGGGTGACTCGGGCAGCCCCGGTAGTTCGCCGGATGTTGTCCGGAGCAGTTTGCGCAGGTCGCCGGGCCGTCTTCTCTGTTTTTGTTGCAGGCGTCTGTTCTGTGGTCTTTCCCGCACTTTACGCATCGCGGCTGAGCGTGGCATCCGGTCTGGGAGTGCCCGAACCTCTGGCAGTTATGACATTGGCCAAGTTCAGTTTTTCGTTTCAGCGATTCAGCTGAAACGTTGTAGTTTTTTAGTTTTTTTATGTCGAACGTTTTTTTGCCCTCTTCTGTGTGTTCGATGTCGAGCAGCATGAGGGCCATTGGAGTCCTGTCGTTTCCTTTTTTCATTCTTTGTGCTTTTATTATCGGGTATCCCTCAGCACGCAACATTTCCTCCACCTTTGAGTCCTCGAGGTTTTCGGGGATACCCTTAAGGACGATCTTATATGTTTTGTCCTCCCTAAGGGTAAAGCAGTGGAAGGAGATGCTGCGTCTGTCTAAAAAGTCTACGATCCTTCGGTAGATGGTGCTGTTTTCCGAGTTGACTCTCAGGGAATCTTTCTGGTCTGTTGCGGAGAAGCCTGAGAGTCCGGCCAGCTTCAGGTCGTTTTCGAGGATGGCGAAGTCCTTTTTGTTGTGAATTATAATCGGTGGTGTTTTTTCAGTTTTTTTGTTAGGAGTCGAGTTGTCCATATTTTTGATGTTGGTGGATGGCTGCAGGGTGGTTTTGTCATTTGTAGTTTTTGGAAGCGGTTTTTTTGAGGAAGTTGTCGGAGATGCTGCGCGTGGTGATGTGTCTGGCGGGTTTTTATTAGATTTTTTTGCTGCTTTTTTGGTGCGGCGGCTGGGTATTGTCTTAAACGTTTCTGATTTGGAGGGTTCATCCTCTTCAGATCGTAGTTTGCGTTTAAGTGGTATGGTATTTCGTGTTCGTGGTTCGGGGGGCTGTGAGTCTGAGGATTCGTTGTCCGAGTTGTCGCAGGCCATGTCTTCCCAGCTGAGGTCTGGGGTCGGTGAGCTTTTTTTTTTTTAGAATTTTTTTGAGGTTGTGAGCCTTTTCTTCCGTTTTGGTGTATGGCGAGAATGCCATACAGAGCAGGTGGTGGAGAGTCAGGAGGGACTCTACCGAGATGAGTCCTTTTCCGTCTTTCCCGGTGTGGAGAAGGTCGGTAATTTTGAAGAGCATTGAGTCCGGGTGGGTTTTTTCGGTTATGTTGATAGGTTCCGATGCAATTTTTTGCTCCTCTGGAGTCCAGTCTGGAGTATTGTTGTCGTAGGCGTCGTTCGGTGTGATCGGAGTATTGTTGTCAGTCATTTTGGTTGAAGTATTTTTCGGGCTTGGTCGTTGTATGTGGGTAGTGCTGGCTTGTAGAGTTGTTTGTCTTGCGGGTGTAGAAATTCGGAAGCGGTGGTCGGTGATAGATTAGCGGCGGTCGGTAGGTTTGGTATTGTTGTCTGAAAATTTTGGTATTTGCGGAACAGTAGCGATGGTGGCGATGTGCACTGGGCTGCTATCTGATCGTGAATGTCGAGAGACTACTAAATATAACTATAATTAAGGTAAATAAGTAAATACTTCACTTTGTTTCTCATTATCGGATACATTATCAAAAAAAAACTTTATTTATAAAAGCATACATTTTTTAAATTATGGAATAAATAGTTCATTTATTGATTTGGCATTTACTTGGTAGAACTCCATTTTAATAGGGTAAAATATCAAGGTATTTCAGTTCTACAGTTTTTAAAAAAAGTTAAAGGTTGATAGCTATTTCGGCTTACGCCATCGTCAGAACTATGCTTTAAACGTACATTTACTCAGCTATATATACTGTCTAAGAAGAGATACACAATGCATCATATTATTCACTCTAACATACTAATTCGAATTCTAATTACAATATTGCACTTATTAAATGTGATTTTAGTGTTACAAAGAAAGATAAGCAGTCTGGGTTTTTAAAAACATTAATTAGAATAATTTAAACTGATATTTATTATTAACTGTGCTACATTAAATTTATTAACTATGGCTTTAGTGTTTTGAAAAACAATAAGCAATGTGGGATTTTCCACAGGTAAATTAGGAAAAATTATATTGATATTTATTATTAATTACATTAAGGGTTTTAACAACGGCGATGGATTAATAATGGTTTGCTCATTTAAGATGTTTTGTTTATGTCATTTAAGATGTTTTTTTTTAAATACAAAATCAGACTCACAATTTGCAAATCATTGAACATTCATTTCGTTCTAAATTCATCAAAGTCATCCTATTTAAATAAGTATTGTTTTAAAAAGTAAATACAAATAGCATGTGTAAACTGGTTTGATTGACTTATTCTTGATAATAAATACAGTTGTAGTGTGAGAGACAAATGTGGCAATGTTTATGATATAACTAAAATTGAATTAAAAAATATTTTCTGTACTATGAAAAAAATATTTTAATAAAGAAAATGTGTCAAAACTATTTATTATGGATGCCAAGACGGTGTGCAAGCAGTACGCGGCAATGTAATACGAAAGTTATGTTTGCTTTCCTCGAAACAAGTTGAGAGAAAACACAATAAAAAGAAAGCGTAAAACCGGTCATATACATTTTTTTCCTTTTTATCATACGAGCGTTAAATTTATCGGAAGTAATTTGATTTCCAGTTATTTTAATAAAACTGCAAAGAGATAGGAAGAAACCATTTAGGGGAAGTGTGCGAGCAAATTTTCTCGAAAGCTTCTCTTGGGGATAAGGCAAGTCATGGATAGAAATATGAAAAGTATTAATTTTTATATCATTTTTTTATTGCTTTTATTGAAACTTACTTGGTAGCAATCCATTATAATATAACATATATATACAGACGCGCTGTATTTGGTTCGATGACAAATATTTTATATAGGTTACGTTAGATAATCTTGAGTCTTAGGTGATTAGTTTTTTTCGTACATGCATCTGAATAATTTTCTTCCAAAAAGTGATTATTCGAGCCTACTGCGTTGCAGGTGTATGCAGCATCTAGTTATGTCGCTGACTAAAGGCGCTTCGAGAAAATTTAATTAAATATGTATTTTGTTTGCTACTTACTATAACGGCAACGTAGCGGATTAGGTCATCTAGGCCTTTCATAGTTATCAATTATCTGCTCATATCTATCATAGTGCTCGAATCCATGAAAAGAAACGATGAAGCTCGATGGTGCTCCAAAAGGATGATGGCTAACTAACCTGTCTAAAAACGTTAGGTAAAGATAGCGTCAACAAGAATGCATCTCCTAATTTTACCCACAAATCTAATCTAGTTGATATTGTTATATTTATAACAATTGATTTGCTATTTAAGGTTAACTATATGGAGTTAATATCTGGAAGTAAGTGGAAAAAATATCTGTCAAATTTTGTAATATAAGAAGTGGAATAACAATAAGATATCAAATTTAATTATACATTGAAAATGAACTGAACCGCCGAATACATCGAAGATTATATTCTTGTTTTGACTTGGCATTGGTAGGCATTGCTTACAATTAGTTAACATAATGTTTTTTTTCAAATAACTATGTAGTTATAACAATCAATGATAATCCAGGTTATAAATCTATATACTCGTAAAATAAATAAAAAGTTATAACCAAGTTATACGTAAGCGAAATTCTCCTCTTAATGGATCAATACAAATGTCATTGCATCATTGCAGTTGGAGTAATCAGTAAACATTGAAAACTTGCCGTGTTTCTTATTCAAATGAGGTTAAATTTGAAATGTGAATAGGTAGCGGGAATTCTGGCCGAGAAAACGCACGAATGTATGTATGCAAAGCCGACAAGATATAGAAGTTCGACAGTGTTCGTTTACAAGAAAACCATTACTTGGAATTTCTGACATTAAAATGTGAATAGAATCACGAAAGATGAACATAATGTAAATAAATTATAAATGGAGTAGCTTTTGAATTTTTCTTATATTTTATAGGCCTAAAAATGAGTTATGTCATTGCCTTTGATTTTAGTATTCTCTGGCTCGAATCCAATAACGAACTTTTTCATGATTCGATTTTTGAATTCCAGTTTGAAGTTATAGTTGTCTGTGATCAGAGTTGATCGGTTTTGTAACCCGGTAAAAAAAATAGTTTGATAGTCAATACACACCATTTAATGCGTTGAAAATCTAATATTTAAGTTTATTTTTTCAAATATTTTAGTTGTGATTTTGACCAGAATACAATTCTCGATAACGGGGTTAATATACTCGATCAACCGCTCAAGCAAAAAACTGAATAAATTGTTTGAAAGTTATGGTAAGTTATGTAACATTTTTTTAAATAAATAAAAGTAGTTTAAAAAAACGATTATTTTATTCGTCATTTTAATTAAATCGCTCTTTTGTGAAACTTCGAAAATCAATTTAAAACAAGTTTTAGGATACATCGGTTTTAAGATAAGCTTAGATCAGCCATACTCAACCTTTTTTCCCTCCGGGCCGCATTCCGATATTTGCTTCTCTACGTGGGCCGCAACATATTTATGGTATATTCCTTTTTGTTAGCTCACCGAGGAATTTGAAATCCTCGATTTTGTAAGAGCTTACTAGGCCGCACATTAGGGCTTAGTGAGCCGCAGGTTGAGTATGGCTGGCTTAGATTGATAAGATTAATATTTAAACAATAAGTGGGTATTGACTCATATAATATAGCAAGAAGATAAGTAAAAACAGGTTAGGTAAAATGATCGATATTTTGTTGTATACAATACATATAGGTATTGTCTAGCACAGTGCTTCCCAAACGTATTTGTGTCACGCCACACTTCGAACCTTCAAAAATCTCTGTCAATCTTTTTATTCAATTCAAATCTTATTTTGGGTCCGAAATAAAATCGTGAAAAAATGCTTCAATTATAAAACCCACATAGTCAATAATATTTTTAATTTAACTTTCTCAAGTAGATACATATTTACCTATATTATGAGACACGTAAAACTCGGGAAAACATAACATTAGTACAAATCTTGAGTTAATGTGAGTTGCAAAGAGTTTTTACTTGTGGTACTAATTTAGTCAATTTTTTTCTCTATAACTTATCATTTTCACCAATATAGCCGCATTCAACAAAATATGATAGAAAAAACAACAATAATTTGCGAGTTAAATTTGTCATAATTGGAAATTTTGTTTGGAAAAAAGGGGACAAATATTTTCGAATTACTCCCCAAAACATTGAAATTGCCCCCCAGGAGGGCGTACACCCCACGTTGAAAAACACTGGTCTAGCCAATATAATATGATATGGATCATTATTTTGCAGGCAATAAATTGTTCATGCAACAAATTCATGCGGCGGTAAACAGCTAACGATACATTGATGAATTGCTAGTTGTAAAATTGACAAGACTTATTAATAATATTTATATATACCCAATCCTTTTGTAAGCGATTTTTTTGAGCGATTTTGATTTAACGTGATTTTTTTGGACGACACCGTTACTTCTTTTGCGCGATTTACTCGTTACGCATTTTTTTTTCGAAAACTTTTTTACTGAAAAAATGATGACCCTGCGCAGTGACGTTCATAGGCTATAGGCCGCCCTTAGGCAGAGTTTGTAGTAGCGCTCTTACTATTCAAAATATATTTTTTAAATTACCTTATATGCCACCTATAGTGCTGAGTAACATTAAAACAAGATTTTTGCGATAAATTGAACTACTGTTTACCCATCGGTCATAATATAATACAATTGAAAAAAAAATTGTCAGCAATTTTTTTTGTCAAAGACATTGATTGATGCATAATTTTTATTTTAAGCTAAATTCGTGTGTCAAAAATATTCAGTAATTTTAAAAAAAATGTGATCATTTGCCGCTCCCTTGGACTTGCCGCCCCTAGGCAACTGCCTACTCGCCTATACCCTTGAAATGTCCCTGACCCTGCACAAAATAATATGGTATAATTCAGTGCTCATGTTCAATATTTAATATCTAAATTTGTTTAAATACAATGCATTTATTATATAGGTTAAATAGCACGTTTCCCGGTCATTAATTTTACCACCGAGAGTTACTCTGTCAAATAAATGCACTCCAGACGTCCAAATATTTTAAATAATAAATACGAACCGGTGATGGAAATATTATTTTTCAATTAAAAAACATTTATATGGTGATGTTTTAGGCACGTATCAATTAAATGTCTGCTTTTAAAAATAAAATATTTTACACTAAAGTATTTCAAAAAATGAGTTTAAGCTGTTCGTCGTATAAACAAAACAAACCTAATGTAATAATAATTGACTCAAATAAAAAAAAAACAAGAAAAGATCGTATTTCATCAAATGAGTCCGAGCAAAATTCATTACGATTGTTAAAAAAATCAGGATCAATTATATTTCGTAACCAATATTAAAGTCATAAGTCAATATGATTAAATAATATGTATCTGTTTCTCATTTAATTTTTATAATCAATAACAATGTTACATTTTAAATGCAATGAAAAATTGCGCGAATCTGAAGAAAAAAAAATGTTTTTTCATACATTTTTGATACTTTTTTACGCGATATTTTGGATTAGGAGGTTTTTTAACGCGCCACTTTCTGGAACCAATGTATCGCGTATAAAAAGGATTAGGTGTATGTTTAAAGTCAGTGATCATCTATTATGAAGCCAAAAAACGGTGCAGTTTGCTGTATAAATCGCTGTATGAAGTTGACGAGTCTTGAATGCAATAACATCATGTCTCCGTTTCTCTAAAGATATACGTTTTCCGGTGCACTACGTAAACATTATCAACGGTAAGAAGAAAGACTGCTGGCGGAGTATCTCAGACTGTCTGTTACAGTGGTTTCGATTAAAAACTTTATTATTTAACTATGACATAAAACGTCACGTACTCATAATAAATAATAAAGTGTTACAATGAAACAAATGATAAGTTAAAATTTGAAAAGTTAACTACTAGTCGTATCCTAGCCTTAACCTTATATCCCTACTACTCTCTTTGAAAAGGAGAGGTTGAACGATTGAGTAACAAAGAGTTTTCGAAGACAAAAAAGCTTCTATTGTGATCCCTCCATAAGGAGACATTGTGGTTTACATTTAAAGCGGGTAAAGATTGAGAAAAAAAATAAAAAATATTAAATAATACTTCATAAAGAATCGTATCTAAGTAAAAGCAAATGTATGTTAAATGACAATTATTCAATGAAACCAATATCACTCTACCAACTAAGCATTCGTATTTTAGATATTTTATCATATGTCATTAATCATTTATATACTTAATATAAACAACGGATAATGTATTGAGTTAACCAAAAGATAGTCCACCACTGTCGCCATTTTGTTAATGCATTTTTTCTGAAATATATTGTGAAGGTTTGATGTCACGATGGTGCTAAACACCAATAACATATCACGATTCCAGCTTACACGCAACTTCTCGAGTAAATCCGATTTGGTTGAATGTCATAAAGAAGAACAAATCTCTGAAAGCAAGATTTCAGAAACGTATTCAAGAGACACAAATCGATTCACTGATCGAACTCATCATGTCGCCACCCGAGAGCATCTTGGATAATTAAAATTTACTCCCTATGATAATGGGCAAATTGGACGATTCCAGCTTACACGCCGCTTCTCGAGTAAATCCGATTTGGTTGAATGTCATAAAGAAGGACAAATCTCTGAAAGCAAGACTTCGGAACCGTATTCAAGAGACACGAATCGATTCGCTGATCGAACTCATCATGTCGAGCGATGTTGTCATACGCACCAGGAGATTGAAGTTTTCGAGACGCGCTAAACGTGAACATCACCGGCCTGAAAAACACACGGAGATTGAAGACTCGCCACCCGCACCTAGCACCTTGGATAATTTAAATTTACTCCCCTTTGACGACATGTACACACTTTGTTTTATTGATTGAATATATTTTGCCTTATCATTAACCAGTATTTTCCTCCATCTTGTCAATTCTTATAACTAACATTCATTCTTCTAGCGGACACTTCGGATAGACTCAGTCATCAGTTGAAGATGAAATTCCGGCTCAACGAAAGGCTTGCTGAGAGCGGCGTTCGAATCCATATGATGGCTCTCAAAATCGTGAAAAGTCATAACAAACTTCGATCGGAAACTATTTTGTCTGGCATTTTGAACGAATACTAGATATGGACTTGATATTATCGCTTTTGCGCCTGCTGGAAATTCTCAAAGTGAAACCTCATAGAGGCATTGATTTTATATCAAGGCTACCGCTTGACATTTCAACTTCGATAATGGGCAAGTTGGACGATTCCAGCTTACACGCCGCTTCTCGAGTAAACCCGATTTGGTTGAATGTCGTGAAGAAGGACAAATCTCTGAAAGCAAGACTTCGGAACCGTATTCAAGAGACACGAATCGATTCGCTGATCGAACTCATCATGTCGAGCGATGTAGTCATACGCACCAGGAGATTGAAGTTTTCGAGACGCGCTAAGCGTGAACATCACCGGCCTGAAAAACACACGGAGATTGAAGACTCGCCACCCGCACCTAGCACCTTGGATAATTTAAATTTACTCCCCTTTGACGACATGTACACACTTTGTTTTATTGATTGAATATATTTTGCCTTATCATTAACCAGTATTTTCCTCCATCTTGTCAATTCTTATACTAGATATGGACTTGATCTTTTCGCTTTTGCGCCTGCTGGGAATTCTCAAAGTGAAACCTCATATAGGCATTGATTTTATATCAAGGCTACCGCTTGACATTTCAACTTCGATAATGGGCAAGTTGGACGATTCCAGCTTACACGCCGCTTCTCGAGTAAACCCGATTTGGTTGAATGTCGTGAAGAAGGACAAATCTCTGAAAGCAAGACTTCGGAACCGTATTCAAGAGACACGAATCGATTCGCTGATCGAACTCATCATGTCGAGCGATGTAGTCATACGCACCAGGAGATTGAAGTTTTCGAGACGCGCTAAGCGTGAACATCACCGGCCTGAAAAACACACGGAGATTGAAGACTCGCCACCCGCACCTAGCACCTTGGATAATTTAAATTTACTCCCCTTTGACGACATGTACACACTTTGTTTTATTGATTGAATATATTTTGCCTTATCATTAACCAGTATTTTCCTCCATCTTGTCAATTCTTATAACTAACATTCATTCTTCTAGCGGACACTTCGGATAGACTCAGTCATCAGTTGAAGATGAAATTCCGGCTCAACGAAAGGCTTGCTGAGAGCGGCGTTCGAATCCATATGATGGCTCTCAAAATCGTGAAAAGTCATAACAAATTTCGATCGGAAACTATTTTGTCTGGCATTTTGAACGAATACTAGATATGGACTTGATCTTTTCGCTTTTGCGCCTGCTGGGAATTCTCAAAGTGAAACCTCATAGAGGCATTGATTTTATATCAAGGCTACCGCTTGACATTTCAACTTCGATAATGGGCAAGTTGGACGATTCCAGCTTACACGCCGCTTCTCGAGTAAACCCGATTTGGTTGAATGTCGTGAAGAAGGACAAATCTCTGAAAGCAAGACTTCGGAACCGTATTCAAGAGACACGAATCGATTCGCTGATCGAACTCATCATGTCGAGCGATGTAGTCATACGCACCAGGAGATTGAAGTTTTCGAGACGCGCTAAGCGTGAACATCACCGGCCTGAAAAACACACGGAGATTGAAGACTCGCCACCCGCACCTAGCACCTTGGATAATTTAAATTTGCTCCCCTTTGACGACATGTACACACTTTGTTTTATTGATTGAATATATTTTGCCTTATCATTAACCAGTATTTTCCTCCATCTTGTCAATTCTTATACTAGATATGGACTTGATCTTTTCGCTTTTGCGCCTGCTGGGAATTCTCAAAGTGAAACCTCATATAGGCATTGATTTTATATCAAGGCTACCGCTTGACATTTCAACTTCGATAATGGGCAAGTTGGACGATTCCAGCTTACACGCCGCTTCTCGAGTAAACCCGATTTGGTTGAATGTCGTGAAGAAGGACAAATCTCTGAAAGCAAGACTTCGGAACCGTATTCAAGAGACACGAATCGATTCGCTGATCGAACTCATCATGTCGAGCGATGTAGTCATACGCACCAGGAGATTGAAGTTTTCGAGACGCGCTAAGCGTGAACATCACCGGCCTGAAAAACACACGGAGATTGAAGACTCGCCACCCGCACCTAGCACCTTGGATAATTTAAATTTACTCCCCTTTGACGACATGTACACACTTTGTTTTATTGATTGAATATATTTTGCCTTATCATTAACCAGTATTTTCCTCCATCTTGTCAATTCTTATAACTAACATTCATTCTTCTAGCGGACACTTCGGATAGACTCAGTCATCAGTTGAAGATGAAATTCCGGCTCAACGAAAGGCTTGCTGAGAGCGGCGTTCGAATCCATATGATGGCTCTCAAAATCGTGAAAAGTCATAACAAATTTCGATCGGAAACTATTTTGTCTGGCATTTTGAACGAATACTAGATATGGACTTGATCTTTTCGCTTTTGCGCCTGCTGGGAATTCTCAAAGTGAAACCTCATAGAGGCATTGATTTTATATCAAGGCTACCGCTTGACATTTCAACTTCGATAATGGGCAAGTTGGACGATTCCAGCTTACACGCCGCTTCTCGAGTAAACCCGATTTGGTTGAATGTCGTGAAGAAGGACAAATCTCTGAAAGCAAGACTTCGGAACCGTATTCAAGAGACACGAATCGATTCGCTGATCGAACTCATCATGTCGAGCGATGTAGTCATACGCACCAGGAGATTGAAGTTTTCGAGACGCGCTAAGCGTGAACATCACCGGCCTGAAAAACACACGGAGATTGAAGACTCGCCACCCGCACCTAGCACCTTGGATAATTTAAATTTACTCCCCTTTGACGACATGTACACACTTTGTTTTATTGATTGAATATATTTTGCCTTATCATTAACCAGTATTTTCCTCCATCTTGTCAATTCTTATAACTAACATTCATTCTTCTAGCGGACACTTCGGATAGACTGAGTCATCAGTTGAAGATGAAATTCCGGCTCAACGAAATGCTTGCTGAGAGCGGCGTTCGAATCCATATGATGGCTCTCAAAATCGTGAAAAGTCATAACAAATTTCGATCGGAAACTATTTTGTATGGCATTTTGAACGAATACTAGATATGGACTTGATCTTTTCGCTTTTGCGCCTGCTGGGAATTCTCAAAGTGAAACCTCATAGAGGCATTGATTTTATATCAAGGCTACCGCTTGACATTTCAACTTCGATAATGGGCAAGTTGGACGATTCCAGCTTACACGCCGCTTCTCGAGTAAACCCGATTTGGTTGAATGTCGTGAAGAAGGACAAATCTCTGAAAGCAAGACTTCGGAACCGTATTCAAGAGACACGAATCGATTCGCTGATCGAACTCATCATGTCGAGCGATGTAGTCATACGCACCAGGAGATTGAAGTTTTCGAGACGCGCTAAGCGTGAACATCACCGGCCTGAAAAACACACGGAGATTGAAGACTCGCCACCCGCACCTAGCACCTTGGATAATTTAAATTTACTCCCCTTTGACGACATGTACACACTTTGTTTTATTGATTGAATATATTTTGCCTTATCATTAACCAGTATTTTCCTCCATCTTGTCAATTCTTATAACTAACATTCATTCTTCTAGCGGACACTTCGGATAGACTGAGTCATCAGTTGAAGATGAAAGTCCGGCTCAACGATAGGCTTGCTGAGAGCGGCGTTCGTATCCATATGATGGCTCTCAAAATCGTGAAAAGTCATAACAAATTTCGATCGGAATCTATTTTGTCTGTCATTTTGAACGAATACTAGATATGGACTTGATCTTTTCGCTTTTGCGCCTGCTGGGAATTCTCAAAGTGAAACCTCATAGAGGCATTGATTTTATATCAAGGCTACCGCTTGACATTTCAACTTCGATAATGGGCAAGTTGGACGATTCCAGCTTACACGCCGCTTCTCGAGTAAACCCGATTTGGTTGAATGTCGTGAAGAAGGACAAATCTCTGAAAGCAAGACTTCGGAACCGTATTCAAGAGACACGAATCGATTCGCTGATCGAACTCATCATGTCGAGCGATGTAGTCATACGCACCAGGAGATTGAAGTTTTCGAGACGCGCTAAGCGTGAACATCACCGGCCTGAAAAACACACGGAGATTGAAGACTCGCCACCCGCACCTAGCACCTTGGATAATTTCAATTTTCTCCCCTTTGACGACATGTACACACTTTGTTTTATTGATTGAATATATTTTGCCTTATCATTAACCAGTATTTTCCTCCATCTTGTCAATTCTTATACTAGATATGGACTTGATCTTTTCGCTTTTGCGCCTGCTGGGAATTCTCAAAGTGAAACCTCATAGAGGCATTGATTTTATATCAAGGCTACCGCTTGACATTTCAACTTCGATAATGGGCAAGTTGGACGATTCCAGCTTACACGCCGCTTCTCGAGTAAACCCGATTTGGTTGAATGTCGTGAAGAAGGACAAATCTCTGAAAGCAAGACTTCGGAACCGTATTCAAGAGACACGAATCGATTCGCTGATCGAACTCATCATGTCGAGCGATGTAGTCATACGCACCAGGAGATTGAAGTTTTCGAGACGCGCTAAGCGTGAACATCACCGGCCTGAAAAACACACGGAGATTGAAGACTCGCCACCCGCACCTAGCACCTTGGATAATTTAAATTTACTCCCCTTTGACGACATGTACACACTTTGTTTTATTGATTGAATATATTTTGCCTTATCATTAACCAGTATTTTCCTCCATCTTGTCAATTCTTATAACTAACATTCATTCTTCTAGCGGACACTTCGGATAGACTCAGTCATCAGTTGAAGATGAAATTCCGGCTCAACGAAAGGCTTGCTGAGAGCGGCGTTCGAATCCATATGATGGCTCTCAAAATCGTGAAAAGTCATAACAAATTTCGATCGGAAACTATTTTGTCTGGCATTTTGAACGAATACTAGATATGGACTTGATCTTTTCGCTTTTGCGCCTGCTGGGAATTCTCAAAGTGAAACCTCATAGAGGCATTGATTTTATATCAAGGCTACCGCTTGACATTTCAACTTCGATAATGGGCAAGTTGGACGATTCCAGCTTACACGCCGCTTCTCGAGTAAACCCGATTTGGTTGAATGTCGTGAAGAAGGACAAATCTCTGAAAGCAAGACTTCGGAACCGTATTCAAGAGACACGAATCGATTCGCTGATCGAACTCATCATGTCGAGCGATGTAGTCATACGCACCAGGAGATTGAAGTTTTCGAGACGCGCTAAGCGTGAACATCACCGGCCTGAAAAACACACGGAGATTGAAGACTCGCCACCCGCACCTAGCACCTTGGATAATTTAAATTTGCTCCCCTTTGACGACATGTACACACTTTGTTTTATTGATTGAATATATTTTGCCTTATCATTAACCAGTATTTTCCTCCATCTTGTCAATTCTTATACTAGATATGGACTTGATCTTTTCGCTTTTGCGCCTGCTGGGAATTCTCAAAGTGAAACCTCATAGAGGCATTGATTTTATATCAAGGCTACCGCTTGACATTTCAACTTCGATAATGGGCAAGTTGGACGATTCCAGCTTACACGCCGCTTCTCGAGTAAACCCGATTTGGTTGAATGTCGTGAAGAAGGACAAATCTCTGAAAGCAAGACTTCGGAACCGTATTCAAGAGACACGAATCGATTCGCTGATCGAACTCATCATGTCGAGCGATGTAGTCATACGCACCAGGAGATTGAAGTTTTCGAGACGCGCTAAGCGTGAACATCACCGGCCTGAAAAACACACGGAGATTGAAGACTCGCCACCCGCACCTAGCACCTTGGATAATTTAAATTTACTCCCCTTTGACGACATGTACACACTTTGTTTTATTGATTGAATATATTTTGCCTTATCATTAACCAGTATTTTCCTCCATCTTGTCAATTCTTATAACTAACATTCATTCTTCTAGCGGACACTTCGGATAGACTCAGTCATCAGTTGAAGATGAAATTCCGGCTCAACGAAAGGCTTGCTGAGAGCGGCGTTCGAATCCATATGATGGCTCTCAAAATCGTGAAAAGTCATAACAAATTTCGATCGGAAACTATTTTGTCTGGCATTTTGAACGAATACTAGATATGGACTTGATCTTTTCGCTTTTGCGCCTGCTGGGAATTCTCAAAGTGAAACCTCATAGAGGCATTGATTTTATATCAAGGCTACCGCTTGACATTTCAACTTCGATAATGGGCAAGTTGGACGATTCCAGCTTACACGCCGCTTCTCGAGTAAACCCGATTTGGTTGAATGTCGTGAAGAAGGACAAATCTCTGAAAGCAAGACTTCGGAACCGTATTCAAGAGACACGAATCGATTCGCTGATCGAACTCATCATGTCGAGCGATGTAGTCATACGCACCAGGAGATTGAAGTTTTCGAGACGCGCTAAGCGTGAACATCACCGGCCTGAAAAACACACGGAGATTGAAGACTCGCCACCCGCACCTAGCACCTTGGATAATTTAAATTTGCTCCCCTTTGACGACATGTACACACTTTGTTTTATTGATTGAATATATTTTGCCTTATCATTAACCAGTATTTTCCTCCATCTTGTCAATTCTTATACTAGATATGGACTTGATCTTTTCGCTTTTGCGCCTGCTGGGAATTCTCAAAGTGAAACCTCATATAGGCATTGATTTTATATCAAGGCTACCGCTTGACATTTCAACTTCGATAATGGGCAAGTTGGACGATTCCAGCTTACACGCCGCTTCTCGAGTAAACCCGATTTGGTTGAATGTCGTGAAGAAGGACAAATCTCTGAAAGCAAGACTTCGGAACCGTATTCAAGAGACACGAATCGATTCGCTGATCGAACTCATCATGTCGAGCGATGTAGTCATACGCACCAGGAGATTGAAGTTTTCGAGACGCGCTAAGCGTGAACATCACCGGCCTGAAAAACACACGGAGATTGAAGACTCGCCACCCGCACCTAGCACCTTGGATAATTTAAATTTACTCCCCTTTGACGACATGTACACACTTTGTTTTATTGATTGAATATATTTTGCCTTATCATTAACCAGTATTTTCCTCCATCTTGTCAATTCTTATAACTAACATTCATTCTTCTAGCGGACACTTCGGATAGACTCAGTCATCAGTTGAAGATGAAATTCCGGCTCAACGAAAGGCTTGCTGAGAGCGGCGTTCGAATCCATATGATGGCTCTCAAAATCGTGAAAAGTCATAACAAATTTCGATCGGAAACTATTTTGTCTGGCATTTTGAACGAATACTAGATATGGACTTGATCTTTTCGCTTTTGCGCCTGCTGGGAATTCTCAAAGTGAAACCTCATAGAGGCATTGATTTTATATCAAGGCTACCGCTTGACATTTCAACTTCGATAATGGGCAAGTTGGACGATTCCAGCTTACACGCCGCTTCTCGAGTAAACCCGATTTGGTTGAATGTCGTGAAGAAGGACAAATCTCTGAAAGCAAGACTTCGGAACCGTATTCAAGAGACACGAATCGATTCGCTGATCGAACTCATCATGTCGAGCGATGTAGTCATACGCACCAGGAGATTGAAGTTTTCGAGACGCGCTAAGCGTGAACATCACCGGCCTGAAAAACACACGGAGATTGAAGACTCGCCACCCGCACCTAGCACCTTGGATAATTTAAATTTGCTCCCCTTTGACGACATGTACACACTTTGTTTTATTGATTGAATATATTTTGCCTTATCATAAACCAGTATTTTCCTCCATCTTGTCAATTCTTATACTAGATATGGACTTGATCTTTTCGCTTTTGCGCCTGCTGGGAATTCTCAAAGTGAAACCTCATATAGGCATTGATTTTATATCAAGGCTACCGCTTGACATTTCAACTTCGATAATGGGCAAGTTGGACGATTCCAGCTTACACGCCGCTTCTCGAGTAAACCCGATTTGGTTGAATGTCGTGAAGAAGGACAAATCTCTGAAAGCAAGACTTCGGAACCGTATTCAAGAGACACGAATCGATTCGCTGATCGAACTCATCATGTCGAGCGATGTAGTCATACGCACCAGGAGATTGAAGTTTTCGAGACGCGCTAAGCGTGAACATCACCGGCCTGAAAAACACACGGAGATTGAAGACTCGCCACCCGCACCTAGCACCTTGGATAATTTAAATTTACTCCCCTTTGACGACATGTACACACTTTGTTTTATTGATTGAATATATTTTGCCTTATCATTAACCAGTATTTTCCTCCATCTTGTCAATTCTTATAACTAACATTCATTCTTCTAGCGGACACTTCGGATAGACTCAGTCATCAGTTGAAGATGAAATTCCGGCTCAACGAAAGGCTTGCTGAGAGCGGCGTTCGAATCCATATGATGGCTCTCAAAATCGTGAAAAGTCATAACAAATTTCGATCGGAAACTATTTTGTCTGGCATTTTGAACGAATACTAGATATGGACTTGATCTTTTCGCTTTTGCGCCTGCTGGGAATTCTCAAAGTGAAACCTCATAGAGGCATTGATTTTATATCAAGGCTACCGCTTGACATTTCAACTTCGATAATGGGCAAGTTGGACGATTCCAGCTTACACGCCGCTTCTCGAGTAAACCCGATTTGGTTGAATGTCGGGAAGAAGGACAAATCTCTGAAAGCAAGACTTCGGAACCGTATTCAAGAGACACGAATCGATTCGCTGATCGAACTCATCATGTCGAGCGATGTAGTCATACGCACCAGGAGATTGAAGTTTTCGAGACGCGCTAAGCGTGAACATCACCGGCCTGAAAAACACACGGAGATTGAAGACTCGCCACCCGCACCTAGCACCTTGGATAATTTAAATTTGCTCCCCTTTGACGACATGTACACACTTTGTTTTATTGATTGAATATATTTTGCCTTATCATTAACCAGTATTTTCCTCCATCTTGTCAATTCTTATACTAGATATGGACTTGATCTTTTCGCTTTTGCGCCTGCTGGGAATTCTCAAAGTGAAACCTCATAGAGGCATTGATTTTATATCAAGGCTACCGCTTGACATTTCAACTTCGATAATGGGCAAGTTGGACGATTCCAGCTTACACGCCGCTTCTCGAGTAAACCCGATTTGGTTGAATGTCGTGAAGAAGGACAAATCTCTGAAAGCAAGACTTCGGAACCGTATTCAAGAGACACGAATCGATTCGCTGATCGAACTCATCATGTCGAGCGATGTAGTCATACGCACCAGGAGATTGAAGTTTTCGAGACGCGCTAAGCGTGAACATCACCGGCCTGAAAAACACACGGAGATTGAAGACTCGCCACCCGCACCTAGCACCTTGGATAATTTAAATTTGCTCCCCTTTGACGACATGTACACACTTTGTTTTATTGATTGAATATATTTTGCCTTATCATTAACCAGTATTTTCCTCCATCTTGTCAATTCTTATACTAGATATGGACTTGATCTTTTCGCTTTTGCGCCTGCTGGGAATTCTCAAAGTGAATCCTCATAGAGGCATTGATTTTATATCAAGGCTACCGCTTGACATTTCAACTTCGATAATGGGCAAGTTGGACGATTCCAGCTTACACGCCGCTTCTCGAGTAAACCCGATTTGGTTGAATGTCGTGAAGAAGGACAAATCTCTGAAAGCAAGACTTCGGAACCGTATTCAAGAGACACGAATCGATTCGCTGATCGAACTCATCATGTCGAGCGATGTAGTCATACGCACCAGGAGATTGAAGTTTTCGAGACGCGCTAAGCGTGAACATCACCGGCCTGAAAAACACACGGAGATTGAAGACTCGCCACCCGCACCTAGCACCTTGGATAATTTAAATTTACTCCCCTTTGACGACATGTACACACTTTGTTTTATTGATTGAATATATTTTGCCTTATCATTAACCAGTATTTTCCTCCATCTTGTCAATTCTTATAACTAACATTCATTCTTCTAGCGGACACTTCGGATAGACTCAGTCATCAGTTGAAGATGAAATTCCGGCTCAACGAAAGGCTTGCTGAGAGCGGCGTTCGAATCCATATGATGGCTCTCAAAATCGTGAAAAGTCATAACAAATTTCGATCGGAAACTATTTTGTCTGGCATTTTGAACGAATACTAGATATGGACTTGATCTTTTCGCTTTTGCGCCTGCTGGGAATTCTCAAAGTGAAACCTCATAGAGGCATTGATTTTATATCAAGGCTACCGCTTGACATTTCAACTTCGATAATGGGCAAGTTGGACGATTCCAGCTTACACGCCGCTTCTCGAGTAAACCCGATTTGGTTGAATGTCGGAAAGAAGGACAAATCTCTGAAAGCAAGACTTCGGAACCGTATTCAAGAGACACGAATCGATTCGCTGATCGAACTCATCATGTCGAGCGATGTAGTCATACGCACCAGGAGATTGAAGTTTTCGAGACGCGCTAAGCGTGAACATCACCGGCCTGAAAAACACACGGAGATTGAAGACTCGCCACCCGCACCTAGCACTTTGGATAATTTAAATTTACTCCCCTTTGACGACATGTACACACTTTGTTTTATTGATTGAATATATTTTGCCTTATCATTAACCAGTATTTTTCTCCATCTTGTCAATTCTTATACTAGATATGGACTTGATCTTTTCGCTTTTGCGCCTGCTGGGAATTCTCAAAGTGAAACCTCATAGAGGCATTGATTTTATATCAAGGCTACCGCTTGACATTTCAACTTCGATAATGGGCAAGTTGGACGATTCCAGCTTACACGCCGCTTCTCGAGTAAACCCGATTTGGTTGAATGTCGTGAAGAAGGACAAATCTCTGAAAGCAAGACTTCGGAACCGTATTCAAGAGACACGAATCGATTCGCTGATCGAACTCATCATGTCGAGCGATGTAGTCATACGCACCAGGAGATTGAAGTTTTCGAGACGCGCTAAGCGTGAACATCACCGGCCTGAAAAACACACGGAGATTGAAGACTCGCCACCCGCACCTAGCACCTTGGATAATTTAAATTTACTCCCCTTTGACGACATGTACACACTTTGTTTTATTGATTGAATATATTTTGCCTTATCATTAACCAGTATTTTCCTCCATCTTGTCAATTCTTATAACTAACATTCATTCTTCTAGCGGACACTTCGGATAGACTCAGTCATCAGTTGAAGATGAAATTCCGGCTCAACGAAAGGCTTGCTGAGAGCGGCGTTCGAATCCATATGATGGCTCTCAAAATCGTGAAAAGTCATAACAAATTTCGATCGGAAACTATTTTGTCTGGCATTTTGAACGAATACTAGATATGGACTTGATCTTTTCGCTTTTGCGCCTGCTGGGAATTCTCAAAGTGAAACCTCATAGAGGCATTGATTTTATATCAAGGCTACCGCTTGACATTTCAACTTCGATAATGGGCAAGTTGGACGATTCCAGCTTACACGCCGCTTCTCGAGTAAACCCGATTTGGTTGAATGTCGTGAAGAAGGACAAATCTCTGAAAGCAAGACTTCGGAACCGTATTCAAGAGACACGAATCGATTCGCTGATCGAACTCATCATGTCGAGCGATGTAGTCATACGCACCAGGAGATTGAAGTTTTCGAGACGCGCTAAGCGTGAACATCACCGGCCTGAAAAACACACGGAGATTGAAGACTCGCCACCCGCACCTAGCACCTTGGATAATTTAAATTTACTCCCCTTTGACGACATGTACACACTTTGTTTTATTGATTGAATATATTTTGCCTTATCATTAACCAGTATTTTCCTCCATCTTGTCAATTCTTATAACTAACATTCATTCTTCTAGCGGACACTTCGGATAGACTCAGTCATCAGTTGAAGATGAAATTCCGGCTCAACGAAAGGCTTGCTGAGAGCGGCGTTCGAATCCATATGATGGCTCTCAAAATCGTGAAAAGTCATAACAAATTTCGATCGGAAACTATTTTGTCTGGCATTTTGAACGAATACTAGATATGGACTTGATCTTTTCGCTTTTGCGCCTGCTGGGAATTCTCAAAGTGAAACCTCATAGAGGCATTGATTTTATATCAAGGCTACCGCTTGACATTTCAACTTCGATAATGGGCAAGTTGGACGATTCCAGCTTACACGCCGCTTCTCGAGTAAACCCGATTTGGTTGAATGTCGTGAAGAAGGACAAATCTCTGAAAGCAAGACTTCGGAACCGTATTCAAGAGACACGAATCGATTCGCTGATCGAACTCATCATGTCGAGCGATGTAGTCATACGCACCAGGAGATTGAAGTTTTCGAGACGCGCTAAGCGTGAACATCACCGGCCTGAAAAACACACGGAGATTGAAGACTCGCCACCCGCACCTAGCACCTTGGATAATTTAAATTTACTCCCCTTTGACGACATGTACACACTTTGTTTTATTGATTGAATATATTTTGCCTTATCATTAACCAGTATTTTCCTCCATCTTGTCAATTCTTATACTAGATATGGACTTGATCTTTTCGCTTTTGCGCCTGCTGGGAATTCTCAAAGTGAAACCTCATAGAGGCATTGATTTTATATCAAGGCTACCGCTTGACATTTCAACTTCGATAATGGGCAAGTTGGACGATTCCAGCTTACACGCCGCTTCTCGAGTAAACCCGATTTGGTTGAATGTCGTGAAGAAGGACAAATCTCTGAAAGCAAGACTTCGGAACCGTATTCAAGAGACACGAATCGATTCGCTGATCGAACTCATCATGTCGAGCGATGTAGTCATACGCACCAGGAGATTGAAGTTTTCGAGACGCGCTAAGCGTGAACATCACCGGCCTGAAAAACACACGGAGATTGAAGACTCGCCACCCGCACCTAGCACCTTGGATAATTTAAATTTACTCCCCTTTGACGACATGTACACACTTTGTTTTATTGATTGAATATATTTTGCCTTATCATTAACCAGTATTTTCCTCCATCTTGTCAATTCTTATAACTAACATTCATTCTTCTAGCGGACACTTCGGATAGACTCAGTCATCAGTTGAAGATGAAATTCCGGCTCAACGAAAGGCTTGCTGAGAGCGGCGTTCGAATCCATATGATGGCTCTCAAAATCGTGAAAAGTCATAACAAATTTCGATCGGAAACTATTTTGTCTGGCATTTTGAACGAATACTAGATATGGACTTGATCTTTTCGCTTTTGCGCCTGCTGGGAATTCTCAAAGTGAAACCTCATAGAGGCATTGATTTTATATCAAGGCTACCGCTTGACATTTCAACTTCGATAATGGGCAAGTTGGACGATTCCAGCTTACACGCCGCTTCTCGAGTAAACCCGATTTGGTTGAATGTCGTGAAGAAGGACAAATCTCTGAAAGCAAGACTTCGGAACCGTATTCAAGAGACACGAATCGATTCGCTGATCGAACTCATCATGTCGAGCGATGTAGTCATACGCACCAGGAGATTGAAGTTTTCGAGACGCGCTAAGCGTGAACATCACCGGCCTGAAAAACACACGGAGATTGAAGACTCGCCACCCGCACCTAGCACCTTGGATAATTTAAATTTACTCCCCTTTGACGACATGTACACACTTTGTTTTATTGATTGAATATATTTTGCCTTATCATTAACCAGTATTTTCCTCCATCTTGTCAATTCTTATACTAGATATGGACTTGATCTTTTCGCTTTTGCGCCTGCTGGGAATTCTCAAAGTGAAACCTCATATAGGCATTGATTTTATATCAAGGCTACCGCTTGACATTTCATCTTCGAGAAGGGGCACGTTGGACGATTCCAGCTTACACGCCGCTTCTCGAGTAAACCCGATTTGGTTGAATGTCGTGAAGAAGGACAAATCTCTGAAAGCAAGACTTCGGAACCGTATTCAAGAGACACGAATCGATTCGCTGATCGAACTCATCATGTCGAGCGATGTAGTCATACGCACCAGGAGATTGAAGTTTTCGAGACGCGCTAAGCGTGAACATCACCGGCCTGAAAAACACACGGAGATTGAAGACTCGCCACCCGCACCTAGCACCTTGGATAATCTAAATTTACTCCCCTTTGACGACATGTACACACTTTGTTTTATTGATTGAATATATTTTGCCTTATCATTAACCAGTATTTTCCTCCATCTTGTCAATTCTTATAACTAACATTCATTCTTCTAGCGGACACTTCGGATAGACTGAGTCATCAGTTGAAGATGAAATTCCGGCTCAACGAAAGGCTTGCTGAGAGCGGCGTTCGAATCCATATGATGGCTCTCAAAATCGTGAAAAGTCATAACAAATTTCGATCGGAAACTATTTTGTCTGGCATTTTGAACGAATACTAGATATGGACTTGATCTTTTCGCTTTTGCGCCTGCTGGGAATTCTCAAAGTGAAACCTCATAGAGGCATTGATTTTATATCAAGGCTACCGCTTGACATTTCAACTTCGATAATGGGCAAGTTGGACGATTCCAGCTTACACGCCGCTTCTCGAGTAAACCCGATTTGGTTGAATGTCGTGAAGAAGGACAAATCTCTGAAAGCAAGACTTCGGAACCGTATTCAAGAGACACGAATCGATTCGCTGATCGAACTCATCATGTCGAGCGATGTAGTCATACGCACCAGGAGATTGAAGTTTTCGAGACGCGCTAAGCGTGAACATCACCGGCCTGAAAAACACACGGAGATTGAAGACTCGCCACCCGCACCTAGCACCTTGGATAATTTAAATTTACTCCCCTTTGACGACATGTACACACTTTGTTTTATTGATTGAATATATTTTGCCTTATCATTAACCAGTATTTTCCTCCATCTTGTCAATTCTTATACTAGATATGGACTTGATCTTTTCGCTTTTGCGCCTGCTGGGAATTCTCAAAGTGAAACCTCATAGAGGCATTGATTTTATATCAAGGCTACCGCTTGACATTTCAACTTCGATAATGGGCAAGTTGGACGATTCCAGCTTACACGCCGCTTCTCGAGTAAACCCGATTTGGTTGAATGTCGTGAAGAAGGACAAATCTCTGAAAGCAAGACTTCGGAACCGTATTCAAGAGACACGAATCGATTCGCTGATCGAACTCATCATGTCGAGCGATGTAGTCATACGCACCAGGAGATTGAAGTTTTCGAGACGCGCTAAGCGTGAACATCACCGGCCTGAAAAACACACGGAGATTGAAGACTCGCCACCCGCACCTAGCACCTTGGATAATTTAAATTTACTCCCCTTTGACGACATGTACACACTTTGTTTTATTGATTGAATATATTTTGCCTTATCATTAACCAGTATTTTCCTCCATCTTGTCAATTCTTATAACTAACATTCATTCTTCTAGCGGACACTTCGGATAGACGAAGTCATCAGTTGAAGATGAAATTCCGGCTCAACGAAAGGCTTGCTGAGAGCGGCGTTCGAATCCATATGATGGCTCTCAAAATCGTGAAAAGTCATAACAAATTTCGATCGGAAACTATTTTGTCTGGCATTTTGAACGAATACTAGATATGGACTTGATCTTTTCGCTTTTGCGCCTGCTGGGAATTCTCAAAGTGAAACCTCATAGAGGCATTGATTTTATATCAAGGCTACCGCTTGACATTTCAACTTCGATAATGGGCAAGTTGGACGATTCCAGCTTACACGCCGCTTCTCGAGTAAACCCGATTTGGTTGAATGTCGTGAAGAAGGACAAATCTCTGAAAGCAAGACTTCGGAACCGTATTCAAGAGACACGAATCGATTCGCTGATCGAACTCATCATGTCGAGCGATGTAGTCATACGCACCAGGAGATTGAAGTTTTCGAGACGCGCTAAGCGTGAACATCACCGGCCTGAAAAACACACGGAGATTGAAGACTCGCCACCCGCACCTAGCACCTTGGATAATTTAAATTTACTCCCCTTTGACGACATGTACACACTTTGTTTTATTGATTGAATATATTTTGCCTTATCATTAACCAGTATTTTCCTCCATCTTGTCAATTCTTATAACTAACATTCATTCTTCTAGCGGACACTTCGGATAGACTGAGTCATCAGTTGAAGATGAAATTCCGGCTCAACGAAAGGCTTGCTGAGAGCGGCGTTCGAATCCATATGATGGCTCTCAAAATCGTGAAAAGTCATAACAAATTTCGATCGGAAACTATTTTGTCTGGCATTTTGAACGAATACTAGATATGGACTTGATCTTTTCGCTTTTGCGCCTGCTGGGAATTCTCAAAGTGAAACCTCATAGAGGCATTGATTTTATATCAAGGCTACCGCTTGACATTTCAACTTCGATAATGGGCAAGTTGGACGATTCCAGCTTACACGCCGCTTCTCGAGTAAACCCGATTTGGTTGAATGTCGTGAAGAAGGACAAATCTCTGAAAGCAAGACTTCGGAACCGTATTCAAGAGACACGAATCGATTCGCTGATCGAACTCATCATGTCGAGCGATGTAGTCATACGCACCAGGAGATTGAAGTTTTCGAGACGCGCTAAGCGTGAACATCACCGGCCTGAAAAACACACGGAGATTGAAGACTCGCCACCCGCACCTAGCACCTTGGATAATTTAAATTTACTCCCCTTTGACGACATGTACACACTTTGTTTTATTGATTGAATATATTTTGCCTTATCATTAACCAGTATTTTCCTCCATCTTGTCAATTCTTATACTAGATATGGACTTGATCTTTTCGCTTTTGCGCCTGCTGGGAATTCTCAAAGTGAAACCTCATAGAGGCATTGATTTTATATCAAGGCTACCGCTTGACATTTCAACTTCGATAATGGGCAAGTTGGACGATTCCAGCTTACACGCCGCTTCTCGAGTAAATCCGATTTGGTTGAATGTCGTGAAGAAGGACAAATCTCTGAAAGCAAGACTTCGGAACCGTATTCAAGAGACACGAATCGATTCGCTGATCGAACTCATCATGTCGAGCGATGTAGTCATACGCACCAGGAGATTGAAGTTTTCGAGACGCGCTAAGCGTGAACATCACCGGCCTGAAAAACACACGGAGATTGAAGACTCGCCACCCGCACCTAGCACCTTGGATAATTTAAATTTACTCCCCTTTGACGACATGTACACACTTTGTTTTATTGATTGAATATATTTTGCCTTATCATTAACCAGTATTTTCCTCCATCTTGTCAATTCTTATAACTAACATTCATTCTTCTAGCGGACACTTCGGATAGACTCAGTCATCAGTTGAAGATGAAATTCCGGCTCAACGAAAGGCTTGCTGAGAGCGGCGTTCGAATCCATATGATGGCTCTCAAAATCGTGAAAAGTCATAACAAATTTCGATCGGAAACTATTTTGTCTGGCATTTTGAACGAATACTAGATATGGACTTGATCTTTTCGCTTTTGCGCCTGCTGGGAATTCTCAAAGTGAAACCTCATAGAGGCATTGATTTTATATCAAGGCTACCGCTTGACATTTCAACTTCGATAATGGGCAAGTTGGACGATTCCAGCTTACACGCCGCTTCTCGAGTAAACCCGATTTGGTTGAATGTCGTGAAGAAGGACAAATCTCTGAAAGCAAGACTTCGGAACCGTATTCAAGAGACACGAATCGATTCGCTGATCGAACTCATCATGTCGAGCGATGTAGTCATACGCACCAGGAGATTGAAGTTTTCGAGACGCGCTAAGCGTGAACATCACCGGCCTGAAAAACACACGGAGATTGAAGACTCGCCACCCGCACCTAGCACCTTGGATACTTTAAATGTCCGCCCCTTTGTCGACATGTACACACTTTGGTGTATTGATTGACTATATTTTGCCTTATCATTAACCAGTATTTTCCTCCATCTTGTCAATTCTTATACTAGATATGGACTTGATATTTTCTCTTTTGCGCCTGCTGGGAATTCTCAAAGTGAAACCCCATAGAGGCATTGACTTTATATCAAGGCTACCGCTTGACATTTCAACTTCGATAATGGGCAAGTTGGACGATTCCAGCTTACACGCCGCTTCTCGAGTAAACCCGATTTGGTTGAATGTCGTGAAGAAGGACAAATCTCTGAAAGCAAGACTTCGGAACCGTATTCAAGAGACACGAATCGATTCGCTGATCGAACTCATCATGTCGAGCGATGTAGTCATACGCACCAGGAGATTGAAGTTTTCGAGACGCGCTAAGCGTGAACATCACCGGCCTGAAAAACACACGGAGATTGAAGACTCGCCACCCGCACCTAGCACCTTGGATAATTTAAATTTACTCCCCTTTGACGACATGTACACACTTTGTTTTATTGATTGAATATATTTTGCCTTATCATTAACCAGTATTTTCCTCCATCTTGTCAATTCTTATAACTAACATTCATTCTTCTAGCGGACACTTCGGATAGACTCAGTCATCAGTTGAAGATGAAATTCCGGCTCAACGAAAGGCTTGCTGAGAGCGGCGTTCGAATCCATATGATGGCTCTCAAAATCGTGAAAAGTCATAACAAATTTCGATCGGAAACTATTTTGTCTGGCATTTTGAACGAATACTAGATATGGACTTGATCTTTTCGCTTTTGCGCCTGCTGGGAATTCTCAAAGTGAAACCTCATAGAGGCATTGATTTTATATCAAGGCTACCGCTTGACATTTCAACTTCGATAATGGGCAAGTTGGACGATTCCAGCTTACACGCCGCTTCTCGAGTAAACCCGATTTGGTTGAATGTCGAGAAGAAGGACAAATCTCTGAAAGCAAGACTTCGGAACCGTATTCAAGAGACACGAATCGATTCGCTGATCGAACTCATCATGTCGAGCGATGTAGTCATACGCACCAGGAGATTGAAGTTTTCGAGACGCGCTAAGCGTGAACATCACCGGCCTGAAAAACACACGGAGATTGAAGACTCGCCACCCGCACCTAGCACCTTGGATAATTTAAATTATCTCCCCTTTGACGACATGTACACACTTTGTTTTATTGATTGAATATATTTTGCCTTATCATTAACCAGTATTTTCCTCCATCTTGTCAATTCTTATACTAGATATGGACTTGATCTTTTCGCTTTTGCGCCTGCTGGGAATTCTCAAAGTTAAAACTAATATAGGCATTGATTTTATATCAAGGCTACCGCTTGACATTTCAACTTCGATAATGGGCAAGTTGGACGATTCCAGCTTACACGCCGCTTCTCGAGTAAACCCGATTTGGTTGAATGTCGTGAAGAAGGACAAATCTCTGAAAGCAAGACTTCGGAACCGTATTCAAGAGACACGAATCGATTCGCTGATCGAACTCATCATGTCGAGCGATGTAGTCATACGCACCAGGAGATTGAAGTTTTCGAGACGCGCTAAGCGTGAACATCACCGGCCTGAAAAACACACGGAGATTGAAGACTCGCCACCCGCACCTAGCACCTTGGATAATTTAAATTTACTCCCCTTTGACGACATGTACACACTTTGTTTTATTGATTGAATATATTTTGCCTTATCATTAACCAGTATTTTCCTCCATCTTGTCAATTCTTATAACTAACATTCATTCTTCTAGCGGACACTTCGGATAGACTCAGTCATCAGTTGAAGATGAAATTCCGGCTCAACGAAAGGCTTGCTGAGAGCGGCGTTCGAATCCATATGATGGCTCTCAAAATCGTGAAAAGTCATAACAAATTTCGATCGGAAACTATTTTGTCTGGCATTTTGAACGAATACTAGATATGGACTTGATCTTTTCGCTTTTGCGCCTGCTGGGAATTCTCAAAGTGAAACCTCATAGAGGCATTGATTTTATATCAAGGCTACCGCTTGACATTTCAACTTCGATAATGGGCAAGTTGGACGATTCCAGCTTACACGCCGCTTCTCGAGTAAACCCGATTTGGTTGAATGTCGTGAAGAAGGACAAATCTCTGAAAGCAAGACTTCGGAACCGTATTCAAGAGACACGAATCGATTCGCTGATCGAACTCATCATGTCGAGCGATGTAGTCATACGCACCAGGAGATTGAAGTTTTCGAGACGCGCTAAGCGTGAACATCACCGGCCTGAAAAACACACGGAGATTGAAGACTCGCCACCCGCACCTAGCACCTTGGATAATTTAAATTTACTCCCCTTTGACGACATGTACACACTTTGTTTTATTGATTGAATATATTTTGCCTTATCATTAACCAGTATTTTCCTCCATCTTGTCAATTCTTATAACTAACATTCATTCTTCTAGCGGACACTTCGGATAGACTCAGTCATCAGTTGAAGATGAAATTCCGGCTCAACGAAAGGCTTGCTGAGAGCGGCGTTCGAATCCATATGATGGCTCTCAAAATCGTGAAAAGTCATAACAAATTTCGATCGGAAACTATTTTGTCTGGCATTTTGAACGAATACTAGATATGGACTTGATCTTTTCGCTTTTGCGCCTGCTGGGAATTCTCAAAGTGAAACCTCATAGAGGCATTGATTTTATATCAAGGCTACCGCTTGACATTTCAACTTCGATAATGGGCAAGTTGGACGATTCCAGCTTACACGCCGCTTCTCGAGTAAATCCGATTTGGTTGAATGTCGTGAAGAATGACAAATCTCTGAAAGCAAGACTTCGGAACCGTATTCAAGAGACACGAATCGATTCGCTGATCGAACTCATCATGTCGAGCGATGTAGTCATACGCACCAGGAGATTGAAGTTTTCGAGACGCGCTAAGCGTGAACATCACCGGCCTGAAAAACACACGGAGATTGAAGACTCGCCACCCGCACCTAGCACCTTGGATAATTTAAATTTACTCCCCTTTGACGACATGTACACACTTTGTTTTATTGATTGAATATATTTTGCCTTATCATTAACCAGTATTTTCCTCCATCTTGTCAATTCTTATACTAGATATGGACTTGATCTTTTCGCTTTTGCGCCTGCTGGGAATTCTCAAAGTGAAACCTCATATAGGCATTGACTTTATATCAAGGCTACCGCTTGACATTTCATCTTCGATAATGGGCAAGTTGGACGATTCCAGCTTACACGCCGCTTCTCGAGTAAACCCGATTTGGTTGAATGTCGTGAAGAAGGACAAATCTCTGAAAGCAAGACTTCGGAACCGTATTCAAGAGACACGAATCGATTCGCTGATCGAACTCATCATGTCGAGCGATGTAGTCATACGCACCAGGAGATTGAAGTTTTCGAGACGCGCTAAGCGTGAACATCACCGGCCTGAAAAACACACGGAGATTGAAGACTCGCCACCCGCACCTAGCACCTTGGATAATTTAAATTTACTCCCCTTTGACGACATGTACACACTTTGTTTTATTGATTGAATATATTTTGCCTTATCATTAACCAGTATTTTCCTCCATCTTGTCAATTCTTATAACTAACATTCATTCTTCTAGCGGACACTTCGGATAGACTGAGTCATCAGTTGAAGATGAAATTCCGGCTCAACGAAAGGCTTGCTGTGATCTGCGTTAGAATCCAGATCTAGGCTCTGAAAATCGTGAAAAGTCATAACAAATTTCGATCGGAAACTATTTTGGCTGGCATTTTGAACGAATACTAGATATGGACTTGATCTTTTCGCTTTTGCGCCTGCTGGGAATTCTCAAAGTGAAACCTCATAGAGGCATTGATTTTATATCAAGGCTACCGCTTGACATTTCAACTTCGATAATGGGCAAGTTGGACGATTCCAGCTTACACGCCGCTTCTCGAGTAAACCCGATTTGGTTGAATGTCGTGAAGAAGGACAAATCTCTGAAAGCAAGACTTCGGAACCGTATTCAAGAGACACGAATCGATTCGCTGATCGAACTCATCATGTCGAGCGATGTAGTCATACGCACCAGGAGATTGAAGTTTTCGAGACGCGCTAAGCGTGAACATCACCGGCCTGAAAAACACACGGAGATTGAAGACTCGCCACCCGCACCTAGCACCTTGGATAATTTAAATTTACTCCCCTTTGACGACATGTACACACTTTGTTTTATTGATTGAATATATTTTGCCTTATCATTAACCAGTATTTTCCTCCATCTTGTCAATTCTTATACTAGATATGGACTTGATCTTTTCGCTTTTGCGCCTGCTGGGAATTCTCAAAGTGAAACCTCATATAGGCATTGACTTTATATCAAGGCTACCGCTTGACATTTCATCTTCGATAATGGGCAAGTTGGACGATTCCAGCTTACACGCCGCTTCTCGAGTAAACCCGATTTGGTTGAATGTCGTGAAGAAGGACAAATCTCTGAAAGCAAGACTTCGGAACCGTATTCAAGAGACACGAATCGATTCGCTGATCGAACTCATCATGTCGAGCGATGTAGTCATACGCACCAGGAGATTGAAGTTTTCGAGACGCGCTAAGCGTGAACATCACCGGCCTGAAAAACACACGGAGATTGAAGACTCGCCACCCGCACCTAGCACCTTGGATAATTTAAATTTACTCCCCTTTGACGACATGTACACACTTTGTTTTATTGATTGAATATATTTTGCCTTATCATTAACCAGTATTTTCCTCCATCTTGTCAATTCTTATAACTAACATTCATTCTTCTAGCGGACACTTCGGATAGACTCAGTCATCAGTTGAAGATGAAATTCCGGCTCAACGAAAGGCTTGCTGAGAGCGGCGTTCGAATCCATATGATGGCTCTCAAAATCGTGAAAAGTCATAACAAATTTCGATCGGAAACTATTTTGTCTGGCATTTTGAACGAATACTAGATATGGACTTGATCTTTTCGCTTTTGCGCCTGCTGGGAATTCTCAAAGTGAAACCTCATAGAGGCATTGATTTTATATCAAGGCTACCGCTTGACATTTCAACTTCGATAATGGGCAAGTTGGACGATTCCAGCTTACACGCCGCTTCTCGAGTAAACCCGATTTGGTTGAATGTCGTGAAGAAGGACAAATCTCTGAAAGCAAGACTTCGGAACCGTATTCAAGAGACACGAATCGATTCGCTGATCGAACTCATCATGTCGAGCGATGTAGTCATACGCACCAGGAGATTGAAGTTTTCGAGACGCGCTAAGCGTGAACATCACCGGCCTGAAAAACACACGGAGATTGAAGACTCGCCACCCGCACCTAGCACCTTGGATAATTTAAATTTACTCCCCTTTGACGACATGTACACACTTTGTTTTATTGATTGAATATATTTTGCCTTATCATTAACCAGTATTTTCCTCCATCTTGTCAATTCTTATAACTAACATTCATTCTTCTAGCGGACACTTCGGATAGACTCAGTCATCAGTTGAAGATGAAATTCCGGCTCAACGAAAGGCTTGCTGAGAGCGGCGTTCGAATCCATATGATGGCTCTCAAAATCGTGAAAAGTCATAACAAATTTCGTTCGGAAACTATTTTGTCTGGCATTTTGAACGAATACTAGATATGGACTTGATCTTTTCGCTTTTGCGCCTGCTGGGAATTCTCAAAGTGAAACCTCATAGAGGCATTGATTTTATATCAAGGCTACCGCTTGACATTTCAACTTCGATAATGGGCAAGTTGGACGATTCCAGCTTACACGCCGCTTCTCGAGTAAACCCGATTTGGTTGAATGTCGTGAAGAAGGACAAATCTCTGAAAGCAAGACTTCGGAACCGTATTCAAGAGACACGAATCGATTCGCTGATCGAACTCATCATGTCGAGCGATGTAGTCATACGCACCAGGAGATTGAAGTTTTCGAGACGCGCTAAGCGTGAACATCACCGGCCTGAAAAACACACGGAGATTGAAGACTCGCCACCCGCACCTAGCACCTTGGATAATTTAAATTTACTCCCCTTTGACGACATGTACACACTTTGTTTTATTGATTGAATATATTTTGCCTTATCATTAACCAGTATTTTCCTCCATCTTGTCAATTCTTATAACTAACATTCATTCTTCTAGCGGACACTTCGGATAGACTCAGTCATCAGTTGAAGATGAAATTCCGGCTCAACGAAAGGCTTGCTGAGAGCGGCGTTCGAATCCATATGATGGCTCTCAAAATCGTGAAAAGTCATAACAAATTTCGATCGGAAACTATTTTGTCTGGCATTTTGAACGAATACTAGATATGGACTTGATCTTTTCGCTTTTGCGCCTGCTGGGAATTCTCAAAGTGAAACCTCATAGAGGCATTGATTTTATATCAAGGCTACCGCTTGACATTTCAACTTCGATAATGGGCAAGTTGGACGATTCCAGCTTACACGCCGCTTCTCGAGTAAACCCGATTTGGTTGAATGTCGTGAAGAAGGACAAATCTCTGAAAGCAAGACTTCGGAACCGTATTCAAGAGACACGAATCGATTCGCTGATCGAACTCATCATGTCGAGCGATGTAGTCATACGCACCAGGAGATTGAAGTTTTCGAGACGCGCTAAGCGTGAACATCACCGGCCTGAAAAACACACGGAGATTGAAGACTCGCCACCCGCACCTAGCACCTTGGATAATTTAAATTTGCTCCCCTTTGACGACATGTACACACTTTGTTTTATTGATTGGATATATTTTGCCTTATCATTAACCAGTATTTTCCTCCATCTTGTCAATTCTTATACTAGATATGGACTTGATCTTTTCGCTTTTGCGCCTGCTGGGAATTCTCAAAGTGAAACCTCATATAGGCATTGATTTTATATCAAGGCTACCGCTTGACATTTCAACTTCGATAATGGGCAAGTTGGACGATTCCAGCTTACACGCCGCTTCTCGAGTAAACCCGATTTGGTTGAATGTCGTGAAGAAGGACAAATCTCTGAAAGCAAGACTTCGGAACCGTATTCAAGAGACACGAATCGATTCGCTGATCGAACTCATCATGTCGAGCGATGTAGTCATACGCACCAGGAGATTGAAGTTTTCGAGACGCGCTAAGCGTGAACATCACCGGCCTGAAAAACACACGGAGATTGAAGACTCGCCACCCGCACCTAGCACCTTGGATAATTTAAATTTACTCCCCTTTGACGACATGTACACACTTTGTTTTATTGATTGAATATATTTTGCCTTATCATTAACCAGTATTTTCCTCCATCTTGTCAATTCTTATAACTAACATTCATTCTTCTAGCGGACACTTCGGATAGACTGAGTCATCAGTTGAAGATGAAATTCCGGCTCAACGAAAGGCTTGCTGAGAGCGGCGTTCGAATCCATATGATGGCTCTCAAAATCGTGAAAAGTCATAACAAATTTCGATCGGAAACTATTTTGTCTGGCATTTTGAACGAATACTAGATATGGACTTGATCTTTTCGCTTTTGCGCCTGCTGGGAATTCTCAAAGTGAAACCTCATAGAGGCATTGATTTTATATCAAGGCTACCGCTTGACATTTCAACTTCGATAATGGGCAAGTTGGACGATTCCAGCTTACACGCCGCTTCTCGAGTAAACCCGATTTGGTTGAATGTCGTGAAGAAGGACAAATCTCTGAAAGCAAGACTTCGGAACCGTATTCAAGAGACACGAATCGATTCGCTGATCGAACTCATCATGTCGAGCGATGTAGTCATACGCACCAGGAGATTGAAGTTTTCGAGACGCGCTAAGCGTGAACATCACCGGCCTGAAAAACACACGGAGATTGAAGACTCGCCACCCGCACCTAGCACCTTGGATAATTTAAATTTGCTCCCCTTTGACGACATGTACACACTTTGTTTTATTGATTGAATATATTTTGCCTTATCATTAACCAGTATTTTCCTCCATCTTGTCAATTCTTATACTAGATATGGACTTGATCTTTTCGCTTTTGCGCCTGCTGGGAATTCTCACAGTGAAACCTCATAGCGGCATTGATTTTCTATCAAGGCTACCGCTTGACATTTCAACTTCGATAATGGGCAAGTTGGACGATTCCAGCTTACACGCCGCTTCTCGAGTAAACCCGATTTGGTTGAATGTCGTGAAGAAGGACAAATCTCTGAAAGCAAGACTTCGGAACCGTATTCAAGAGACACGAATCGATTCGCTGATCGAACTCATCATGTCGAGCGATGTAGTCATACGCACCAGGAGATTGAAGTTTTCGAGACGCGCTAAGCGTGAACATCACCGGCCTGAAAAACACACGGAGATTGAAGACTCGCCACCCGCACCTAGCACCTTGGATAATTTAAATTTACTCCCCTTTGACGACATGTACACACTTTGTTTTATTGATTGAATATATTTTGCCTTATCATTAACCAGTATTTTCCTCCATCTTGTCAATTCTTATACTAGATATGGACTTGATCTTTTCGCTTTTGCGCCTGCTGGGAATTCTCAAAGTGAAACCTCATATAGGCATTGATTTTATATCAAGGCTACCGCTTGACATTTCAACTTCGATAATGGGCAAGTTGGACGATTCCAGCTTACACGCCGCTTCTCGAGTAAACCCGATTTGGTTGAATGTCGTGAAGAAGGACAAATCTCTGAAAGCAAGACTTCGGAACCGTATTCAAGAGACACGAATCGATTCGCTGATCGAACTCATCATGTCGAGCGATGTAGTCATACGCACCAGGAGATTGAAGTTTTCGAGACGCGCTAAGCGTGAACATCACCGGCCTGAAAAACACACGGAGATTGAAGACTCGCCACCCGCACCTAGCACCTTGGATAATTTAAATTTACTCCCCTTTGACGACATGTACACACTTTGTTTTATTGATTGAATATATTTTGCCTTATCATTAACCAGTATTTTCCTCCATCTTGTCAATTCTTATAACTAACATTCATTCTTCTAGCGGACACTTCGGATAGACTCAGTCATCAGTTGAAGATGAAATTCCGGCTCAACGAAAGGCTTGCTGAGAGCGGCGTTCGAATCCATATGATGGCTCTCAAAATCGTGAAAAGTCATAACAAATTTCGATCGGAAACTATTTTGTCTGGCATTTTGAACGAATACTAGATATGGACTTGATCTTTTCGCTTTTGCGCCTGCTGGGAATTCTCAAAGTGAAACCTCATAGAGGCATTGATTTTATATCAAGGCTACCGCTTGACATTTCAACTTCGATAATGGGCAAGTTGGACGATTCCAGCTTACACGCCGCTTCTCGAGTAAACCCGATTTGGTTGAATGTCGTGAAGAAGGACAAATCTCTGAAAGCAAGACTTCGGAACCGTATTCAAGAGACACGAATCGATTCGCTGATCGAACTCATCATGTCGAGCGATGTAGTCATACGCACCAGGAGATTGAAGTTTTCGAGACGCGCTAAGCGTGAACATCACCGGCCTGAAAAACACACGGAGATTGAAGACTCGCCACCCGCACCTAGCACCTTGGATAATTTAAATTTGCTCCCCTTTGACGACATGTACACACTTTGTTTTATTGATTGAATATATTTTGCCTTATCATTAACCAGTATTTTCCTCCATCTTGTCAATTCTTATACTAGATATGGACTTGATCTTTTCGCTTTTGCGCCTGCTGGGAATTCTCAAAGTGAAACCTCATAGAGGCATTGATTTTATATCAAGGCTACCGCTTGACATTTCAACTTCGATAATGGGCAAGTTGGACGATTCCAGCTTACACGCCGCTTCTCGAGTAAACCCGATTTGGTTGAATGTCGTGAAGAAGGACAAATCTCTGAAAGCAAGACTTCGGAACCGTATTCAAGAGACACGAATCGATTCGCTGATCGAACTCATCATGTCGAGCGATGTAGTCATACGCACCAGGAGATTGAAGTTTTCGAGACGCGCTAAGCGTGAACATCACCGGCCTGAAAAACACACGGAGATTGAAGACTCGCCACCCGCACCTAGCACCTTGGATAATTTAAATTTACTCCCCTTTGACGACATGTACACACTTTGTTTTATTGATTGAATATATTTTGCCTTATCATTAACCAGTATTTTCCTCCATCTTGTCAATTCTTATAACTAACATTCATTCTTCTAGCGGACACTTCGGATAGACTGAGTCATCAGTTGAAGATGAAATTCCGGCTCAACGAAAGGCTTGCTGAGAGCGGCGTTCGAATCCATATGATGGCTCTCAAAATCGTGAAAAGTCATAACAAATTTCGATCGGAAACTATTTTGTCTGGCATTTTGAACGAATACTAGATATGGACTTGATCTTTTCGCTTTTGCGCCTGCTGGGAATTCTCAAAGTGAAACCTCATAGAGGCATTGATTTTATATCAAGGCTACCGCTTGACATTTCAACTTCGATAATGGGCAAGTTGGACGATTCCAGCTTACACGCCGCTTCTCGAGTAAACCCGATTTGGTTGAATGTCGTGAAGAAGGACAAATCTCTGAAAGCAAGACTTCGGAACCGTATTCAAGAGACACGAATCGATTCGCTGATCGAACTCATCATGTCGAGCGATGTAGTCATACGCACCAGGAGATTGAAGTTTTCGAGACGCGCTAAGCGTGAACATCACCGGCCTGAAAAACACACGGAGATTGAAGACTCGCCACCCGCACCTAGCACCTTGGATAATTTAAATTTACTCCCCTTTGACGACATGTACACACTTTGTTTTATTGATTGAATATATTTTGCCTTATCATTAACCAGTATTTTCCTCCATCTTGTCAATTCTTATAACTAACATTCATTCTTCTAGCGGACACTTCGGATAGACTGAGTCATCAGTTGAAGATGAAATTCCGGCTCAACGAAAGGCTTGCTGAGAGCGGCGTTCGAATCCATATGATGGCTCTCAAAATCGTGAAAAGTCATAACAAATTTCGATCGGAAACTATTTTGTCTGGCATTTTGAACGAATACTAGATATGGACTTGATCTTTTCGCTTTTGCGCCTGCTGGGAATTCTCAAAGTGAAACCTCATAGAGGCATTGATTTTATATCAAGGCTACCGCTTGACATTTCAACTTCGATAATGGGCAAGTTGGACGATTCCAGCTTACACGCCGCTTCTCGAGTAAACCCGATTTGGTTGAATGTCGTGAAGAAGGACAAATCTCTGAAAGCAAGACTTCGGAACCGTATTCAAGAGACACGAATCGATTCGCTGATCGAACTCATCATGTCGAGCGATGTAGTCATACGCACCAGGAGATTGAAGTTTTCGAGACGCGCTAAGCGTGAACATCACCGGCCTGAAAAACACACGGAGATTGAAGACTCGCCACCCGCACCTAGCACCTTGGATAATTTAAATTTACTCCCCTTTGACGACATGTACACACTTTGTTTTATTGATTGAATATATTTTGCCTTATCATTAACCAGTATTTTCCTCCATCTTGTCAATTCTTATAACTAGATATGGACTTGATCTTTTCGCTTTTGCGCCTGCTGGGAATTCTCAAAGTGAAACCTCATAGAGGCATTGATTTTATATCAAGGCTACCGCTTGACATTTCAACTTCGATAATGGGCAAGTTGGACGATTCCAGCTTACACGCCGCTTCTCGAGTAAACCCGATTTGGTTGAATGTCGTGAAGAAGGACAAATCTCTGAAAGCAAGACTTCGGAACCGTATTCAAGAGACACGAATCGATTCGCTGATCGAACTCATCATGTCGAGCGATGTAGTCATACGCACCAGGAGATTGAAGTTTTCGAGACGCGCTAAGCGTGAACATCACCGGCCTGAAAAACACACGGAGATTGAAGACTCGCCACCCGCACCTAGCACCTTGGATAATTTAAATTTACTCCCCTTTGACGACATGTACACACTTTGTTTTATTGATTGAATATATTTTGCCTTATCATTAACCAGTATTTTCCTCCATCTTGTCAATTCTTATAACTAACATTCATTCTTCTAGCGGACACTTCGGATAGACTCAGTCATCAGTTGAAGATGAAATTCCGGCTCAACGAAAGGCTTGCTGAGAGCGGCGTTCGAATCCATATGATGGCTCTCAAAATCGTGAAAAGTCATAACAAATTTCGATCGGAAACTATTTTGTCTGGCATTTTGAACGAATACTAGATATGGACTTGATCTTTTCGCTTTTGCGCCTGCTGGGAATTCTCAAAGTGAAACCTCATAGAGGCATTGATTTTATATCAAGGCTACCGCTTGACATTTCAACTTCGATAATGGGCAAGTTGGACGATTCCAGCTTACACGCCGCTTCTCGAGTAAACCCGATTTGGTTGAATGTCGTGAAGAAGGACAAATCTCTGAAAGCAAGACTTCGGAACCGTATTCAAGAGACACGAATCGATTCGCTGATCGAACTCATCATGTCGAGCGATGTAGTCATACGCACCAGGAGATTGAAGTTTTCGAGACGCGCTAAGCGTGAACATCACCGGCCTGAAAAACACACGGAGATTGAAGACTCGCCACCCGCACCTAGCACCTTGGATAATTTAAATTTACTCCCCTTTGACGACATGTACACACTTTGTTTTATTGATTGAATATATTTTGCCTTATCATTAACCAGTATTTTCCTCCATCTTGTCAATTCTTATACTAGATATGGACTTGATATTTTCTCTTTTGCGCCTGCTGGGAATTCTCAAAGTGAAACCCCATATAGGCATTGACTTTATATCAAGGCTACCGCTTGACATTTCAACTTCGATAATGGGCAAGTTGGACGATTCCAGCTTACACGCCGCTTCTCGAGTCGACCCGATTTGGTTGAATGTCGTGAAGAAGGACAAATCTCTGAAAGCAAGACTTCGGAACCGTATTCAAGAGACACGAATCGATTCGCTGATCGAACTCATCATGTCGAGCGATGTAGTCATACGCACCAGGAGATTGAAGTTTTCGAGACGCGCTAAGCGTGAACATCACCGGCCAGAAAAACACACGGAGATTGAAGACTCGCCACCCGCTCCTAGCACCTTGGATAATCTAAATTTACTCCCCTTTGACGACATGTACACACTTTGTTTTATTGATTGAATATATTTTGCCTTATCATTAACCAGTATTTTCCTCCATCTTGTCAATTCTTATAACTAACATTCATTCTTCTAGCGGACACTTCGGATAGACTGAGTCATCAGTTGAAGATGAAATTCCGGCTCAACGAAAGGCTTGCTGAGAGCGGCGTTCGAATCCATATGATGGCTCTCAAAATCGTGAAAAGTCATAACAAATTTCGATCGGAAACTATTTTGGCTGGTATTTTGAACGAATATGAAGATGAAATTCCGGCTCAACGAAAGGCTTGCTGAGAGCGGCGTTCGAATCCATATGATGGCTCTCAAAATCGTGAAAAGTCATAACAAATTTCGATCGGAAACTATTTTGTCTGGCATTTTGAACGAATACTAGATATGGACTTGATCTTTTCGCTTTTGCGCCTGCTGGGAATTCTCAAAGTGAAACCTCATAGAGGCATTGATTTTATATCAAGGCTACCGCTTGACATTTCAACTTCGATAATGGGCAAGTTGGACGATTCCAGCTTACACGCCGCTTCTCGAGTAAACCCGATTTGGTTGAATGTCGTGAAGAAGGACAAATCTCTGAAAGCAAGACTTCGGAACCGTATTCAAGAGACACGAATCGATTCGCTGATCGAACTCATCATGTCGAGCGATGTAGTCATACGCACCAGGAGATTGAAGTTTTCGAGACGCGCTAAGCGTGAACATCACCGGCCTGAAAAACACACGGAGATTGAAGACTCGCCACCCGCACCTAGCACTTTGGATAATTTAAATTTACTCCCCTTTGACGACATGTACACACTTTGTTTTATTGATTGAATATATTTTGCCTTATCATTAACCAGTATTTTCCTCCATCTTGTCAATTCTTATACTAGATATGGACTTGATCTTTTCGCTTTTGCGCCTGCTGGGAATTCTCAAAGTGAAACCTCATATAGGCATTGACTTTATATCAAGGCTACCGCTTGACATTTCAACTTCGATAATGGGCAAGTTGGACGATTCCAGCTTACACGCCGCTTCTCGAGTAAACCCGATTTGGTTGAATGTCGTGAAGAAGGACAAATCTCTGAAAGCAAGACTTCGGAACCGTATTCAAGAGACACGAATCGATTCGCTGATCGAACTCATCATGTCGAGCGATGTAGTCATACGCACCAGGAGATTGAAGTTTTCGAGACGCGCTAAGCGTGAACATCACCGGCCTGAAAAACACACGGAGATTGAAGACTCGCCACCCGCACCTAGCACCTTGGATAATCTAAATTTACTCCCCTTTGACGACATGTACACACTTTGTTTTATTGATTGAATATATTTTGCCTTATCATTAACCAGTATTTTCCTCCATCTTGTCAATTCTTATAACTAACATTCATTCTTCTAGCGGACACTTCGGATAGACTGAGTCATCAGTTGAAGATGAAATTCCGGCTCAACGAAAGGCTTGCTGAGAGCGGCGTTCGAATCCATATGATGGCTCTCAAAATCGTGAAAAGTCATAACAAATTTCGATCGGAAACTATTTTGTCTGGCATTTTGAACGAATACTAGATATGGACTTGATCTTTTCGCTTTTGCGCCTGCTGGGAATTCTCAAAGTGAAACCTCATAGAGGCATTGATTTTATATCAAGGCTACCGCTTGACATTTCAACTTCGATAATGGGCAAGTTGGACGATTCCAGCTTACACGCCGCTTCTCGAGTAAACCCGATTTGGTTGAATGTCGTGAAGAAGGACAAATCTCTGAAAGCAAGACTTCGGAACCGTATTCAAGAGACACGAATCGATTCGCTGATCGAACTCATCATGTCGAGCGATGTAGTCATACGCACCAGGAGATTGAAGTTTTCGAGACGCGCTAAGCGTGAACATCACCGGCCTGAAAAACACACGGAGATTGAAGACTCGCCACCCGCACCTAGCACCTTGGATAATCTAAATTTACTCCCCTTTGACGACATGTACACACTTTGTTTTATTGATTGAATATATTTTGCCTTATCATTAACCAGTATTTTCCTCCATCTTGTCAATTCTTATAACTAACATTCATTCTTCTAGCGGACACTTCGGATAGACTGAGTCATCAGTTGAAGATGAAATTCCGGCTCAACGAAAGGCTTGCTGAGAGCGGCGTTCGAATCCATATGATGGCTCTCAAAATCGTGAAAAGTCATAACAAATTTCGATCGGAAACTATTTTGTCTGGCATTTTGAACGAATACTAGATATGGACTTGATCTTTTCGCTTTTGCGCCTGCTGGGAATTCTCAAAGTGAAACCTCATAGAGGCATTGATTTTATATCAAGGCTACCGCTTGACATTTCAACTTCGATAATGGGCAAGTTGGACGATTCCAGCTTACACGCCGCTTCTCGAGTAAACCCGATTTGGTTGAATGTCGTGAAGAAGGACAAATCTCTGAAAGCAAGACTTCGGAACCGTATTCAAGAGACACGAATCGATTCGCTGATCGAACTCATCATGTCGAGCGATGTAGTCATACGCACCAGGAGATTGAAGTTTTCGAGACGCGCTAAGCGTGAACATCACCGGCCTGAAAAACACACGGAGATTGAAGACTCGCCACCCGCACCTAGCACCTTGGATAATTTAAATTTACTCCCCTTTGACGACATGTACACACTTTGTTTTATTGATTGAATATATTTTGCCTTATCATTAACCAGTATTTTCCTCCATCTTGTCAATTCTTATAACTAACATTCATTCTTCTAGCGGACACTTCGGATAGACTCAGTCATCAGTTGAAGATGAAATTCCGGCTCAACGAAAGGCTTGCTGAGAGCGGCGTTCGAATCCATATGATGGCTCTCAAAATCGTGAAAAGTCATAACAAATTTCGATCGGAAACTATATTGACTGGCATTTTGAACGAATACTAGATATGGACTTGATCTTTTCGCTTTTGCGCCTGCTGGGAATTCTCAAAGTGAAACCTCATAGAGGCATTGATTTTATATCAAGGCTACCGCTTGACATTTCAACTTCGATAATGGGCAAGTTGGACGATTCCAGCTTACACGCCGCTTCTCGAGTAAACCCGATTTGGTTGAATGTCGTGAAGAAGGACAAATCTCTGAAAGCAAGACTTCGGAACCGTATTCAAGAGACACGAATCGATTCGCTGATCGAACTCATCATGTCGAGCGATGTAGTCATACGCACCAGGAGATTGAAGTTTTCGAGACGCGCTAAGCGTGAACATCACCGGCCTGAAAAACACACGGAGATTGAAGACTCGCCACCCGCACCTAGCACCTTGGATAATTTAAATTTACTCCCCTTTGACGACATGTACACACTTTGTTTTATTGATTGAATATATTTTGCCTTATCATTAACCAGTATTTTCCTCCATCTTGTCAATTCTTATAACTAACATTCATTCTTCTAGCGGACACTTCGGATAGACTGAGTCATCAGTTGAAGATGAAATTCCGGCTCAACGAAAGGCTTGCTGAGAGCGGCGTTCGAATCCATATGATGGCTCTCAAAATCGTGAAAAGTCATAACAAATTTCGATCGGAAACTATTTTGGCTGGCATTTTGAACGAATACTAGATATGGACTTGATCTTTTCGCTTTTGCGCCTGCTGGGAATTCTCAAAGTGAAACCTCATAGAGGCATTGATTTTATATCAAGGCTACCGCTTGACATTTCAACTTCGATAATGGGCAAGTTGGACGATTCCAGCTTACACGCCGCTTCTCGAGTAAACCCGATTTGGTTGAATGTCGTGAAGAAGGACAAATCTCTGAAAGCAAGACTTCGGAACCGTATTCAAGAGACACTAATCGATTCGCTGATCGAACTCATCATGTCGAGCGATGTTGTCATACGCACCAGGAGATTGAAGTTTTCGAGACGCTCTAAGCGTGAACATCACCGGCCAGAAAAACACACGGAGATTGAAGACTCGCCACCCGCACCTAGCA